>BLKM01000200.1:1039924-1230547 GCA_013340265.1 Coptotermes formosanus
TTTTTTTTTATTACCCCCCCCCCCCCCCCCCCCCAAAGTCCTGGTGGCTGTTCCTACATTGTTCTAACAAGTCCAATCAGTTTTGCCATCCATGTCTTATCTCTCCTGACCTGATCTAGTTCCAGGCCTTCTCAGGGTGCCGTACTCATAAAGAAGGGTTGTTGTGTTGCAAGACTTCTCCTTGTGAGACAGGTGACAGCAGTACTACGTAGTGAACAATATGGCTGATTGCTTAGCTTGATCTGGTCTAGAGGTGGAAGCCACTCCTTTTCACCTCCCATCATTTCCTCTCTTTGTTGTGCCACCTTCTTCTTGTTCTGTTTGTTGGGCCACCTCCTCCTGCTGGTGGAAGCTTCTCCCTGTCACCTCCCATCATTCGTTCTCTTAGCTGGGCCACCTGCTGCTTTTTGTCCTCCCTGATTTGCCCCTTACCTTCCCAGATAGCCAATCATCAGTTGCACCATCCCCCTGTATCATGTATCGCTGTTCTCTGACATTTCTGTTGGACATTTCAACCCATGAAGATGAAACCACTGCATTGTGTTGAAACATTAGGAACCAAGTGGTCAGTGATGCAGCATGATATCCCAGAAGAACGGATACCTCATGATGACATGTATTTCCATAGTCCACAATGTAGGCATAATACTGCAGACCAGAAAACAGTGGTAGAATATCAGGAACAGGGAAAGTCCAGAAAATGAAGGTTATTTATACAACTCAAACCAACTGACTTGGTCCATAAGTACTGAAGGCTTCATGAAGAGAGAGATCCTCTGCCTGATACGGATGGAGAGTACCCAGCTACTTCTACAGCAGGAAGAAGGAACTGCAGCTGTGCTGCCTCCTCAGTGAAGAAGATGTAGACATCCTGAAGGAGTATTCTGTTTATGAGTCACAGATGAAAACAGTATCGTAGGTGTGGTGCCTGCAAACGGTAGACTGGCCTGACAACACAGCAGTTCCACTTCCCACTGTAACAGGAAATTACTTTAAAAGTTATTTCACCTCTGACACCACCATCGTCTATGTATTATCATCACAAGCACAAACGTCTAATGGCAGAAGATATTTACAATGCCAAGGGGTGAAGATTGTGCTTCGAATGTGTAGTGAGATCTGCGCTTTTAAGCTGTTTTTGGAATGCAGTGTCACTGGTTTGTCTCTAGTTTGTGGTAAGGTAGGAATATAAATAATTTTCTGATAATAAATATGTGTTTAAAAGGAAGCCTGAAGACTGAGCCTGATCCTGTCTCTGATACATGGTGTTGTATTGATTTATTAATTTTAGTACATTGGATGATGGAAAAAGCGAAAAAGTTGATGAGTTTAGAAACCTTTCAAATGTTCATATTATTCAGATACTGTTGAGCAACTGAATGCCTCATTATCAAATGCCGCTATTAACAAATCTTAGGTTTCCTGATTGGTTTTTCCTGTTTTGTGACCAATTTCACACAAATGCAGTTTGCTGTTAAATTACATTTTAAAATATCTGGTGCACATTTTATTGCCTTTACTCAACAAAAAAGCATGTTAAGGCTGAACGGAAAAGAGCAGCAGAATCCAGTGTACTAAACCGGCCCATCCGTCATGCAGCCGTCATGTGATTTTGGAAGGAGGCTTTGCACCCAATCCAAGGACTTCCAGAATGGACTTCGTGTATTTACACCTTAGTCATTACAATTCGCTTCAGTTACGAAATTCCTTTGCAGGTGTACTCCATTTATGGTATTTAGAAGTGAATTTCTGTGAGCTGAAGAATGAGATATGGACCAATACATGTGTGCATTGTAGAACAGTGAAGATTTGATTGCACGCCATTACATCAGCACATCAAGGTTTAGTGTTTCTTGTGGGTAATGATACTTACCGATTTGTTTAAAATAATGGTCTGTGATTGGTCAGTCAAGAGTGTGACATATTACACTTCTAATTTAACAGCCTCTTGTAATGTGCATATCCGCCTTCCTGTTGGGTGAACAGAAGAGAATGGTCATGAATGTGAAGTGCAGAGATGCCAAGCCATCAGCACGTGTATGAGATGAACACATTGTTGGCACTGGAAAGATTTTCACCAAGTGAGCTGCCGTTTCTATTTATGAGCAGATGGGCTATGATCCTGAAAACTGTTTTCTTTTTTTCGGTAACAAAATCAGTTTTGGCAGCTGAAAAACTAGGAAGGTAAAGACACAGAGGTGGTCACCCTACTTTCAGTTCTCGCCTTTGCCCAGTATGTGTGTAAACTGTCTTAAAAACCCAGGCACAGTAGTCAGACTGTATCACAGGGCAGTAAGCTGAGACAAGCTCTGTGGACTTGTCAGGCTTCGAAACATAATAAAAATAGACCTGTTGATAGTATTTTTCTGAATTTTCAGTTGGAGATTGTTGGATTAAATCGGGAGAACTATGAAACTCGTAGGAGAGTGGTGCATATGAGAGTTCAAGAGAAACCAGGTGAGGACATTGTCTTTTGTTTGTTTTATTTTCCACCCTTAAACATGGAACAAACACAATAGCATCAGGTACATGCAGTTCTTGCATGATTCTGTTAACACAATCAGGTGCTTACACTTTCGTATACAGTGAAACCCACCCATAATGGAATTTCAAGGGACTTTTTTTTTTCTCCATTGCAGGCAGGATATATTCCATACAGGTACTTGAAATCTGGTAAACCATTTTTTTACAGTTTCTTCACCAACATCGCCTTTCATCACCACAGATTTAATTAAACACAATTTTATGTCTAATTCTGAAACTTCATAATCATTCAATGGATGTCATAATTTTAATTCCCACTATTTCAGCTACATTGTTCATGTTCCTGTTCCATTATTCCAGGAAATGGAAGATTTCTGACTCTTGCACTTACAAAGCACTTCCACACAATTTCATTGCTGCAGTCATTTCCAATTTTCCTTAGTTTCATTGAACCATTATTACAATTTAGTCCTGGGATTCTTATTCCTGATGCAGATTTTACTATGTTGTTCACTTGAATCTTGCCAGCATTAGAATTCTCAGTGATGTGTTTTATTGTCAACTTGTCTTTTTTATTTGTGTCAGTGACATTTACTTTTGAAATGAAGCACTGCATTTTTGTTGGAGGCCATGCTTATACCTAAAGGAAAACACAAAAACCTTTGCATATTTTATCATAAATGGCATGGTTGTCCTTTTCTGTAGGGCATAAACCTTCCACCAGCACAGGTGTATTCTTTGGGATGGAACTTGGAAACATAAGTAACTCCACTGGTGTTCCAAGGAGTGAGATTTTGATCCCACCATTGTGTATGTATTGTGACAGCTACATTGACAAACATTTGTTACCTAAAGTAAAGTGGCATTCATTTATCTGGCGACATAAATATTTCTGTGCGTGATTTCAGGCTTCTGCCGTGGTGTAAATGAGATCTGTGTTGTTTTTGGATTTTGCACAGCATAGAAAGGTAGTTTCTTACCGAGGTTTCAGTACAACTTATTGCTCCCATCTTCAAGGTTGAAGCAGTCCCAGAAGAATGCCTTGGAAACAGCCCAACTAATCAAAGAGCTAACTAAGGGCCAAGACTTGCGCTGACCGCATGTCTATCACGCTTGATCTGTTTAGCCATTTTTGCATTTAACGGCATCCTTGTGCTTAATAAAACACCTTATACTATAACTGGGGATTGTGCTTACACGAACGATTTCTCATCTTAGTTGAACACCTTGACTTGGGCATTCTGAAAACTAGTGTACAAGAAGGACATGTTTAATTTTTTGGTGGGTGGGTGGGGGGGGTCACACATTGGTTGTATGGCTGCCTGGGTTTTGATTCCAGTATGGCATACTCACAAGATGAAGTCACGTGAAGCTGGACAGACACTTTGTGAGGGTGCGTGCCCCATCTTTGCATTATGCCCTTGCATTGCCCTTATAAAGGAGGAAAAATCACAAGAAACCTGTCAGGGTAGCCGAAAAGCACCTACGTGTATGGCGTTGTGCAAGATTCATTGTGTTGCCTTGGCCACCGGTCTATGGGCAGTGTGGACTCGGCTGCCGACCTCAGTATCCCTTAGCTTGCGACTCAGGCGACGTGGGTCAACCCTCTGTCAGCGTATCTGCCGAGTTGCAGAAACAAGGGGTTCCCCAGACCAGCTAACTTTGAGTCGAAAATCTTGGTTAGGACTCTTATGTGGTTGGCGAAGAATGAAGCTACAAAGTCGTAGTGAATTTCCTGTTACCAGCGTACCAAGGTGAACCGGTAGCAAAGCGAAGACACTTTGATTGAAGCACCTGCAGCCTTCTGACATGTGTGCTAGCAGCAGACCTACAGATGGGGGATGCGTAGTCCGTCATTGGAATGATGAACTGCTTATGCAGCAGAGCTTCTTTTGTGATGGAGAGAAAACCCAAGAGGCATGTCGCCCCTCCCTGTGCTGCCCCAGCCCACATGTTCTGGCGAGTAAATGTATCTGTTTCAAAGGATGCTTGGAACATCTGGCCATGAAGATAAGAAGAGACTGTTTGTAAAAGTATGAGGGAAAACTGAGGACTGTTAGCATGTAAAGGAAACCAGCGACCCATTTGGTATCGAAGGCCATAACTACTTAGAGGCAAACTGCGCCCGTTACCCTCTTCTCACCAAAGTTCCTGGTCACTTTTCCAAAGAGGCAGGCCAATTGCAGTGGCGTGCTGTGTTTTGGTCTGAAACCAAGCTGCCTATTGCGCAGAAGCCAGGGCCAGCCTGTTTCCCTTAGGCCCTAGTGAGTGGGATCTTACCCATTGTGTCCAGGAGACTTATGAGACGATAAGACGAAGTCAGTGCTGGCTGCTTCCCGGGTTTCAGGATTGAGATTACGCATGCATTTTCATACTGGTGGGAAGTACTTTGTGTGGAAAATCGCATTGCACAGCTTGAGAAGGAGTTACATTGCCTGTTAGGGAATGTGCTTCAGTTCCCTATTCAGTATACTGTTTTGTTATATGGCTGTCCAACCTTGAGACCTCGTATAGCATCCTGAACATCGGCAGGGTTTCATAACTTAGGTGTGGTTATGGTAACAGGAGAGTGTGCTTGCAACACATCATCAAACATCTCAATAACCACTGGCTCTGACGGGGTGTTTACAGGCTGAAACTGAACCTCCAGCCTTGTCCAGGGCTGCTGTTTTCTCAGAGTGCGAGACAGTGTTTACTTTCGGTGTGGCCAGGGAAGTGAGGGAGTGGGAACTCTCATCATCTGTCTAGTCATCTTCAACAGTGACTGGTCCTTGGGATCAAGGGTTTACAGCGTGTCGCTTCCCAGCGAGGCTGTTGTTTAGGTGGCGGGTCACCAATCTCTAGAAAGCGGTTGACCTCAGCATTCATATCGTGGTCGCTGGCGATTTGCCACTGCCTTATCTACCGGTTTTGAGGCATATTTCATCCTGAACATGAGCTGCTGTTTGTTTCCTGGAGTCTCCACTTGGGTGGGTCCTGGGTGGGGAAACTTCTAGGGCCTTTAGTACAGCGCTGGACATTTTTTCAAGGAACACATTGTGTGACATCTTGTTGGGAAGTTCCCCGCTGGACGGAGTTCTGTCTTCCAGGGAAGACTGGAATTTGTTTCAGTCGGTCTGCCTGAATTCAAGGTGGACAGGTAGGGTGAGAAAGAATGAAAGACCTATGGTGTTGGTCAGTGCAGGTAAGTGATGTGAGCTCAGTGCGGAGCACGTGGGCAGATACGCTGGCGTAACTAAGTATTTTGCTAATACGATGTTCTGTTCGGGACATCAGGCATGGCAGAAGAGTCGTATGGAATTGTGGTGGTTTTGTCCGGTCCATAAATCAAAGAGAAATTTTCGTTGGTGGAGGCAGGCGGTGGCGCAATAGTTTGATACTGCGCTAGAAACCAGAAGGTTGCGGTTTCCATTCACTATGGAGTCCTTGGAATTTTTCATTGCCTGAATCCTTCCGGCCGCATTATGGCT
Organism: Coptotermes formosanus; assembly: GCA_013340265.1. Lineage (NCBI taxonomy): Eukaryota > Metazoa > Arthropoda > Insecta > Blattodea > Rhinotermitidae > Coptotermes > Coptotermes formosanus. The sequence continues at coordinate 1,045,879 of BLKM01000200.1, forward strand.
CTAGTTGACTCAGCTTGTAACAGAAATGAATACCAGGAAAATCTCCTGGGGTAGAGGTGGCCGGTGCTTAGGGCTGACAACTGTACTGCCTTCATGTGCCGATTGTCTCCAAATCTGGGAGTGGCAACCTCTGGAACTCTCAGAGGCTCTTTGGGTCTGCACATGGAGTGCTTCAGCTTGTAGTCACTCAGGAGTCTGCCATTTGTGATCTACCTAGAATTCCAGTCTTCGTGCTTCACATTCAGGTGTCCTGCCAGTAGGACAGGAAGCCCACTGCAAAGACAGGAAGTCAGTTCCAATTCGATTAAAGGGTGGGCAGGGTGAGAGGTAGAGCTACAGGACTTTCATTGCTCTGCTGCCCGACATTACATGTATGACAGTTGCCTCCCCGTGTCTCACCAAGGACGGGTACAGCGTATTGATCTGTACCCCAGTAGACCAGTATTGCTCAAATACAATACTTGTCCAACCAGTGCACTGTATTCAATGTCTTTGGATTACAACACTTACAATATTTTTACTTCTTAGTCCTATATTTTTTGATCCTGTGGGATCATTGTCAGGGACTCATTCAAAGTTAAAAATTAATTAAAAGTTAGACACACAGCTTTTACAGTTTATGTTGTAGAACAAGAAATAGTTGGTTGACATGAAGTTTTACTTGTGTGGATCTCTGTGTTTATGCTATGTATTAGGAGTTGAATATGATGGGCAGTAACTTGTTGTTACGTATAGTGAAGTTGTGGCAGACATAATTCCTTTCTTTATTCCTTCCTAGATCTATGATTTAATTTTAGTGAGTTTGTATTCTGAGTTGTACTGTACACCAGCTAATTATATGGTGTTCAAATCAAGGTGAGTAATATGTGCAGGGCATGTAGAATGCATGGCAGACATAAAAAGTGCATACAGAACTTCAGTTGGGAAAACTGAAGGGAAGAAACCACAAAGAAGGCTTAGGCACATGTGGGGGGTGATATTAAAATGAAATCTAAGTAGCAGGTTATGAGCTTTTATGCTGGATTGAACTGGCTGTGGGTAGGGTCAGGTGTTGGATTTCTGTGAAGTGAGTAAAGAATTGTCATGTCTTATAAATGGAAGTCAGCGTCTTGATCAGCTGAGTCATTATCTGCTCCACAGAGTGAGTAAGCTGTGGCATTAATAACCCTTTAAAGACGAAAGGTAATCTGTTTTATGTAAGGACTCAGTGCGTACTGCGCTGTAAACACTCTCAACCTCGGTTATAAAAACCAATCTGTTAATGTGTTATAAGGCAAAAGTTGCTGTTTGTTCTGAGATCCGTACAAAACACATAAATGCAATGTGATGACCATGTAGAATTTTTTAATGTTAAACCTGGTGGTATCTAAAGTTACCGCTAGGCTTTAAAAGGTTAATATTGAGTTCTTAAGGATCAACAGTAAAGTATACAGTTTTTCTGTCTTACGAGGTTTATTCTCAACTTTGTCCCAAGGCTGTACTTAACATAGCATTCTTTCATTTGTTTGATAAATAAATATGTTAAAGAACTTTTTTTTTTTTTTAAAGAATTCAAGGAATATCAAGAAGAGATGCAATGATCACCTGCCTGTTCACTGCAGAATGTATCAGCAGTCTAGAACTGAATATAAATGAACCAGTTACAGCATTCTCCAATTTAATTTATGAGACACAGAATATTTTGTTATACTACCTTAAATTATGTGTTACATTGTAAGTGGTTTTACTGACAGGAGTAACCTAATTGTTCAACTGAAGGTCTTCTAAAGTCAACAACTTAAAAAATGTTAAGTATCCATTTAATCAATCCATGATATCTGTCATACTGTGTATCTTGAAAATTACTGACTGCAGGAAAATTGTAGGTACAAAAATTGTTTGTTTGAAGAAAGAAACTTGGAAGCATTGTTCATTTTGCTGTTGTCTGTGTGGGTTTTAGTCTAAAACAGTTAATTTGCCCATTATATTATGCAGTTCCCAACACTGGGGAAGCCTAATAATGAGTGAATGTCCAAGCAGAGTAAATGAAGTTTGGGAAAACCTAAGGTACCACCATTGTTAGGATATGGGGGACTAATTAAAAAAAACATTGTAGCTTTATCTGTCTGGGAATGCTAGCTTTTCTCTTGAAGGTGATTACTGGTATATCTAATGTGCAGCAAGGTTAGGAAAGCTGAAATTATCCGGGAAATGTTTACCATAAATAGATTGTAGGGTGCCTGCTCCTATTTCCCTAGAGCAAGAATAATTTAATTTATTTTATCTTATCAGTTAAGCAGTGAAGTGTTTTAAACGCAGTCTTCTGCTTGTAGATCCAGCGAAACATGAAGTACAGATGAAGATAGATAACTTAAATGTCGAAGATATGTTTGACTCTTATCGTCTGAACCGATTGCTGGATGTATTTCGCTGTGAACTATGGCATGAAAGTGAAAATGACCTGTATGTGACATTTCTGGCATCAGCTGTGCACCTTGGAGCCAGACATCCCCTTCGACCAAATGAAGGAGAAGGGTTAGTGTGTGGAGTAACTGAATTGTGAATGCTGTGTTGACATTGCTAGTAAAGCTGTAGTGAAAGATATTTTACCATGCTTCGTAATTCCTGTATGGAAGAAGAAGAATAACTTTTAGTGTCGTATGAGACCATATGCTGGTCTATAAAATGTATGGGCAAATGGCCTAGCATGCCATGGTCTGTTTTCTATGTTTACTTGGGAGCACACTGTAGGAAACTTAGCAAAGTAAATCTTGCTTTTTGTATACCTGTTTATTGAGATCTTTTGAGGTCCTGACCACCACCGCTGCCGCCACCACCACCATCACCACCACTGCCGCTGCCCCTGCCCCCACCACCACGCCATCTCCCCATGTCCATGCCCACGATCACCCTCCAGCACCATGCTCACACACGGTGCCACATTGATGGCCATGACCACGACCACATGTTCTGCTGTTGAGACACAAGTAATTCATGTTATGCATGTTATCCATTCATCTTTATTGGACAGTTGGTGCATGGCAGAGATCTGATACTGTTTGTAAACAGGTTATTTTGACTTGTGTAAAGCATGTGGAGTGGAGATGTTTCAGTATTAACTGCATTAGCACACACAAGAATGGTGTGATTCTTTTCTTGTTTACTTGCATGGCTTTGAAACTTTCTTTTTTAAGTGTGTTGGCTTTGTTAGGTTGCGTGCTATAAAAAAGTCACTCGTTGGGCATAATTTAAGACTTTTAGTATGTGCTTGGACAACAGATGCAGAAGAATTGCTTCCCCTGCGCTGTTGCTTTCTGTTGATTGATGCTGCTGTTCCTCACTTTTTTAAACAGTTACATTTTTTGAAATGTATCTATGCATCTACTGCATGGTTTGAACAAAATGTCTAATTTTTTTGGAATATTTTGTGTCTTTGTTTGAATTGTATCATCAAGTGATAGATGAAGGGGTAGTTTTTCCCAGAACCATTCGTATTGCTTTCTCACATTATGCTGCTTTTATTCATCTCCCACTCATCTCTTCACTTACAGGCTGCCTTAAGTGCTGTGTGTCAATTTCATATCACAGGGTTTATGGTTGACACAGAAATGCAAAGTTCTTTAGTAATATTTGTGCAAGGAATATTCGGAGTAGCAGCCACCTTGTTTATAATGTGAATCTTTTCATAAATTGAGAGTGACTAATCTCTCATGCCTGTGCTGATCACCATGCAGTAATTGGTCTCCTGCCCTGAAGGACAAACACTGTACTCAACACAGTGCAAAGTGAACACAGAATGTTTATTAATTTTGCACACAGAATACATAAAATTGCCGAAATTAAAGCAAAGCATTTGCACATAATAAAATGCTTTATGAAACCCGTGCTTCTTCACTTCCTATGGAAGTGCACATGTGGAAACAGCCTTAGACATTGGCAAGCAAGTAAGGCATTGTTTTGTCACAGTGTGTTTGAAACAAGTTGAACAAATGGAAGCTTGGGGACATTGTCAAAGATTTCTGTGTGACAAAATATCTTGAAGGGGGTGGAAATTGGTTAAATTGTAAACTTGTTGTGGTTTTTAGGTGGTAGATATTTTTAAATAGGAAGTATGTTAACGAGGTGGAATATATATTAATCAGATGGGAAAGTTTAGATCTTGAGTTGCTGTAATGTCTAATGCAGGGAAACATCTTGAGTGGTATCATTTTAAACAAGTTTTACTGTGGGTGCCATAAAGAACCTGTTCTTCTATAAATATGTGCCTAAGTATACATCTCATTCATCAGGGACAATGGTGAAAACACCACCACCATATAGAAAAATGGTATTACACTTCATCTTAACAGGTAGTTTGATCAAAATCTTAAATGATATAATGACACCATTAACACAACTATATGATGTTCTTATTGTGGGTGTGGGTCTGACTGTCGTCTCCTCTCATCCTCTTTTTCTGACCCAGGAATGTCAGTGTTATGGTTGATTTTATATGGCTTCAGCTGGTGCTTTTTGTCCAAAATATGGCATGTATTGTGTACATAATTAAGTCTCTTCAGATCTTGAGTTTTTGTATTCTTGTGCCTATGCCTTAGTAATGACACACCCATTTCTCTTCAGGAAAGAAGCTCTAGGAGTCTCCAAACTCCTATAATTTTTTTCATGATCATCCGACTTTTCTTGGTGTTGTGGTATGGTTTTATTCTGCAGATACACTTTCAAAATGTGAAGGTACTTACCACACGTAACTTGTACTCCTGGTACTTCAGGTGGTAAATATGTGATGCCAGCTGGATGCCAATACAGAAAGTGAAGGGCACAATTGTGAAGGTAAATGATGTCACAAACATGTGGTTCATGAAGTCTGCCACATGAAGTATGTGTTTGGTTTGATGTGGAATGGCAATTCTCTGCCATAAAACAGTTTCAGCCAGTGTGTGGTGTTTGTGCATGTGCACATATGTATGCATTTGGGAAGGGGAGGTATGCGTGCAAATATGTAGGTGCTTTTTTCATAATTCGTGATTTAGAAAGCGTTAATTATTCCTCTCAGTAAGCACATTCACTGTGTCTCAAAAGATTGGTTTATCAGAAAAGTTCATGCAGTGTGATATATGTAATTTTTTGTTGCAGTAAAAAATTTCTCTAATGGTTTGTTACGCTAATTAAAATAATAATTTCCCTCAATGTTTCCTCTGACAGTGTGGTGCTGAGAATTGGTAGTAGAGCCCAGTTTTCTCCAGCCCTTCTCAAGCTAGAAGATGAAGTGAAACCACTGGGGAAGAGGTTAAGTCCCTGTCCACGAGATTTAAAACGAACTACTGTGGAGAGACTCTTCAGAGATGAGGGCTTTGTACTTGATTGGTGTGCATTCAGACTGGTAAGGACATTTCTGACTTGCTTGATTTTAATGTGACTGCGCTTTTCTCCTGTGGCATGTAGTACACAAACCAATTTTGAAAAGTTAAATTTATAGAGGCTGTAAGATAGCAGTTGTTCAAAACTTATCAACTGATTTTTAATGCAGTAATCCACATGTGGTAAATTGTTGTTGGAGTGGCATGATGTCTTGAAGTTCATGATATTCTATTTCTGATGGTTGTCTGCGGCATTTGCAGCTGCTTTAGCCACTCTGTTGAAACTTTACTCAAACCTTGGTTCAAAGCCCAAATTGCCCACACTACCGCATAGATCCCAATGTGGTTCCAGCAAGCCTTTTCAGGAGGTTTTGCATTTCCTTGTCTTTGCACAGCATCTTTGGTGTGTTTGTTCCATGCAAGGTTTCTAGCCATCATTTCGCCAAGACAGAGAGTTCAGTCTTGGCCAGCTGTTTGCATACTATAGGTGGACTCATAGAGACTTAATGGAAAAGCTGAACAGCTGAAAGTTCATTTTCATCCCATGATGATGCTCATCCTGTTGGAGTCAGTGCTTGTTTTGAGTGACACCAGGGCATGATGTATGCAGCCCTCAAGACTTAATGATGTTGCTGCTTATGGTCTACAAAATGAAGTTACCAGTGTATAGGGCATCAGGTGCCATGGATACGTCTCACAGCAGGTAGTAGGTCAGTCATGACTTTAAAAAGCATGCAGAACGTGATGGTTCCTTGTGGCAAGGACTGCCAGAATTGTTTGTACAATGAGATGGCATCACAGAACCAAATACACATGAGTCTCTGTGACAGGAAACACTTGATCCAGTTGTAAAGACATCCTGAGATTTAATGTTATACATCTCCATGCAATATACATACAGTAGAACCCCCATTTAAGGCTTTCCTGGGGGACAAGCTTTTTGTACCTTAAATCAAGAAAACCTTATAAAAGGGTGTTGTGTCAAAATCAAACAGAAAATTGCTACTGTAGTTACTGAAACGTTATATTCATCCTAAATTTGTACCCAGTATTTTTCTTAAATCTGAAAGTGTCATCCGTACATTCAGATTATAACTATATTGACAAGGAAAAGTGCCAGCATTCTTGAAACACCTGGGTTTTGCAAACTTTTCAATTGGTAGGGCTTCATTTCTTCAGTACCGTCAGCATTGCAACAAAGCAGTATTATTAACCATTCTTTGGATGTATGACCTGTACAGGTTTCACCTTTTAGTGTCAAGGTCGTTTCTGGTGCTGGTGAATAAAAAGGGGCAGTTTCATGCACGTTAGAAGTGTCTCTGGTTTCATACCTACTTACTGATCCTGGGAGGGACTTGGTAATCCAGTGGTCTGTATGTTTCTCATTAACATTATCACCTTTCCCCACCAAAGGTGTCCGTACGCTGATGTAGTGGTGGGGCTTGTATGGTCAAAGGACCCTGAGAGCTACGCTGGCAGTAGTATACCTCCCATGTCAGACATGTCAGAGGTGATGACCCAGGCTGAAACAGCCTGGTCCTCCAGGTTTGGGGTTGGGCGTGGGACTGGTGACTCCACCTCATAAAAAATATAAGTGTCACATAACCTCCAGGTGGTAAAGCTGGACAGTTGATTGGACAAAGACTAGAAAAGTGTAAAGGTAAAAAATGAAAGTACAGTCAAAAGGATTTGTTCGTAGGCAGTTGGAATGCACTATTGCTGTATAGGGCTGGAGCACTTCAACTACCACTGGAACAGCTGGATGAGTATAAAGCACTACCAGCGGTATGTTGGACTGGAGAAGGAGTCTTAGAAAAAGGGGATAGGACCTTCCTGTTACAGTGGTCATGAAAGCATATTCTGGGCACAGGTTTTGCCATTAAAAATCACATTAAACATCTTAATATCAAGGATTAACTCCTTGTATCTCCACACTTAGGTTGAAAGGAATATTCTTTAATTACACCTTGATGTTGCTGACTGACTGAGTGACTGACTGACTGATGTAGCAGAAGTAGAGGAAAAGGAAGAATTTTATGGAACAGTTGAAAGAACATATGATGTAAGTGCATCCTATGACATCAGAATTGTATTAGATGATATTTGCATGACCAAGTACGTAAAGAGGAATGTTACTCCCCTACTATAGGGAAGAATAGCCTCCATGACGTGAATAGTGATAATGGGGATAGGTTGATTCAGTTTGCACTGTCTCATAGTATGGTGGTGGACAGTGCAGTATTCAAGCATTAGAACAGCCATAAAGCAACTTGTTCAGCACCTGATAGGCTTTTATGGAATCAAATTGATCATGTGCTGATTGATACTGGACATCTTCTAAAATTATTGAATGTGTGTGGGGGTGCGTGCGTGCTGCGTGTTGCTAGACAAAACAGTAAAAACTATTCTGATGTTTGGAGGATTATAAAGTGCCATGATGTTACAGTGTCTGTTGTATTTCCATACATGAATTTGCCGAACTACTAGCCTGTCATTTTCCATCATTGCATTGAGGGGTTTGAGTTGCTCTGGCACAGCATTTCTCATTCCAACTATGATCCCAAACAAAATCTCTTGATCTTAGAAAATATTTTGTGTAGACTGTTGGGTTATAGAATTTGATGTTGTTGGTAGATTATCTGGCTTTAGTGAAAATGTAAACATCAGAATTTCTCTAAACACATTTAGCTTAAGCTCTGCTACTTTTGGAGAATGAAGTCCCCCAGCAGTCCAGATGACAATGGAGGATGCTTCATGAAGGCATTGGGTAGGGCTATTTTTGTAGGTACGTCTTTCCCTATTTCTTCCAGCTTGTATCCACCAAGGGTCACATGATTATGGGCAATCACAGTGTTGATCATTTGGTTGGTTATCGGTGGAGCACCGTGATGAGGTGATCACCTTCATTCTGCAGTCACAGAATGTGAAAAAACAATCAGAACAACAGCCCTTAGCACAAATATGGCTGATTAATAAACTCTTTTGAAAATAATGGTTGTGTGTAACAACAGATTTGTTTGTACTGAATTATTTTGTGATACTCCTTTCGTTCATTCATTCATTCGTTCATTCATTCATTCATTCATTCATTCATTCATTCATTCATTCATTCATTCATTCATTTACATTCCATGGATCCTTATATGGTTGGAAAAACCGTCATCATAATGTGGTGTGAGTGGGTACTGATGACACGTGTCAGTTAAAATAGACATTTACGTAATGAAAAGCATTCAGTACATCACTTCTTTTGTTTGTAGCTTAACAGTGATACACAGGCCAACAGAAATGTTCCAACAGCAGCAGTAGCAGGCATTGAGGCACATATTATCTGCAGCTTGTACTGATTGCTTGATAGCATTGATGTACAGATTGGTTATTAAACAGCCTGTGCAGAGTAGAGTGACTAATCCCAGGTAGTCTGATCGTAGATACAACAAATGACAGTAATTAATAAGTCGTACGAATCTCTGCTGTGCATCACATTGCCCTGCCCTTTGCTTGGATGATGCCGTATAGTTACAATGAGAAAAAAGACTAGTATTTTTAGGTACCAAAAATTGCCAGTCATGGCAAAATAACTGATTATGTTGCAAATGTGATTCAGTGTTGGCTGAAAGTGTTCCTACATGAACGTAACTTTAACTGAAACAACACTTGGAGAGAACTTCGTCTTTAAGTTAAAGTTCTACCTTTATTAAAGTGCATATTATAGATGCTTATGGTGTATCAGTTTTTTGACAACCCCAGGTTCATGTACTTCTGGACTACTTGGTTTGACTAAAGTGTCACATATGCTTTAATTTACATTAAGGTTGAAGCAAGTTCATCTTCCTTGTATCAGCATTCTCCAGCTGGGTCTACTTCAGAATTGCCAGTTGATTATAGGCCATTAAGTCTTGGCCATGAAGACCTATGGACCCGTCCCTCAAAGTCTCAGGTGCCACAACGAAGTTATATCAGCGAGTTTGTTTACACAATTATGATACCGATGTTGGTGATGATTATATTGGTACTGATTCTGTCACTCATCTTATGCTTCCATCATGAAGGAATGTGAGTATAATGCTTTAATCATGAACGTATGTGGAAATATTATTACAAATTTTAATTCCCATGTCAAGTGCTTCTCATGTTACATTGGTTTGGCACATCCTGAGATGGTGACCAAATACAGAAGGATATTGCGGGTGTGTTGAATGAGCCATCGGTTGTAGGCGGCCAGTATTTCAGTTTGAGTGTTGGGTTGGGGACTTACAGCCTCTTGCTCTGAGAAAACCAACATGTTATGGATGTTATAGAGGGCCTTAGGCATGAACAGATTCTTGGAACACTCTAAGCCAAACAAAAAGGCAAGGGCAAATCATTCAAATTGGAATCAGGGAGATCAAAATGGATCTTAAAAGAAATAGGTGGAGTGTTTGAACTGGATTTCTCTTACAGAGAATAATGCCAGTGACAGCATCTCATGAACACAGTAATGGATGATTGAGTTTCATAAAGGGTGTGGAATTTCCTGACCAGCTGGATGACCAACAAGTCTCTGATTTGAGGAGCTGGTTGATTTGGATTTCTAATACCTTAAATTTTGTTGTTGATAAACTTATTCCTTTGGGCTGAAAGGATACTGTCATTTCATCTATCATGCATCTTACTGTGTCTTTAACCCCTATCATCTGGGTTGAGTGGTGCTTACAGTTCATAAAAATGGCCTTAGCTGATATCTATAATGCATCTTTAAAATCTGGCATTTTTCCAGGTAAGCTTAAAATTGCTAATCTAAAACCACTACACAAAAAAGGGGATAGAAATAACATACAAAATTGCAGACCAATATCCCTGTTGTCTGTTTTCTCAAAAATTTTATAAAAATTGATGTACAACAGGTTAATCGATTTTATGGTAAGAAATGACATACTAACAGAAATCCAAAATGGATGTAGAGAGAAAAGATCAACTGAGACAGCAATACAGTCCTTCCTTGAAAGTATAAAGGAGACCATAAAAAAAAAGTTAAAGCCAGTAGGAACATTTTTTTATTTAACCAAAGTATATGATGTGTTAAATCATGAAATCTTACTTTCTAGTTTGAATTCTTGTTGAGTTAGAGGCATGGCAAACTCGTGTTTTGAATTGTATGTATCACGTTTGAGGCAGTGTGTTGAAGTAAGGCACAAGATAAGTACAAACTTGGATCAGGGAAAATATGTCTCAACCATAAGGGGAAGCAAACATGGTGTGCCTCAAAGTTCAATTCTTGGACCAGTACTGTTGTTATTATACATTGATGACTTTCCAATAAATACTGTGGGGTTCAATAGTATTGTTTGCAGATTACACAAACGCTTTGTTAATAGTAGAAAATGAAAATGCCTGGAAATGTAAAATTAACAGAGTTGTGAGTGAGCTGCAGGTGTGATTTCATTGAAACATTCTTATGATAAGTAATGAGAAGACGAGAGCAATGTTATTCCATACCTGGCGAAAGAAGACTCCACCGGAACCACAACTCAAATTTGACAGTGTATATATTACGTATACTGTAAATTGGAAACAAAGTGTCTGGGCCTGTAATAAATATATGAAATGGGATGGACACGTTAAATATCAGGTTCAAAATGCAGTAAAATTTGCTATGTGATGAACTCTCATAAGTACATAATGAGCCCACAGGATCTAGTAAAGTATATATTTTATGCATTTTCATACCCACTTGAGGTATGGTTTAATATTCTGGGGTGGTGATCCCAAAAGCAAAAAGTATTTTTAAACTGCAAAAGAGAGTTATATGATTAATTAGTAATGTAGGGAGTATACTTTGTGTAGAGAACTTTTTTGAAGCTCTAAACAGACTTCCAGTGCCTTGCATGTATACAAGTGAAATATTATGCTAGATGGAAATAAATTTAGATATTTTGGGACAAAATACAGAAATCCACAACCACAATACATGCCAAATCTTGGATCTCCATGCTCAGTGTTGCACAACTGTTGTCTTTAAAAAAGTGTAGTGAATGTAGAAATTAAATTATGAAATAAATGACCACCAATTCAAATCAGGGAGCTTGAAGAAATACAGCACTTTAAGATGAAACTGAGATCCATTTTACAACAACATACATTCTACTGTGTAGTTGAATATGTGTCTCGTTAATTAGAAGAATTTTAATGTTCATGTATTTGTCCTTTGAAAAGATGTTTTTTTTTTGTTAGGTTTTCTGACAGTTAGTTGACTTCAGAGATTCAAAAATGTCTCATAAATCATGAGATATGTAGGTGCTCCTATGAACAAAATCACTGTAATTGTAGTATGGAACTTTCTGTAAGCATTGCGGTGCATAAAATATATGGAAAACCCTCTATAATATACGATATCTTACAGAACATTCAAACAAATGTGTGACCACATGCGTAAATGTATGCACTTTGAAACAAATGTGTTATCACATATGTCATCTGTAAACTATGTACTTTATTCATCTGTTGTGTGCCATCAACTTGGCACAAAGGGTGAATAGAGTAATTAATTCATTGATCATTGAACATTTAGCAGTTGAAATTAATATGCTGTTTCAAATGTTGAGTCATTTTCAAACAATATATGCCAAAGAAACAAACAGCTTGGGATAAAAATTACCAGGTGTGTGATTTAAATAGATACAGGCCTGCATACCACATGAGTGTGTATTCAGGCAACGATAGGAAATGTGTGACTCCCTGAGTGACAACTACTCATCTGTAACTGTACTTTCTGCAAGGACTAAAAATGAAAGCCACAAATTGTATGTGGGCAACTCATATCCAGCACTATTTGATGACTCATGTATTAAGGCAGGGTCAGAGAGTTTTAGAAGTATTGCTTTTGTTTTGGATGTGTTTTAAAATGAGGGGTAGTTCCAAATCAGTCTTCTTTGGAATAAACTATAAAGGGCTACAGGTAACCAGAATTTGACTTTGAGAGTTCAGATGTTTTTATTCTGAACTGTGAAAATTTCATTGGAAGATAGTTGGCCCTTCCATAATGTAAGTGATTCACTGATTGAAATGTCCTGTTGGGTTAACTAGCTGTTCTGGAATTTTTATTTTAAGTGAATGGTAGATTTTGAATCATTTCTGCGATTATTCAGGCATAACCTTAGAGGCATGGGCTGTGAAATGCAGAAATTTGCAGATGCTTGCAAATCTTCCTAAGGAGATTTCAGAACCAAAAATGAGTGTAGTCACCGTGTAATTTCTTGAGAAATATAGCCTCATACTGGGTTTCTCTGCAACCACTTTAGGGATGTAAGGTGCACATGCAGTAATGGCTGTGCCTGTGCTGTTAGTCTCATTCACATCTCTGTCTATAGTTTAATGCATAATTATCAGAAAATAGTTCAGATATACCCACTCTGTCAGAAACCCTTGGCACCATTTTGAGGTATGCTTATCACAGTAAAAATTTAATGATGTTTAGTGTCATTGTCCATACACCTGTACACAAAATTAGCGTTAGTTACACCAAAACAGTCACAGCCATCACTCTCATGTCCAGTGTCATGCAACAACATACCATCTTACTGTTCTTGGACAACAGTATCACTACTTTTCTGTGTCCAACAATACAGGCGCATTAGAATCTGAAGTTTTTTAAAATTCTGTTGCTTTGTAAATCTCTGGCTTATACTATATACATGCATTAAAGAAGAATGAACACAGTGTCTGAGTCGGTAGTCTAAATTGTTACAGATCAAGCAAAACATGGGAGCACAAGTCTTGTGTTGTACAAGAGCACTTGATGGAACTCTTTACCATTACAGATTTGAAGTTGAATCAGACCATGGAAGAGAAAGCGGTTTTATATGTATTGATGCCCAATGCTCTGTGTATTGGTTCTACGTTTCGTGTAACAGACTGCAGCATTTCATCTGGCTATCTGGAGTGCAGCATTTTGGATTTCATGAGAAGTATTAGCAGAAAAGATTCTACTTGTTTTAGTACATATATGACAGAGGATACAGTTTGTTATTTACTTGTTAACAGACCATTTCTTTTGTACAAAACAGCACAAGTCACCCGAATATCTCTGCAGTTCTTAGTTATATAAACATATGTACTGGATGTATCATTTGTAGCTGTAAGTTCCATAATGTTTTATGTGCCATGAAAGTTACTATTGTTAACTGCTGGGGTTTGTGATTTACATTGCACACGTGTATTGTGTCTGTAGAAGTAAACGCAACAAGGAGACACCCGCAGTTCAGATGGTGCAGTACACAGCTGTACATCGAGCAACCAGCACTCTTAGATCTCTGTCTAGTCAGCGGCAGGTTCCAAATCCACCTTCTGATCAGTGCTCAGCAACAGTGTCTCTTTCACATACTGCTAGTCCAAACAGCTCCTTGCCTAGGACAAGTACTCCAAGGTATGGATTTAATAGTTTCTTTACAAATTTTAGGGGATTGCTAGGTCTGGCAGTTAAATTACTGGAACTGGCAAATTTGGTAACCTGGAACTTGACACTTGATTCAACAATTTTGTGTTGCAGGGGTTCATTGTATTTTGGAGTTACAGTGTTTTATTTTCACAGTGCTTTTTTTTTTTACCAGAAATTGAGGAAAGAAAGAAAACACTGAAAATAAAACAACTACTGTAACTGCAAAATACAGTGACACACGGAAGAATCATGATCACACAATTTTAACTTTTGCTCAGGCCTCATAGAAAAAACCCTAATTGTTTTTATATGCATGTATAATATATCCATCAATGTAAAGGGGCAGATCTCCTTCCTATAATATACAGAATTTCCATTTTATAGCCTTGGCTCATTCCAAGAGCCGAAACTAGCCGCCAAATTAACGTATGTAATATAATTTACTGGGTGTGATTGAAGAGTTGAACAAACATACACTTGTAAACACAATTTGTATGTTTAAGGTTGTCCATTCTGTGCATTTTTCTGATTGGTGTAGTCAGTTAATTGAACCAATTAAATGCACATTACTATTCACATATGAATGTTATGTATATGGCTCCAACATGTTTCCTTGTGAGTACACCATCTTCAGGGAGCATGTGATGCCAAGTTTAAAACTTGCCATCCTTAGGCTGTGAGCTGCTAGTACAGCAGAACTATGTTCGTGATTGAGAGACCACTCCTCCTATTTAGGAGAGAGCAAAGCACTCCCAGTCTCTGGGTAGCTTTCTTTCTTACCTGAATGATATGAGGTGACCAGGTCAGCCGCGAATCAAGAGTCACTCCCAGATAACAGGCTGTATCAACCCACTGGATTGGCTCCCCAAAGAACTGTACTGGTCGATGCTTGGAAACACGCCAACTGTCTTTAGCAAGGAGCATTGCATTCCTCTTCGAAACGTTGATGGCGATCCTCCATTCTCTCAGCCATTGCTCTAGGTTGCTGCGATATGTTTACAAGTAGCTGACGGTCAACTCGTGCACACGCATATCGTTGACAGGCGCAGCGGAAACTAGTCTGCCCAGCACCATGCCAGCCCACATTCCACAGTGGGAAGATGTGGCCGTTTGGAAGGACTCTTCGAGCGTTAGTAGTTGTGCGGAGTGCTTGCTTGCCTTATATGAACAGCAGTTAAGTGATGTGTTGAGTTCAGGAGGCTTCTACGAGTTTCCTGCGCAGACCTGATATCTCTTGAGCAGCTGAGTCATTCTTCATGCTTTTGCGAGCTGCTAGAATGGCGGGGAGTTTTTGCAGATGGCCGGTGAATGCGGCTTTGTCAGGTGCTGCCGTGTAGCAACAGTTGTATGGAGGGGAGATCTGAAAACAAGAACTGGAAGTGAAATAATAGCAGCACAAGATAGGCATTTTGGGCCAAGTGTGCAAAATAAAATACAAACATAAATGCCTAACAAATGCACACCATATCAACAATGTGACAAGATAATTGGCTATTTTGTCGGCGTGGTAAAATTTACTGTATGCTTATTCTGTGTTTCGCGGATTTGGCAGCTCTACTTGACCTGTTTTGCAAGAAATGGGTTAAGTTTGCGTGGGGACCGGTGCAACAGGAAGCATCTGTGCAGCTGATGTGTGCTATTTTGCACCCGGCTGTTTTGAGGGTTGCAGATTTCTCAAATTAGTTTATTTTATGGAAAGATGTGAGTGGTATGGTGTCACAAGAAATCGATGGAGTGAGGCAACTGATTACTTACGCCACGAGAACCTTGAGTGTCCAAGAAGGTAAGGCATCTTCAACCTATGAGCTTGAGTGCTTAACTGTTCTCTTTGACACGGAGGTGTTCAGGAAGTGTATTGAGCATCGATAATTTGTATTACGGACTGATAATTGAGCACCGTTGTAGCTATTCTCTCACCTCTGGCATGTGGGGAAGATTTGAGGTTGGTTTGTAAAAATATCAGCATTGAATTTTGAGGTATGGGACATCAGAAGTACCCAAAATATTGTAGCAGACTCCCTTTAGAGAATATTTGAACCTCAGCCTGATATTTCACACAGCTCGACCAGTAATCTTACTTGTTCTAATTTTCCCCTAGCATTTCAAGAGATTGGAGAGTTTCACTGCCTGGGTCCAGAGTTAGGTGGCATCATGGGTAAATGATACAGGGAGACAAAGTTGCTAACTTCCTTGAGTAAAGATACATTGTAATGTCATTCCAGCAAGAATGGTGGTTTGAAGGTCATGGCTGTGATGGCTGCGGTGTCACTGCTTTTAGACTACCTTCATAGCCCAATGCTGGGTGGACATCTGGGTTTTTTTAAGAAGATCCAGAAAATCCAATTCAGTTTTTTTTTGCAAGGGGATGAATAAAGGTTTAAGGCAGAGAGTGAGACAATTTAAGGTCTGTGTCAGAGTAGGCCTGGTCAGGATTCCAAGCAGGCGTTGTTAGCTTCAGAGATACCAAAGCAAGCTTTCAGAAGTTGTTTATTGATAATGTAGGTAAGTTTCTATGGAGTAGGGCCAGCAGCATTGGTTTTAGTCTGTGTTGGTGCCTTTCCAAATTAGTTTGGTTGGTACCAGTGAGGGAGGTGACCACAGCATTGATGATCAAAGCCCTGACAGAAAGAATCTTTGCCAGTTTTTCTGTACCTCAAGCTATTATTACAGGTAATGCCAAGTAATGACACTATTTTTCATGATTTCTGTTTCCAATTGAGCATACAGCATGTAACTAGTACCCCTTATTATCCACAGCTATGTCATGTGGAAAGATTCAATTGGACTCTCACAGTGACTTTGATAATGCATCATCCCGATCTTCAAACCTCATGGGATGAAGAAATGGTTTGGTTACAGGGGCTTTTAACAGAGCTACCCATGAGGCTATGAAGGCTGCAACCATTAAAATTATATTTCCGTTCATAGCAGGGTCACGGCTGTTAAATAAGTGGTTCATTCAGAAACTGCTACCTGAGAAGCGTTCGCCACAAGATCTTAGGCAAAGATGCATTTTGGTTAGAAAGAGTTTGTGTAAAAGGCATCAGCGTGTCCAGGCCCAATGCAAATAAGTGTATGTCTCCATGCAAATTTAAAATTGGTGAGTTGACTTGGTTTTGCACGTCCAGGTTTAGCAATGCTGGCTTGAACATCTGCTAAGCTGTCTGTCGATTGGCATGGGCGCTTTAAGATTTATAGCTATGTTTTGCGTGTGACCAATTGTTACATCCCAGCACTGGTAGTTATGTGCACGAGGGCATCTTTTGCAGCTTAAATTGGCTTTAAATGGGCATCTTGTAAGTATGCTTATATTATGTTGTAATATTTTTATATTTATTTGTGTTTATATCAAAATGTATTATATTTAAACCCCCATGAATCTGACAAATTGTTTCACTTGCTTCCCTTTGCTGCTTTCCTCTCTTGATTGGGCTAACGAGAGAAAAATGGGGGAGGGGGGGCACAGGATGAAAATATGTACATTTAATGGAACAGTATTGTCCCATTCATCCATTAAAGTTTGATGGACCGAGCAGAACGTTTCTGAGTCCAGTATGAATGAAAGCCTTAATTTAGGCTTATCTCATGCATTCCTGGGCTATGGTGCAGTATTTGTTAATAGTAGTATACTATTGTGAGAAACCTCTTTGCAGGGTATCCATGGAATGCAGTACATATTACCGTCCCAATCCCCCACCATATACAGGACCATCGCACAGGTGAGGATGTTGCTGTCTGAAGTTTATGTGAAAGTTAAAGCACATCGCAGTTATTACTGACCATATTACAGTTAAGAACTTACATACGTAATTGAAAATGTAAGTCAAATGTACCGTCCATCTCTGTTTGCTCAATTTTAGCATGTTGTAATAAAAATTCCCTGTTAATTGTGCTGCTTGCCAGCATGAATGGTGGTACACTTTCAGGTTGTTGGTGCAGATGCAAAGGCTAACTGCACATAGTTGGTAAGTATTCACATGTAGGTGATAAGGGGTTGTTCTTTGTTTGAAAATTGAGTAGGAGGATTGTTGCTCATCAAAGCTGGCATGTTTCAAAACACTATCTGTGGCCTCAGACAGGTACAGATAGAATTTGAAATGCCGGGTGTTTCTGTAGGGGTGGATCATTGAAACTAACCAGAGAATTAGCAAAGTGTGCAATGTAGTGGGAGTACAGGATGTAAAAATAGGCAATGCTGTATTTCTCAATGTAAAAGGGAGAGGTAATTGTCACTTAGAGGCAGACTGTTTGATACTTATGGGAGCCGGACCAGCAGATTATGTTAGTGATAATACATGATACATGTGAAGTCTTTGATGTGATATTATTCTGAATTGACATAATGCAAGTGGGGACCATAGTGATGATTCAGAGGGTGGTTTTTCTGAGGAACTGGATGTGTAGTTGATCAGTTTGTGTAACAACATGGAAGTTTTGTTAGATTTCCCTCCAAAAGTACAGTGAGAAAATAGGTAAAGCAGGTAGTTGTTAGCCACTGTACACTGTTGGAATATCAAACTTGCTACGATCCAATACTGTGACTTATCCTCCTCCTATACAACGCACTTCTGGGTGTTTACACATTGCTTCCTCTTGCCACCAGCTGTCACGAAGAACTGTAATGGAGTCTTTACTGTTGCCATTGTTGTGTGTGGTGTTATTTTTGTACGATTGCTGCTTGCTTGAAGGCAAAGTAGATGCTATTTTCTTGAAAATTCAGCAAGTAAATTTATGTTATATGTAAGCAGAAAATGCTGTTTTGTGATACAAGTGTGAGTTGTGCATTATACTGCATCGCATATTCCAAATTGAAGGTGGCAAGTAAGAGAAACAAACTAATGCCAAATTTGCCTACTGACTTCCTACTCAGTAACAGTAGTAGATGGTAATAAGGTATTATAAGACTGTTTTCTATGTAGGTGCTTATAATGAAAAAACATGCTATTTGCCATGAATGGAGCACAAAAAGACAGTGAAAACGGTGAGCCTTTACTGGGAGCTATTCAAATTTATTTGGGATTCCTCAAGTGTGCTGTTTAAGCAAAACAAGCCTGGTCACAAGGAAGAAATTTCTTCTTTTATAGCTTCACCCTTCAAGATGAGTGCACTGTTGAAATGTCAGGAACCACTTACCTAACACAGTCACATCCCAGATGATCTGATAGCTCCATGAGCAGGAAGCTGTGCTGGAGTTGTACATAAACCGTACTACAGATGTTTTAATTGTGGCTGCTGTACGTCTCCTGAAAGAAGTGATGGAGTCCAGAGCAAAACCAGAAATACTTGCCAGTGGCTTCAAAGCTTGTAGGTTTCATCCACTCAATTGGATTACAGTAAATTGAATTGAATTGAATTGATGTTATTTAAATTCTGTGAATCCAAACAGGTTAATACCTTGATCTAGAACAAGTCAAGAAAATATTACAAGCATATGGTAGCAGCTGGTATGATCCAGCTGAGTTTATCATTCTTTATTTACATTAAAGTATTTGTCTACATAGTAGAAGGAGCAAGCATATAAATAATTCTTTAGGGTTGATTTAAATGTCTGGGGCTGTCATTCAAAAGTTTTGATACTTTGTGGGAGACTGCTAATACTTTTATGCCAGTTGAGTAGACCCCTTTTTGATCCAGTGATACATTTGAGGATGGTTGGTGAAAGTTGTATCTTTCTCTAGTGTTTATGTTATATACGTCAGAATTTAATTTTAATTTATTTTAGTTGTTATCTGCAAATAAGGGAAGTGATAATATAGATCGTGATTGAAGAGGTAGAATGTTTTAGAGTCTTAAATAAAACTCTACATGAGTCTCTACTTTTGCAACCTGTAATAATTCTAATTATATTCTTTTGTATTTTAAAAATTTTTGCACTATATGAAGAGTTTCCCCACAATATTTATGCATAACTCATAATAGAATGTCAAGGGACATCAGATTTAGCCAGTAGGCCTACTGAAAATGATGCAGATACTACTGTGGATTATTCCACATTTATCATCATTGGGAGTGGACAGTTGAGAAATTCAGAACAAAAGAATATATTTTTGGTAGACATGAGGATTTCCTTCACACTGTTCCTCATGTAGGAGCATTTGCAGAATGGTAGAGAACAAGGTAAATTCCTAAACTCTGTAGCTGTTATAATATAAATTTGGAGCCAGTTTCTTTACACCTAGCAGAAATGGTGTAGACATACCTACAGTAGTGTAGAGAGAGAGTTTAGATGCAGACCTGAATTGGTATTTAGAAAGCAGAACTTCACAAGAAAGTGGCACCAACTGAAGGACCTACTAGCAATTTGGTAGATGATCTCACCTTTCATAGGAACTGTTCTGGTGGGCAGTCTCATCTGTTGTGCTGTGCCCGCTGAATCTGTGAGTGAGCTGCTGGTGTGTCTAGATACGAAGGTAAACAAGAAGTTGCAAGGCCAAATTTTGAGTAACATCTGAAGAATATTGAGAGATGTTGATAGATAAGCATCTTGCAAAGGCTGCAGAAGAAGAGGAAAGCGGAAGATGGAAAGAAAGCCCTGAAGAAGAAACAGAAAGAAAGAGAAATAGCATACCAAAATGTGCAGTGCTAAGGAAGATTTTTATCATGTACTATGTGTAGCTGCCGAAGTATCATAACATATGTCATTTTCTGTCCCACAAAGAAGAGGAGAGAAGCAGCAGTGCAGATTAAATGCCACAGAGTGATGATTCTGATAGGACTATAAATGAGCTGTGCATTCATAACACTTTGACTTTCTGTGATGGGAAGACTCCCATTCATCATAAGGATGTTTTGATAGAAAGCAAACAGCATTTGAGCATATTTGATGTTTGATCTTTTAGTGGCAGTGACCACTCTCTGGTGGTGGCAGAATTTACGGTTAGATTATCAGTAGTAAATAAGCAACACAAAACTATTGGGTTGGAAACTTTATCTTTAGAAGCTGGGTAATTAGGAAGTTGAAGACAAGCATTGGTTTTAAATTTCATGTGTGTTTGATCCATGAAATGTGGGCAGAATTTTAATTAAAAGTAGCCCACTTGGGATATATAGCCATACATGGGATGATAATATTAAGATAGATCATAAATAGGGTGTGAGTTTATGGACTTGATTCATGCGGCTGAGATTGGGAACCAATTGTGGGCTCTGTGAAACACTGTATTCCATAACAGGCGAGCACTTCTATACTGGCTTCTGAAGGTCTTGTTAATGGAGTTGAAATGCTTTCTGTGTGCCTTTCTGAATCTGTTGATCTGTGGTTGATGTTTTTGCAGTAACTGTTATTGTGTTTCCAGTTGTGCAGATATTTGACTACTGGAAGAACCCAAGACCTGGTATTGCTGAACTGTTCCAAGGAGGGCCAGAAGAACTATTAGCAGAATGGCAGTTTTGCAGCGTTGTGTAGAGTGTACACACCTTGAACTACATACTCATTGTTGAGTACTTTGTATGTGTTGCTGAAAATGATCAGATAAAGCATGTACTTTAAGTGACAGCCCTACCTGTGAAACAATACTGTATATTGAAATTTTAGTTCTGTTACATCTTCATACATATTCTGGTAAGTCAGTGCATGTTGAGTAGGGTGCAGGTACACGTAAACTTGTATGCTCTAATGGAATTTCACGTAACTGTTAAAGAAACAAAAATATTTGGAAATCTGTGCAGTTGAGCTAGAAATTAAGGCATGTAACTTAATCACAGTATATTACACTTTTGCAGAGATCCTGCAAGAGATTTTAATCAATTTATGAAGACTCTGATTGGGTTTTTCAGGCGTGGCCCACCAGTTTATTTCACATGGCCTGCACACTCACCTTAATTATGGAATGTGGCTCACCACACAACTGAATAATTTATTTGAGTGCTTATTTATTTGCGTGTAATTTTATTTTATTGCAGTTGAAAGCAAAGGAGTTGGTAGGTGCTTTTAAATTACATGGTTTTGAACTGCTGTAAAGGGGGGTGCTAAAAGCTTCTAAATTGTCAAGAACTTACATTCAGGTTCAGGCATTAAAAGGTATTACTTTGTTGTCGTCAAAGACAGGGCAATTGGGCGTATGTTTTAAAAGACCTAACTACATGATTCTTCTGCTTTCAATTGTTTCATGCGTAGGGGAATCTTTCCTCTGTTACGGTGTTTAAGATGGCTTTGTCATACTGACAGTAGAAGACGTAGTACTCAGGAGCGTTGTAAATTATTGTAAACATAAAGACACTTTTTAGGATTAAAAGGATGTCCACTACTGCTAATGACAGAAGGCAATTTTATTGAATTGTGGCATTGTCAACATAATAGAAGGAGTTTCACTGTGATAGTGACTACTGCAAACAGCTGTGTTGGAGTGGAAAATTGTCATCTGTGTAAATCTGCGGGCTTTGCAGTAACTTTGGTGTTGTACAGTATATAGGATATATTTCGCTTTTACCATGTGTTTCTCTAAAATGAAGAAAAGAAATTTAGAAGCAGAATGACGTGTATTTAAAAAATGGGAAAACATGGGTTATTTTTATTGTAGTGTGATAACATTTTGTGCCTGATTTGCAGTAAAGTGGTGTCAGCTCGAGAAGTATATAATTTGCACTGCCCTGTTGAAACTTAACATAAAGATGAATGTTGTGTTATTGAAAGGAAGCTGAGAGAAGATAAACTAAAGAAACTGAAATGTTATTTGCAGTGGCAGCAGAATATATTGACTGTTGCAAGTCAACAATTGAAGCAGCAGTTCAAGAAGTTTTATTATATCACTAATTGCTAAAAATCAATACAATTCACAGGTGTTATGTATGTGAAGGAGTGTATAATGAAAGCAGCAGAAATCCTCTATGCAGACAGTGTATAATGAGGTAGCAAAGATACTCTGTCCCAAGGAACAATAGCTTTAAACAGTATCCCAGATGGGTCAGTTCTAGGGCGTTTACCATTCGTATTACATGTACATTACCTTCTCCTGAAAATAAATTCATTATCAGACTCCACAATATTTGCTGACAACACTAGTGTCATAGTGTCTACTGTAAAGTTTCATGATATCTGTACAGTGTCAAATTAAGTTCTGTCGCAGATCAATAAATGGTTTGCTGCTAGTAGCTTGGTCCTAAGTCTAGATAAAATGAATGTAATAAAATTGGTAACAAATGATCTGACAAACTGTGTGCTAAGTATCAGTTAAAAAGAAGAGTATATGAAAGAAATGGTAAATACTAAATTTCTGAGTTTACAACATGATAACCGCCTAAATGGGAACAAAGAGTTTTAAGGTGAGACATCCCTGTTGTTTTATCAATTACAGATATATTCTTATATCTGGAAGAATGAGATGGAACAGACGATCCCTAAGTGAAGTGGAGCATGTTATGCAATTAGATCAATGTTCCATATCAGTAATGTTATCACTCTCAAAGTAATATATTTAGCATATTTCAACTCTGTAATGAAGTATGGAATAACTGGGGTGACTTGTCTTAATAGTGGAAAGATATTTACTGTACCAAAGAAAATTATTAGAATTATGGTTGTTACAGCACCTAGAACTTCATGCAGAAATCAGTTGAATAAATCAGATATTTTACCTGTTTTACTCCAATAAATATTCTCATTAACCCTTTAAAGACAAAGCGTGTCTGTTTTATATAAGGACTCAGAGCGTACCGCGCTGTAAACATCCTCCACCTCGGTTATAAAAACCAATCATTTAATGCTGTATAGGACAAAAGTTGTTGTTTGTTCTGACATCGTACAAAACGCATAAATGCAATGTGAACACCATGCAGAATTGTTGAATGGTAAAGCTGGTGGTACGTAAAGTAACAATTAGGTTTTAAAGGTTAATGAACATGACTGTAAGTAACCAAAAAAAATTTCAAACAATTTTCATGTGGACACAATACAACGAATATCTTCATGGACTGACTGACATCCTTTTATGTTTTCAGGGAAGTACATTCTATGCTAGTATCAAATTTTTCAACAGTTTACCATTTAGTCTCACAAGTCTTAGGAATGAAAGGACAAAATTTAAGGTAGCAAAAGATGATACTTAAAGTCATGGTCCTTTCACTCTCTTGATGAGTTAGTTAACCTATTGTGGTTTTATGATGCAGTAGGTAGCATCGAAATGTGGATGTCAATGAACGATGTAACTAAGTAATTGATTGTGGTTAATACGGGGGGGCCGCGGTGGTGCAGTTGGTTGAGGCACTGCACTACAAACCGGCAGGTTGCGGGTTCGACTCTCGATGGTGTCGGTGGATTTTCTCATTGGCATAATCCTGCCGGTCGCACTATGGCCCTGGGGTCGACTCAGCCTCTAACACAAAAGAGTACAGGAATATTTCCTGGGGGGTAAACGCGGCCGGTGCATATGGCTGACAACGCGCCACCTTCATGTGCCGATTGCCTAGAAATCTGGGAGCCTCGACCTCCTGGAACCCTCAGGGCCTGTCCAGGTGTGTAATGGGACTGCTCTTTTTTTTTTTAATACAAATAAGCGTGGAAGGTTGAAGTAGTAGTTGGCATTTGTACCGACTAATCTACCGCTGCTTTGGTCTTGATGTATTAGTATCGACTTTTGGCGTAGGGTAATAAGCGTCGCATCATGGGCATGTTAGTACGGTGGGTTACGCATAGATGGCACAGTGGCCAACCCCGTTTATGACATACATCGTACATACTGAGCCTGTGTGAATGAACTGTGGGCTAGTTGTTTTATTGTCTGTGGGACCCAGGTGCATCGAGTATAGTAGCACGAGAGTTCGGGTTAAGTCGTGATGGGGAAAATGCGTACTGCTTTTGCTATTTTTATGTACACTTTACTGACGACAAGTTATTGTAGGTGCCTACAGACCCAAATGAAAAACGCTCTGCTGCTTATCGGTGAGGATAGATATAGTGAAAACACTTAAGGTGCAAAATGTATCACAGTCGCCGGCTTACGAAAGTAGTCTTGTCGGATAATTTATAGACGCGCATGTAGTTTGGGATTCGGCTAGGTGGGTAGCATTCATGAAATTGTGAACTGTGTCTACACATTTTTAAAAGCGGTTCTAGTCCAGAATGCGGGACTTTGATAATAGTGGCAACCCTGCCCCGTTAGAGCGTGTATGTTGCAGACATGGTATGATACTTAGCAGCACAATTTTCATTAAAATTTGTTGCTTTCGATGAAACGACCTAACTGATTAATAACATTTTTTATCCAGAACGGTATATTTCAATGAACATTGTCATTTAAGTGTCATATGCATACATCAGTATTAGCAGCCTGTGCATTCTGAGCTTTGGTGATATGGGGAGGGGATGTTTTTAATGAGACCAGAGTTTCTGAACTTTGTAATGCGCCACTTAAATCAAATTTCATTTATGTTTATTGTGCTTGCCCAAATCTTCAACTATACTCAGCTTCATATCCTAACCAAATGTCTTCACAATGAACCAGAATGAGTGAATGAGAAGGAATGTTGAGAAATAAAACTGAGAACACCACATAATTTCACCCATTCAGATTTCCATATCAGTATTCTGTTTATGTGAAGCATCCCATTGTGATATGTACACAATAGAGTAAAATCTGCGATATTTGGTATTGGGTTATCAGGAAATCTCTGTTTCTTTTAAATTGACAAAGAGTTTTCAGTTAAATAAGGAGCGACTTACTGTGTTATGTTGTGCAAATGTCAGTGCACCTTCTTACATAAATAGAGGTGAAAAGGACTAGAAACTGCAGTGTGGAAAATAGGACAGGATATCAAGTGACAAGTTAAAATGGTTAGGTCTGTCCATGGGGTTGTTATGCACACTAAGATGCGTATTACGTATAATATTGTGATATCCGGAAAATTGTGATATGTGGCAAACCTTTGGTCCCAGAGGTGCCAGATATCGCAGATCTTACTGTAAACTGGCTAATAAAGACAATCACAATTGTATTTAATGATATTTTGCTGTATAATTTATTATGGCATGTGTTGGTTTCTCTTAAAAAGCCATCATCTGGCAATATAATACTGAAAGATTATTGTATATATCAGGTTACAGTATTTCATTCTATGAAGTTGAACGCAGAATTACAGTCACTGTGGTTGTTCCTGGCAGCTGAAAGTAATTACAAACAAAAGATATGTTAGGGATTAAAACTGTGTTTAAGTTTTTGTCTTGTACTTCCAACATGAAAGGGTACTGCACCTGTTTTAAGGGAAATTAATCCATAAATGAAAAGTGATTTTTAATATCCTTATTGTATACTGATTATTACAGAAGAGTTAAGTAGTAAAGTTCACAGTGTTTATTCCAACAGCTGCACAACAATAAAAAGACAATGGTTGTATAAATATGTACAGTCCTCCTACATGTTCTGGCCTGCTTTGGCCATCTTTAGAGAGGCGGTTAACAAACACAAGTGGCTAATAATGCTACAGATCTGCAGTTGTAGTGCTGAAATACATATGTTGGGTAAAATGCAGATTAAAATGTTTAGAACTTGGAAAAATGTAATATATATCAAGTAGCATGATGCTTACAAACACGTGACCTCTTTCCAAGTTTCAAACGTTGTAATACTTATTTTACTCAACATACATGTTTTAAAATTATAACTGCACATCTCTAACGTAATTAGCCACTTTCCTTTGTTAACCACCTCCCTGAAGATGACCAGTGTAGGCTGAATCATGTAGGAGGAGTGTAGTGTGTTTATAAAACTAGTGTCTCATTATTGTGCAGTTGTTGGAACAAATACGTATTGGAAACTAGTGTATTTTAATGAAATATGGATAATTTTAAATAAGTACTAAATGTTAAGAATAAAATGAAACTAACTGTATACCCAATTGGATACGACCCAAGTATTAGGTGTTTAATATTCAGTTTTTTTTTTCTTCTCTATATTCCATATTCTCAAATGGTTGTTATAGTGTGTAGGATGAACACACTGTGAAAGTTGCAAGATATGTGATGTACGAGGGTTGCTCAGAAAGTAATGCCCCACATTTTTTTTCTTATTCCAGAATAAAAATAGCAATGTGAAAATTGAGAGGTAGCAACACTGATGTGTATTGCGCATATATTTGTAATTACACGGTCGTCCGACAGATAGCGCCACTGCAGTAGTCTGTGAAAATGGCGTCTGTGTGTGACACACTTTACAAACAATGAGCTGTAATTGAATTCTTAGTGGTGGAGAAAGAAAGTGTAGGGAACATTCACAAATGGTTGTGTGCTGTGTGTGGAAGTTGTGCAGTCGATAGGAGCACCACTGGACGCTGGGTTCAGAGAGTTAAGGCTTCAGGAAGTGGAGAAACGGAGCTGCATGGTCGACTGCGATCTGGGCGTCCTGCCACAGCCACCAGCCCAGACTTGTCGCAGCAAGCCGATGACATTATTCATGCGGATCAGCGCATCACAAGTCGGCAAATGGCCGTACAGCTTTCAGTCAGCAATGGAAGTGCAATGGCAATTATTGACGCTTTGGGATATTCGAAGGTATGCCCAAGATGGGTTCCTCGAAGTCTCACAACCGAGCACAGACGACAAAGTAAAGCCATCTGTTCTGAATTGGAGTGTTTTGATGCTGAGGGGGAGGCCTTTTTGTCCCTGGATCGTCACAGGTGATGAAACCTGGGCTCACCATTATGAGCCGGAGACGAAAAGGCAGTCAATGGAGTGGCATCATCCGCAATCACCAAGAAAAAAGAAGTTCAAGACAACTCCTTCTGCCGGAAAGGTCATGATCACCGTCTTTTGGGACATTGATGGAGTGATTCTGGTGGATGTGATGTCCAGAGGTGAGACAATCAATTTGGACGCGTACATCAAAACCCTCCAAAAACTGAAACAGCGTTACCGGCGAGTGCGGCCTAACAGAAATCCAGGGGACATGTTGATTCAGCACGACAATGCCCGCCCTCACACACATCTACAAACCCAGGAGGCAATCGCCAAATTTGGTTAGACTGTGCTCCCTCATCCCCCCTGTAGTCCTGATCTGGCGTCATCAGATTTTCATCTTTTTGGGCCACTGAAGGATGCACTGCGTGGGACAAGGTTTGAAGATGACGAGAGCGTGATTCGTGCAGTGAGGACATGGCTACGTGAACAGGAAACGAGCTGGTACAGGGAAGGAATGCATGCCCTTGTTTCGCGCTGGCGTAAGGCTGTAGACGTAGATGGAGATTACGTGGAAAAATAACATGTGTAAAGGAAACATCCAGTTATACTGTGCGTAAATTTCATACATTCTGAATAAATAGTTTCCAAGAAAAAAAATGTGGAGCATTACTTTCTGAGCAACCCTTATATTATATATGTGTGTAAAATACTGTTTATGTGATTGAAGAAATTTAGTTACATAATACTATGCAAGTCTTGTATAACGCTTGCTACAGTTAGGCCACTTTCGTTGTGGAGGAATTTCTGAAGGAAGCCAACAAGGCACAATAGATTAAAAGGGTGTAGTACATTGTGTGTTGATGCCAAATATTATGTTAGGGCTAGCTGGATGCTGGAGAAATTGTGTATTTTTAAAGTGACTAAAGAATATAACCAAATAAATGATAAACACACAGTTTGGTCTAACATAATATTTGTCATCACTGAAAATACTGTGCCTTCTTAATCTGTCACACCTTATTTGCTGTCTTCAGGACTTCATCCACAACAAAAGTGAAAGATGGCCTACCTGTAATGAGTATTACACTAGACGTATATAATATTACGTAAGTAACTAACACACAAATGGTGTTTTACGTATGTATAATACCTTATATTTCTTGTAAAATTCACAGCATATTCATTTTATAGACTATAATAACCACCATTTGAGAACAAGGAATAAGAAGAAAAATAAAAGTGTGTATGAAAATTAAACGTTTACAAATGGGTGCTATCCAGTTACATATGAAGCAAATCTCATTTTATATGAAACTTTCGCCTTGTTATTAATTTTGGCTCCGAAAAACAACTATAGTAACTATAATACTGTAAAAATTTAGATCCAAACTTCATAGAATGAAATACTGTAACATCATGCATGTGGTAATCTTTCTTTCAGTATTATATTGTGTGATGATGGCTTTGTAGGCAAGCCAAGACATGTTGCAATAAACTGTACAGTAAAATATCATTAAATGCAGTTGTGACTGACTGTCTTTACAACCCAATGTAATATCAATTCTTGTTTTAGTCATCTTCTTAAATATTATAAGCTTCTACACCCTTCACATACAAGTCTTAATTTCACAAAATTCCATGTGAAACCAAAGTGTTTAAAGTGGTGTTTACATTGCCTTAATTAATGTTAGAGGTCTCTGCATACACTGGACCAATGCTCATAAATTATCCTTCATATATGGATATGCCATCTTTAGGGACTTGATGTAATATGGCCTTGTCTTATGTTAATATCAGATGTTGTTGTTTCCTCCTGCAGCAATATGCCTGGGTTTTCTGGACTGTACATGGCCTAATCAGGAATCAGCCCTAGGTTGCATATTTGTACACTCTGCATTTCTGCAACAGCATTGCTGGAGTAGTGTCTACCCTAACATAAAGTGCTTCTGCCCAGTCACATTATTGTACTGCTGTCTGTGACCCTAATATGACATACCATTTACACAGAAACTGTACACTACACATGGCTCTTTCTGCGCGGTATAACATACCAGCAAAATTACTCCCAGT
Organism: Coptotermes formosanus; assembly: GCA_013340265.1. Classification (NCBI taxonomy): domain Eukaryota; kingdom Metazoa; phylum Arthropoda; class Insecta; order Blattodea; family Rhinotermitidae; genus Coptotermes; species Coptotermes formosanus. The sequence goes on from BLKM01000200.1 coordinate 1,075,307, forward strand.
ACACGAATTAGAACACCAAGAAATCTCAAATTTTGTGACACATGTATCACATTTTAGTTATATTAGTTGTCTTTGTTATTGAAGAATATGTTGCTGTTAATATTCAAAGAGTGGACCTGATGATGTATGGGTAAGGCACAGGACTCTGTCAGAGGATAAGTCTGATAACCATTCACATTTGGATGTAGATTTCTGTATACAGATTTAAACCTGCACATCAAGAGAAGAGAGCAGACTTTGAGATTGTACATACCAGTTTCCCTCACTGCCCTGCTGAGAGTACACATTAAGCTGTAGGTACCCAGTGATGATCATCAGTGTTATGGTTCACTTATCATTGGGTATAACTGCCCTATGTGTGTATTAACCTCAGAAATGGGTCCTGTGTGCAAAGGCCAGATGGGCAACACAGACCATATCTGGAAACCTTAGAAGCACATTTTGTAACATTCTTTGTGTCATTGAACTTAGGCAATAAGAAACCTTTCTGCTTGTCTTATCACAATACTAGTACCTCTCTAGAAAAGCAATTCACACTTTACGTGTGTTTGCTATAGATTATACATGTGAGACTCTGAACGTACCATTATGAAACAATTTATAGAAAATGTGAGTGCACCACATCCACCTAATCATAGATGTGACTGGTCTACCATAAAAAACATACTTTCGTAAAGAATGGGAATGAATAATACAGAGGATGCTATCAGTATGTCCAGGCTTTCATGTTATTGGTGCATTGCAGACTGACTCTTAAATTTCATGTTATTTCCATGTTACTGTATTAAACTGCAAATAACTTATAATGTTGCATATTCTGTGTATATTAGGGTTGCACCCGGGGGGGGGGGGGGGGGGCGGCCGGGCGGCGGGCCCCCCCCCCTCCCAAAATCCCCAGAACCAAAACTTAAAAACCACAGATTTTGTAGGTATTATGATATCAAAAGTTTTGTGTGATTTCCTGGTCAGCTGAGGTCAGCCACTTCAATCAGCTGATGACTAGTACATTAGAATTTTGAAAAATAAATTAGTGAAATTGAAAAAAAAGATAGAACACCGTGACTGAGTCATGGAACATGTTGTTATATTCGTGTCTATATAAATGCGGTTGCAGACAGTGTTATTTTATACTTATGACATGATTTTTATAACATAACTTTTAAAATCAAACATAAATTATACATAGCCTCAGGGTCAGACCCCTCCCCTCCTCCACATTAAAAAATTCTGCGTGTGCACCTTGTGTATAGAGTTCAAACATTTACTATTAAACCAACATAATACATTGTTATCAGGTAAACTGTACCTAATACTCTTGTTACATCTGTAACTGCAACATGTTTTGGTTCATATAGAAACATTATCAAAGTGTCATAATTAATGTGGGCAGTAATGTATGTAGGATATGCACGCTTGTAATCATGTCGATATTGTGCAAGTTACATGACAGTGAAATGCAAGGCATCAAGGTATCCACTCATTGTTTGCCAGGTTGAGTGTTTCAAACTTACGTGTCTATGATCTTTAGTTAAAAATGTGCTTTTGTCCTTATTTACACAGTATAAGAAAACATTTTATGCGCGATAAACCCAGGTTAAAACAATTACAGGTTAAAATACATACAGATGTATGAATTAAAAACACATGTGACTTTATACATTAAATTTTAATGAGTATAATGTTTCAGTCATGACAGAATAAACAAAGTTGTCCAGCCATGTTGAAATGTGTATTGGAAGCAGAAGCATACAGGCAGAGTGGAGACAGTACAACTTATATACATTTTGACAGGGCACAACAAATTCTTTATTCCCTGGCAAATGAATCAGCAGTATTAATTAAAAACAGTGGATGTTTATGTGCAAACTTTTGATGTATACATTTACATTTGCATATATGTTTAATATATACATTTGTATATATTTTAATCTGTAATTATTGTAACTTTGATTTATTGCTCATGCATTATTCTTTAAGTACTGAATTATACTTGACTGTGAAAAGTTGCGTTTATGATGGAGGCGTTGACAGCCAAGGAAAAGTAATCACATATGAAGTTTCTCTTTTCCTTGAACACACGAAAATTGCTTTTTTTTCCTCTATCATGAGTGTTATACGTAACATTTGCAGTGTTACTTTGTAGAAGGTACAGGTACTTAGATGTGACAGAGAAAAGGGGCAAGGCAGACTTCATAAGGATTTTTGACGTGGAGTATCTGGTGTTAACAACAGCTGGAAACTTAACTTATAAGTTGTCCTTATTTGACATTCTGTGAAAGAATACGTAGTTCTAGTCTGCTGCAACATCATGAACTACCAGAAGAAAGCCTCAATATACATTATTGTTTCATACACTGTGAATTTTGTAAGATTTATTCGTACTTTAAACTTGATTAGTGCTCGCATGTCTGTATTAAGTTTATATTGTTTTTCTTTTTATGCCAGCTGATGATGGAGGATTTGAAATGGGGACATACAGGAATAAGGTATGTCAGACACCAAATATAGATGCCTTAGGAAAGAGAAGCTTGATTTTCAACAATGCTTACACATCAGTGAGCAGTTGTTCACCGAGGTACAGTAAACAATTGGCTCTGAAGCCAGAGTTTTGTTTGTACAAATCGTGCATGCACTAAGAAATTTCCTATTCAGGCAAAAGCAGATCATGTCTCTTTCCTGGAGAAGTTTTCATCGTTGGGTGACAGTGTATGATCTGAGCAACTGACCGCAGGTAAGGCACGTAGGAATAAGCAAAAACACATGCAAAATAATGGGGGGGGGGTGGTAAATGATATTCTGCTGGGTTATTACACCATGTAGGATCATAAGTTTGTACCAGTGTTTTGGAGGAACATGTTGCATCTAACTTCAGTGACTCCTTCATTATGTAATAACCAAGAAGACTATCATTTGAGCAACACCTGCCATGAGAGCCTGGAAACTTATACCAGTAAGGCATGACTGTACACCAGGATTGGGAAAAACAATCCACAAATTATTCAAGCAGCAATTGTCAAATATTGACAACAGTATCCTCATTTATGTTACTTTTCATACATAGTACAGAGGAAGAGTTGAAATTGAAATACAGAGCCTCGATTTGAATGTGAAACCAAAGGTGTTGGCTGTGTTATCATGTTATATATGACTCATTTCTGGTAGTTTGATCGCAGTGCACTGGTTACATTGTGTCATTTGAAGGCTTAGTCACACAGTCCGCTTTCATATGCAGGGTGTAACAAAAATAAATTATTTTTGCTAATGAATATGACATACAGAGTAGTACAAAGAATTTTTATTTTGGAAGCCTATATGAGGAAGGAGTCATTGTAACAAGTTTAGACGTCGGAATCCTGGTGTTTCATTTGCCTCATAATCAGTAGTACATCGACTGGTGAATAAATATCAAGCAACAGGTTCCTTGTTAAAAAGGAAGCAAGAATGATCACTACAGGCTCTTTCAGAAGAAACGTTAGATGATGATGCTTACATCAACCATTATGTGCACATGATAAAATACAATTCAATACAAGTATCAAACTCCTACATGTTTTGGCACCAGGGTGCCATCATGAAGGAGTTATTTAGAATTGTATTTTGAATTGTATTTTATCAAATGCATATTTTGGTTGATGTATTAATTATGAGAATAGGCATGGTATAAATAACATTTTCAAGATGGTTATTCCGGGAAACCAGTCTATTAGAGTTAACTGTAGGAGTGGGTGTTGTACCATGGGTCAGTTTTTGGTTTGCATTTTTCTGTGTGAATAGGATTGCCTGTTGTAGAGTTTCACGTGTGGCATACCATTGCACATGTGTCTGTCAATTGAAGTATATCTTTATTTCAACATTGCTTCATTTGTATGGCTGCGGTTGACATCTAAAGGGGAGAAGGTAACATGACCCAACCACTGGGGCAGACAGTGTTGTACCTTGTGCCTGAATTCAAGAGAAGGGTAAAGTGAAGTGTTAATTTACTTTTTACACTTTGTGTATGTACAGGGCCTTGTAGCTTACTACGCAAATGAATATACAACAATTTAAATCATCAGGAATAGAAACCTTAGCAACAGAAGAAAAGTGTATGCAGTCAGTGTTAATCCAGCAACATTCGTTTAATATGTCTTCAAATGAAGAACAGGAAATATGAAAGATAAGCTCCGTCCAATGTAAACTGAGTTCAGTTACTTGTACTCTTATATATTTTGTATAGCTAAAGAGGCACAGTGACTGTGTTTCAAGTTAAATTCACTAAATCGACTGGAAAACACAGCTGTAGCGCTTGGCATCTGGACAGTCCTGCTGGTAAGGGGGTTAGAAGTTTCCGTAATGCTTCACTACTGAGAATGCTGAAATAGTAATGTCGTGTGTCAAGGATAAATTTATTGGTGTTGTCCAGCCATTTGTACTTCCTCATTTCACACGTATATCCATAAAAATCATTCACAGCTTCAGCTATGTAATGATAAATGCTTTTCTTTTCTGCCAGTTTTACTAAAATAAAATCCCCTTTTGCAACATCACCAACAGCAAAACTTTATTCATTAACTTCGGCAGTTTCTTTTTCACTCACTTCTGCATCATGATTTTACTCAATCTGCTTATGGAATCTCTTCAGACTCCTCTTCAGAGCAGTCAAGAGTAATAAAACTCTTCTTTACCATTTTCTTCTCAAGCACTTTCCCTGAATATTTCCTTTTACCCTTTTTGGCTCTTTGGTTTTCAATTTCACTCTTCTCTGGTGTGTCTGTTAGTATCCTGCTTTTTCCATACGTTCTTCCCCCTGTTTTTCTTGGTCCAACTTTAGGGAAGGGTGTTATTATTTCAGAGTTTACTTTCATGCTGCTTATAAATCCAGCCAATATTCCTTTTCCATTGTGTTTGGAGCTTGAAGGTGTATTGGGTGATCCTTTCATCTTACTGTAAGGTCTGTTGATGATGTAGGAGGATATGAACTCATTTTTTTAAAAATGTTTTCATTTGGGAGATAAACTCCTGTCACATGAGACCCCTTTTCAATGTTGCGTTTGGTCAATGCCTTGCTGAAAGATTTTGCAGTATAGTGTCTGCAACACTGTAAATGGCTAAAGATTTTTCTGGGTTTGACGGTGTCCAGTCATTAAAGCAAGCATTGTAACATATTTTATATGGACCAAATATGGTGCAATCAAATGGCTGTAATGTATGTAACAGGTATATGGGGCGGCAATGTAAACAGGATATTGCCACCAGTTTCTTTTGGCATGTTGATGGCTGGGATTGTTAAGTGTGACTCATGATTGTCTAAAATTAAGAGAACCGGGTCTTCCTTACAAATCAATAAGATGCTTCACGTAGTCACAAAGAGCCTGTCATTTGCCCAACCTGTTGTGTTTACATCTCCAACTGAAGTGGTAGGAACACCAGTCAACATGTGTTTTTTGAAATGCACTCTTGGATGTATCAACATTGGAGGAACATGGTTAAATGGCATTTACAGGAACAATCATTGTGACATTTATTCCTCTCTCCCTTGAAGTCTCATTCTCCACTTGCTTGAGTCCTTAGCACAGATAGTTTTGGAAGGAATATTAACAGTTGAATTACCAGTCTCATCTAATTTATAGATTTTATTAGCTGTGAAATTGCATCTTGACATAAGTTCCTTTAAATTTTCAAAAAATGCATTTGTAGATCAAGTGACACTAATAGCTGCAGGTTTTCTCAAACATCATGACTTACGTTTCCTCAGTCCCATGAGCGACATTTTATGAGCACAGTTGTCCATTATCTGACTGTCTTGGTGTAGTCACACCATTTTCTTTGCTATATTGAAGGGCACGTTTCAGAGCTTCCTTTGTCGTAAGACTATAATGTCATTTTGCAGTCGGTTCAAAATACTCAACCAATTCAAGTTCCTGTGTGGCAATGGAAATTTTCTTGACATCATTTCTAGCTGTGTACTCATCAGTAGGACTTTCTTGTTTTTGAAATGTCAACAAATGATGGCTTAGACTTGTTTTTGAAATTCCAAAATTACATGCCACCATCCTTTTCTTTCGTTACTAATTATGTATTTTATGGTTTGTCATATGGGTAGTAAATCTACTTTTGTTCTTTTTTTATGTAATTTCCTTCATGGCATTCTCCTAGAAATGAAGTAATTCATTATGCTGAATGTACTGAACATACATAGCATGTTGTACCTTGGCCTGTGACCCAAGGTACAACAGTAGACCAAAAATGGGATAATAATACAAATTTAGTGATTAGGTTAGATTTGAACGTAAACTACATACGTCAAATGAAGGAGCTAAAAAGTAAGTTCTTACTTGTGCCTTAAATCATACAAGAAATAAAAACACACGAACATAAAACTTTGTAACATTCTTCTTGAAGAATACTTTACATAGCCAGAATTTACAAAACGTTCTAACCAATAGACAGTGTTCTACCAAACAAAGAATCAAACACACAATACTCATGGTGGAGAAATCTTAAAGTAGGTAGTAATACTTTTTATATATGCCTGTAGATGGCTGAGTAATGGCTAATGACTGAAATTAAAAATGACCCAAGTTACAACACTGTCTCGTAAACACAGACGTAAAACTGATCCATTTGAGAGCAGAAAAATTTGCAGTTATGCAAACACTCCAGGATGCAGACTGGTGCAACAATTTTGTTTTGTAACTTGTTCTGTGAAGCAGTATGTAGTGGTGAAGTCACTCCATTGCTGACTTATTTTAAAAATTAGATTACTGGAACTGTAATATAAACAGGTATTCAGATACTGGTTGGCAGAAAATCTACACAGAATTCAAACTTAAAGAAATTATCATGCATGCATTATTGGCAATGTCTAACCAAAAATTTGAAGAGGTTGTAGTACTTTTTTCACCAGGTGGTAAGCATATCTCAGAGCTGAAGCAGGCTATTTCCAGTGCCTGTTCCATCATGTAGTAAGTTATGTAAGACAGGCTGTTACTATAGATTACATGAGCAGGTTTTCAGATTCTGTGATTCGGTTGCATTTTAGTCTGAACATCCTGTAGAGAAGAGGCATTTGCAATACATATTTTGAGGTCCATAATATATGTACACTATTTGCAGCTACCTTACTGACATTAGTGTGGGGCTAACTTCAGATTTATTTTAATATCTCACCACAGTGTAGACATCAGTCAGAGTTAAGGAAGTCATGTTTTAATTAATGATTAATTATATTACTTTTCTGACTTTTGTTATGTGCAGTCAAAGAATTTAATGAATGTTTTCTTGGGTGATCCTCTGACTCACATTTATTTTTAAACAAGCGTGTCTGAGCAAAATAACAAAATAATTGCCCATAACATTTCTTTTAGTATAGGAGGTGTGTAAATTTTTAAGGTCTGCACTATTACAAAATATACAGAATTGTTTTTGTCATTATTATCGTCATAATTCCCACCTCCAAACATAATTCTTGAGATTTCATTCTGGAAATAAATTTTAAAAACCTGTGGAAGGTGTTAAAACATCTTAGATGTTACTACTGAGGTAACCGTATGAACTAACCAGGTACTTGTCATTTATTGTAGTCGTTCAGCTATCTTAACTGGGTTACCAGTTCACCAAAATGGAATGTACGGTTTGCACCAAGGAGTTCACCATTTCAATTCCTTTGAAAATATCAAAAGTCTTCCCGCAATGTTGTCAGACCATGGAATAAGAACAGGTGAGATGTAAGTGTGCTCCTATAATATAGAGGTGTCCCCAGTACGGAATGCACTGAAAATAAATTCTCTGTTTACAGTCCAGTCCAGTATATCTCCATGGCCTGGGATAGCTAATTGGTATAGCAACTTTCTGTGGGCTGGACGGTCTGGGGATCAAACCCCAGTGGGTGCGAGATTTTCTGCACCCATCCAGACTGGCCCTGGAGCCCACCCAGCCTCCTGTACAATGGGTACCGTGTCTTTTGCCCAGGGGTAAAGCAGCTGGGGCATGGTATTGACCACCCACCCCATCTAGTGTTAAAGTTAAAGGAAGAGTAGAGTATACCTCTACTCTGCCTCTGGGCCTTCATGGCCTGTTCTGAAGTGAACTTACCTTGTACATTGCCAGTGTTTCTCAACCTTTTCTACATGGCAGTACATTAAAATGTAATTCAATTTTGTGGTGCACCGATGATGTGTTTTCATGAAGCTGCGTTTTAGTATATAGGCATGGGTGATTTATTTATTTATTTATGATTTACTTAATAATGACTTTACAACTGTTTAGTTTGTGTAATGTCAAATTGTAGAATGATTTGTGTATGATCAATTTGAAAGAGTATGGAAGGAGGTAATTATGGCCTATTTTAAAGCGCTCTCCAAAAGCATGTGCCTAGAGAGAGGATGTGAGGAAAAATATAAAGGATATCAGGCAGGATAGCTTACGTCTGGGCCAAGGTTTCAACCAGCAGCTTTCTGGAAACAAGGCAGACGTGACAGTCATCCAAGTGCAGCATTCAGTAAGGATGAATGGGTGCAGTAATTATATATACAGTATATATATATATATATATATATATATATATACTGCACCATGCTTCACTTTTGTTTAATTTGTGACCATTTGAGTTCATAAAAGTGAACTTAATCCAACGAGGAACACCAGCAGCATGTCTAAGAGCAAATATAATCTCCAGCCATCTGCTACAAACCCTTTTAAGGTACAACAGACCAAAAATAAATTACACATTACTAACCACACTAATCACTGCACAAATCATTCTACTAATTCTAGAGACAATAGTAGCCATTATCTAATCATATGTATGGTCAAACTCGGTTATAACATCATGAAGGGGACTGAATATTTTGTGTCATTATAAATGAGTGTTGTTATAACCAGGGCTGTGGAGTCGGTATACAAAAGCTCTGACTCCTTCATAAAAGCTCAATATGTATTAATAATGGTAAACCTATAAGACATTTCATCGCCACCACGTGAATCATCAGGCTACTTTTTTTTACTTATAACCTATATTTAAGTATGAGTCTAATGGTTACTGTAGCTATCAGGGCTCTGGAGTTGGAGTATCTTGTTAAGATTTTAGACTGAGGTCAGAGTCGGAGTCAGTACATTTTTACCGACTCCGACTCCACCTAAAAATTCCTTCCTACTCCTACTCCGACTCCAGCTCCACCTAAAATTCCTTCCGACTCTAACTCCACAGCCCTGGTTATAACTGAGGAGGGTAATGTTAGCTTAACAGTGATGAATTAATAGGTAGCACAGAACATCTGACTCTGTAGGCGAGGTGTCATATAAACTGATGTCATTATAACCGGGTTCTACTGTATTTGCAGTCCTAAGGAAGGCATTATAAATGTTGTGTACTTTTAGTTGCATACTGTCTACTTGTTTTGATACAGGACTAGTGAGTTTTACATAATCATGTTTTTTGTAGCATCATGACTTGTTTCATATCCAGATGCCACATAGCAGACTGATGGAGCAATGTATGTATGTATGTATATATATATGTGTGTGTGTGTGTAAGTAAGTGTGTGTGTGTGTGTGTGTGTGTTTGTATGTGTATGTGTAACAGGTTATTAACCTTTCATAAGGTATTATTAAATGACAAGCGTAACAGACAGGTTAAGTATTGCAGTTAAAAATGGGCAAAAGTTGAGTCTGTAACAAATATGAATTTAAAATGTTGATGGACACCTACATTTCTCATCATGGCACACTGACTGACAAACACTGGTCCAGCTGCATTGCAGAAATTCTCTTAAATATATGCTTCTTCAAACTTACTGTTACTTTAAATTCTGATTATGTAGATTTTTCTGATATGCTTCAGACTTCATAAATGGTTATTGAACGTACCTTTGCCATAATTGATTGCTTCACCTGTTTTTAACAGGCATTATAGGGAAGAAACATGTTGGTCCAAGACAGGTGTACCCATTCAGTTTTGAAGAGACAGAGGAAAACAATTCCATCTTGCAAGTGGGAAGGAACATAACTAAGATCAAACTTCTCGTCCGAGAATTTCTAACACACAATTCTTCAGAGTAAGTAAAAGTTTGTGTCAGTATTATTTACAGCCTCTATGTCATGGCAGTGTTAGATTGCATTCCTTTATCTCCCACTTTAAAGTAATTTCATGTAAAGCAATCGCGGGTCAGATTGCAGTCCTAAGTGTTTCCCGTTCTGCTGTTTGTGTTAAACCATTCTGGTAGGGGCGAACTTTATTTAATGGTGAGAAAGATGTAACTTTAATAAGCAGCAAACCTTTGAGAACAATAAATGAAATATGCCAACTTTCTAGTCAGATGTGAGAGTAAGCAAAATTGTAAAACAAATTACCCTCTAGGCTGGATAGCCAGGGCTCAATTCCTGGCAGATGCAGGGCCTTCATCTTTACAATTGCGTTCAGGCCAGCTCTGTTGCACACTCATTCCCCCAGTCAGTTGGCACAGAGTAGGGCGGTTGATGTGTGAAGTACACTCACTTAATCCTCAGATGGTAACATCCATCTGTCAGATGTGTGTGTTCATGTTTTTGCTAGTGGTGGTGGGACCTTGCATTGCTCAGACTTGTAGCCCTTGAGTGTGCTCTGACCAGGGTAAGTGTTGGCATCTTATTCTTTGTTTGTTTGAAGAAATCAGTGCATGAGGAGATTCCACACGCCATCTTGTAGATGGATATAATTGTGTAGGTAATTTTTCCGTCCATCTCAGAGACGGATATTAGTTGCGACCAATAACATTCAAAATAAGAGGTACCATCCTCACAACTTGTTTAATGTTTATTATACCCTAGGCGGCTACATGTTTCGACCGCATTTTGCGGTCATCTTCAGTCTGTTATAAAAATATAAAAAGAAAGTTATTCTAGAATGTTGTAAAATTGAGATCTCAATTAATAGATTAACTTTCCTTTTACATTTTTATAATGGCCTGAAGATGACCAAAAATGCAGTCAGAACATGTAGCCGCCTAATGCATAATAAACATTAAACAAGTTGTGAGGACGGTACTTCTTATTTTGAATGATATTCCAGTATCATGATGGTATGCACATTATAAAGTTTCCCGTGACCAATAAATTTTACTCTTTATTTGGTCATGTTGTCATCATTATTATTTTGTCTTTTATTTGAAAGTGGTGGGTAGGATGCCAGATGTGGTTGAGAGGACAAGCAGGATTATGAAGTTACCTCTGCCTGACTATGATGGTAGTGATGAAGAAATTGTGTCACAAGATTTCTCTGTACCTGGAAATGATCACTTATCATGCTCAGACAATTATAGCAATTTAGAAATTAGTGTAAAAGATGTCTGTGATCAGTTGAGTGACAACATGCAGAGCATGCACCTCTTCAAGTGACAGGTGAAAGCAAAGGACAGAAAAACCTGGAGTTCTAAGGACCCAGTATACAGATTAAAACACCACAGGAAAATATTGCCAAAGTCAAATTCTCAAAACTTGTAGGACCTGCCATCCATTTAGGTAACAATCTTACTCCAGAATAAGCATGATATTTGATTTTTTCAGATGAAATGACATTCTGAAATTGTGAACCACAAAAAGCTCAGAGCTGGAATCATTGAGAGGGTACATAAAGAATACAAGATCCCCACATTATGAAGATGCAGACTGGGATGGACTAGAAGCACTTATTAGTGTAATGATTCTGTGCTCTGTATTCAAGGTGGGATGTGAAAGCCTTGCAGCTCTTTTCTCGGCAGACTTCACTGGCCGTCCTATTTCTCTTGGAGTTATGTCAGTGAAAGGGTGTGAAATACTATTGGCTTTCTCACCTATCTGTGAAGAGAGAAAGAAAAGTGACCCTGCAGCAGCTGTTTCCAGTATTTTTAGTATATTCATTTCACACTATCAAGAAGTATTCTCTGTTGGTGCTTGTCCATGTGGAGACGAAACTGTCATTCCGTGTAGAAGCCTTTGTGTATAGGTGCCAGAAAACAACTATGGCATCAAGCTTATGAGCATTACAGATGCTCACATTGCAACTCTTTTCAATTGCTACATGATGGTAAAGACAGGTGGCATGACACTACCTCATGAAGAGAAGGAACTCAAGAAACCAACACAGGCCATTATACGGTTTGCCAAATGTATATACAGGAGTAACAGGAATATCATGGCTGACATTTGGTTCACCTCAATCAAAGTGTTGCAGGTATTACTAAAAAGACTCTCCTGTAGTAGTTTATGTATCGCCTCTCTGTACTTTAAGAGTACACTTTTTTCATTAAATTCTGTTAGATCATATCTTTTGATCTTCCTGTCTGGTCTTATTTCAGATACCAAGGTTTTAGGTTTGAACTTTATTCTGACTAAAAAATGGTCAGAATTGCAGTCGGCCCTTCTGTAGCTCCTAACATCCATTGTATCTGTAGTATGTGTAATATTAATCAGTACATGATCAATTTGGTTTTTCATTTTTCTATCTGGAGCTCTGCCTCTCCACTTGTGGATGTTCTTATGTGGAAATAAATTGCCACTTATTAGTGTATTATTAGTTACTGCAAAATCTGCTAGTCAAATTTCATCATTATTTGCCTCTGTATGAAGACTGTGTCGACCAACATTTAGTAGAAGGTTACATCGCTACGTAAGTTAGCACTGAAGTTCCCAAGTACTGTTCTTCATGCATGATTTAATAGTTTACATAAAGGTCTAGTAGTTCATCATAGAAGTCATCTTTTATAAGACATCCTCGTTCTCTTCAGTGGGGGCATGAGCACATGTAATTGATGTATTACAGAACCTTCCTTTCAATTTTATATAACACATTTTTTTCAGTTATTGGTTCAGATTCTATAATGGATGCTTTTTTAAAGTTTTATGTATTAGGAATCCTGTACTAAATTTTTTTTTCGTCACTGCTGCTGTAATGTATAGTATATTCTCCAATATGTTATACTGTTTCCTCACCATCTGATCTCTTGAATGGAAGCTATCTTAATTTTATATTTCTTAAGTTCATTTACTAATTCCGTAACAGTGTTTACTTTAAACAAGCTCTGAACATTCCATGTGGCTACATAAATCATATTGTCCTTTTTCTGCCCGGGTTGTCTGACATTTTAACCGGTCTGGCTATCTTTCTTTGGTTTCTGAATCAATGTTATTTTTTCGGGTGTGTGGGTGATTAGCCCCCAGCCCTAGGAGGGTTGGTGTAGCTCACCTAAAGGGCCCCTCATACCCTGTCATTGTGGAACACACCTCATGCGGCTCCTCAGTTGGGACCTGTCTGGCTTGGGTGGCCCTACCAGCTTATCTCTCAACTGCATTGGAACTCACGAACCTCCCAATCCAGCACTGAAGGTTCCTACAATAAGGTGGTGCCGCCTGGGGAGGTTCATGCAGCTATAGTTTGTGCTATTTGGAGTTTGTGTAATTGAAATTTTGTGGTTTTTCGTGAAAATAAGTACTGGGATTAAAATACCCGCCTCTGAGATGGATGCTGCTGTTAGTGTTTGGGAGAATAATGTTACCAACTGAGGGTTAACCTCGTCTCTATCCATTCGCAGGTTTTCCAGAGTATATCATTAAAAGTCCAGTAAAAGATGTTTACCATTTTTTAGTTGATTATCACTATTTTCTGGGTTAGCATCACTATGTAACATCTGTTTTCCTGCGATACCCCTATTTACTCCTTACTCCTTACTGCCCCACCCATTGGGTACACTTGAGTATTAATCTCATAGGCATGTACATAAGTCCACCAATATTAGTGACATTTGCAAATCATTTTTCATTAGAACTGGGTAAATAGCATTTAGGATCACTGTGTTGATGACTGTAACATCTGCTTCAGGGCCAACTTTAATTTTGGTTTCTGCTTCTCTGTGTAGTCCGTTTTTTCTGTACGTTGCATTCCATGACCCACATCGATGTGGACACACTAACCCAGAATATGGCAACTTCTGTGAAAAGTTTGGGAATGGGGAACCTGGTATGGGTGTCATTGAAGACTGGCATCCAATTTACTACAAGCCAGAGCAGGTCCAGCTGCCGTACTTTGTCCAGGACACCCCAGCAGCACGTCAGGATGTTGCAGCCCAATATACAACCATCTCCAGGCTAGACCAAGGTATTGTTTCTTCTTTTGTGTAAAATTATGTTTTCTCACTGCACAGGCTATGTACAGTAAAATGGGAGAATGATCATAAATGATGGAACTGGTCATGGCCTGTTGTAAGGTGGTTATCTTAAGAAAATGAAGTCATGACAAACCTTAGCCTTTGGGACTCAGAATAAAATCCAGAACCTTCAAAATATGAAGCCAAATGTTAACTGCAGTGAAATCACATATGGTTAATCTTTCAACACAGAAATGATACCCAAAATTTTCATATTTCATTTGCTAATCATGGCATGATGGTCGCTTATTCATGTGTTTACACATTTTCATCATACTGAATAATGTCCTCACATCTTCCAGGCCGTAAGACAAACTGCATTATAAGATGAATGTGTTATTAAATGCCATTTATTTTCAGTATATTCTTGCATATATTAGAAACTCAAATCTATCAGTGCTTACGAGCTCAGTATCCCAAAAAGTGTTGTCTGCTTTTTTCAAAAGATACATATCTTCATTTCTCTGGACACTTCTTGAACGGTTTTACAGTTCTCACATACTTGAGTAGCAGCCCTTAATTTTTCACCAGTCCCTACTCTAGCTAGAAAGTAACTTGCTGGTTTCAAATAATAATCCTGAGCCTTCAACAATTTTGTTAACATCTCATTCACAAATGTGTTGTAGGGTTCTTTACTGACAAACCCACCCCTATTCTGTACAAGTTCCTCATCATGTAATGTCCTAAAGTGCTCACTTCATCCTTCATAGTTCCAAAAATTTTCCTGAAGACTCTCTTCAAATTCTGCTTATAGAATTCTGCAATAGTTGTTGATGTCTTTGTTATGTACAACTTGAAGTATTTCCACTCTAAAAACCTGGGTTCTTTAGAAGGCCACCTGGAATTGTTGACCACCAAATCCATTTACTTCACAGGTTCACTCCTTTATACTAGGCCAGGGTTTCTCAGCTCTGCTGTGGGGACACAGGACTCTATGCATTGAGAAGGTGTTCGTATTCCATGAAAAATGTTTGATGGTGATAGTTTGTTCCAGTTGCCCCTTTAGAATACTAAATGAATGTCTTATAACAAATAAGTCCATTGGTGTAGTCCAGCGTAGATGGTGTAATTGGAATATATAATATCTTTCAAGCAAAGCCATGTGCATAAGAGCATACTTTATTTGATTCTACAATAATACCCAACAGATTGCTCAACACATGTTTTATTGGCAACTAGTTTCAGCTCATAAGAGAGCCATTATCAGGCCATAACAAATGCTTTAAGTGGGAAACCCCATATATTGGACAAATATAACATATGGTGTTTCCAGCTTGCAGTTGTTACGGCTTGATGATGGCTCTTGTATGAGCAGCAATTAGTTGCCAGTAATACATATGTTGAACAATTTGTTGGATCTGATTATAGAATCAAATAAAATATGTACTTATGATCGATACATCAATGGACATGTCTTACAGTAAAATTAAAGCCATGTGCAGTTTGAACTGTATGCAACTTAATCATTTTTGCCAGTAAATATACGAAGGCTATTCAGAAATTGGTTTCCAGTGGGCTGTTAAAAAAACAAGGAAGAAGGAAAAATATTTTATTATATACAAAAGTTAGCTACTTATGTAGGCTGCTTCTCGACATAATCACCCTCTGAATTGAGGCACTTATTATAGCATGAGATGAGTTTCTGTATCCCCACATCAAAGAAAGTTGCTGCCTGAGAGCTGAGCCAGTCCTTGACACCATCCGTCAGCCCCTCATGTTGAAGCGCTGTATCCCCGGCCAGACTTTCATCCACATAAAAAGATGGAAGTCACTTGGGGCGAGGTCTGGGCTGTAGGGTGGGTGGTCAAGTAAGTCCCAACGAAATTGCTGCAGCAGGGCTTGTGTGTGTGCAACTGTGTGTGGACATGCGTTGTTCTTCCTTCGCGAAATTTTCTGCACCACTCCCTAACACATGTGTCACTCATAAAGTTTGGTCCATACACTGCACTCATTCTGCGATGAATTTCAGCCACACTATGGCCATCAGCTTGCAAAAGACAGATCACTGTGCGAATCTTGCACTTGGAGGCAACTTTCTTTGATGTGGGGATACAGAAACTCATGTCACACTATGACATGTGTCTCAATTCAGAGGGTGATTATGTTGAGAAGTAGCCTACATATGTAGCTAACATTTGTATGCAGTAAAATATTTTTCCTTCTTTCTTGTTTTTTTTAACAGCCCACCGGAGGTTGATTTCCGAATAGCCTTCATATCATCCAATCCAACAGGAGATATGGAGTGTTTGATTGATTGTGGACACATTTTGGCCTTTTGTGTAATTGTATATTGCAAAGAACATTGGGAGATTGTGGATAGATTTGTGGGAAAATTTGACATGCCTACTGAAAGCAGCATATTTTATTCAAAATAAACACACAGATTTTCACCTGTAATAACTACTGAACATATTTTTGTTATAACAGTATATTTTAGTTATTAAGTCTGTGATTCAAGAAGAAGTTTCTATGGTGTAGTGCATTAATCAGTCTCCAGCCTAAGTAAATGAGCAGATTCTTGACAGCCAATTTTTACTAGTGAATAGTAGTACTGAAATGTGCACCAGTTCCACCTGAAACATGGGCTGATTATTTCTCCTGTCTGCAATATACAAAATGTTTTACATATTTCAAATATTAATATGAGAAATTAAACCACCATGTATATGTGGCTAAACGAAGGCATTTTGAAATTGAAGAAGGGCTTAAACTGATATAAACAAATAGCAAATACAAAGAGGAAGGGTGTTATGTTTTAATGGTACACCCTCACGTCATCATTTGATTAATATTTCTGTTGGAGGGCAGTTCTCATGATTAATCAAAGTTGTAGTATGAACCACCTTCAGTATTTTTTTTGTGCCTGGTTGTGGCATTATTTTGTATCACTCCTCCCTTCTGAAAAATCAAGATGGCTGTGTTTAGTTGGTCAGATCTATGCTGTTGTCCTTTATCCCACACAATCGATAGAACACTGCATGATCCAACAGTTTATGGGCCCAGAATATATCCTGCCTTGTGTCCTTATTAAAATGTGTCAGTTTTGTGAAATTCAGTGTGGGTAACTCTGTGGTGAAAGGGAAAGTGTGAGTAGTTTTTAGTCTGGATACTTTAAGACTCAGAAGTGGGTGTGAATGATTTAGTGACTCAAGATGACCAAGAACTCAGGACAAGGACTTGCAAATTTGTTGCCATTCAAGAACCTGGATGGACATTCTAACTAGAGCAGTTGGAAATTCCAGATGGGGTTATACCTGACCTGTGATGAGTTATGGGATTATACAACTGTACTTACAGTCCAAGCAAGATGCAGGGTGAGTGTACTGCTTGAGTGGAAAATTTTCTTACGTGGGGACACATGGAAGGGCAACGTGTATGTTAATCATGTGGTAGAATTTTGGTGCTTTTTGTCCTGATGTCTTTGTCAGAACAAGTTATTAACCAAGGATGTCTTAAGCAAGTTTCACTGTAGTTCTCATTTTTCACAGTTGGTCGTAGCTTTCACCCATCTCTCTGGCTCAATTTTATTGTCACAGACATGCAGAAGTCTAAGTATGTAGAAGAAGCTGTCTCATTGCATAGTTTTTCCATAAAAGGCCATGTAGAACTGTTATTGTGTCCACCTGTAATCTTCCAAAGTATCCCTCACATCATCCCCCATCTGCACAATAATTGCCAAAAACAGATTTCTTAAAACAGTCACATCTGTCTGTGGATACTGTCCTTCATCCAGTGTGTCCAAGTCCTGGTGATAATATGTTCGTCTCTTCCATGAACATCTCTATAATTAAAAAAAAAACATGACACTGTTGAGTGGGTTGGAGTCATTAGTAGTATGTGGTGCCCATGTTTGTCATATCCCACTGGGATTCCCTGTAAATCTGTGGACTAAAGGTACAGAACTTTGACAGTGTATTGTCTGTCCACTGTGTGCAGTTTGTGTTAGTAGTGTCATCTGTGTCAGTCTCAGTCTGAGGAGAAATATTTTCATCTTCGGATGAATGGGCGTTAGAGTCATATTCTAATACCATTTCTGTGGTGTCTTGTTTGCTGAGTTTTAGCTCTGTAGCAATACTAATGCATTTGATGCAACACTTCTCACCACACAGCAAACATAACAGTGTCTGCATCTCCAAGCATGTGCACTGCCTGACCTGACATGTTACTTGTTATTTCATCATACCGTGATGAGTGTTTTTATTTGAGTGAATATATTATACTTCTTATCTAAGTCTTAGTGGTTGGAATAATTTTAAGAGCAGCAGGGAAATGTACAGGAAATGATCCTATTGAAAAGGAAATGTCCTCTTCTTGCCCAATTTGATGTACATTTAAATTTTCAGGAACTGTCATAAATAAATTTTTGAAGGCATGAACCATGTTTTCTGGATCTTTCAATTATCTGTTGTTTATAAGAAGGGTGGAAATTTGTTCAATTGGATTTACTTTACCTGTCTTTCATGTTACACTGGTTCATGTTTTCATTTTATTATGGATTTTGCTGTAAGTATACTGTAATATTGATTTTTTAATCTTCTTTTGTGACTTCATCCAGGATTTTGCAATACCTAATGTTAAGTGTTTTTAATTTCAGATCATTACTGTTTGTGCTGAACGTGTACAGTTTTCTTTCATTTTGCAAGATATTTTTATTCCTTGTGTAATCCAGTGATTCTTTGTATTGCTCGTACTTTTGTATTTAATTGGAAAACTGGCTTCACAGATATTTAGAAAAGTATAAAAAAATGAGTTACAAATATTATTGCTACCATTGTCTTAATGTTCCATTTTTTAGAAGCTAAAAAGTCATGATTCAATTTTTATTCTGGTTTTCTGCTTCAAAGGTATTCTGGTTTTTGCTGCATGAATAGTATTGATTTTAATACATTTGGTCTAACAAGCCATTCTCTGTGGGAGATGTGGAAGATGAGTTTAGTCTGTATTATCCACAAAATATTATCATTTGCAGTATTTGAGTCATTTTGAATTCTCCCTGTAAAATGTACATATTGGTGCAAGATTATGACACCCCAGTTGATATGACTTCTAAATTCCACCTGAAACAAAGTTTGAAGGAGTTTTGACAAAAACACTATAGTAATCATTTTTCTTTGGGGAACACTACAGTAGTCAAATTCCTGCACTGTTCATATGTAGCAGACACTGATTTTCTTAGCATTTTCCAAGAAAAATTAAACACCTTATGGTTGGAAATGTGGTATATGTTCATGCTTTTTTTCTTTCTCATAATGGTGGATTTATTAGGAAACGGGACATTAAGATCAGGTGTGTCATGGGACAGCTGCACTATGAATATGATATTCTGACGGCTATTCACTTTCCAGGTGTAGGGCTGGTGTTACAAGAGCTGAAGGCAGCTGGATTTGAGAATAACACCCTCATAATCTATTCATCAGATAATGGTATTCCATTTCCAAGTGGACGTACCAACCTTTATGATCCAGGTAATGCTTATGAAAGTTGCTGAGATCTTTTGGTGTTGAGGGCTCACTTTGCTATTTCCATGTTTATTATTAAGTTTTAACAGAAGGCTATAGGCCGTGACAAGTCACAAAATGCAGTTATGCTCTTCCATATGCAAATATATATGCTGATGTCCTTTGGCCCAGGAATGGCAGAACCTATGCTAATCTCCTCTCCACGGCTAAAAGATCGTCATAATGAAGTGACATACAGTATGACAAGCCTACTGGACATTGTACCAACACTCTTAGATTGGTTCAACATACCATATCCACATGAAAATGAAGTTGAGCCTTTACTGACTGGGAAGTCACTTCTGCCATTACTGGAAAAAGGTAAGTTATTAACCTGAGATATCTGAAGACTCAAGTCTTCTAGGATGTGCCACTGCACATTAGGTATTTCCCAACATTTCAAAGAGCCATTCTGTCTTCATTTTCAGGGTCAGGTGGTCCAACAAGAGTAGACATGTAGGAAGACGTGTATTATATAGGTACTGGTGATGATGTTAAGGAAGATACAGGGTGGGTGGCAAGTGAGTAAGGATGGTAGTGATACATGCTGGGCAGGGCCTTTGTGTAACAGCTGGAATCAGTTACAGCTAGAATCCAAAGAACACGAAGGGAAAATAAAACAAAATTTAAATATATGCTGATTTGCAAACAGACTCGCAGCAGGAAGTGATCACAGTTGATCACTGATGTGCGAAGGACAATCTAATGAGTGAAATATCTTCCCTCATTCCAGCAGGTGTGTGAGGAAAGGCTGTGGCCTCTCTGAAGGTCCAACAGGACCAGCTGTCCTGTGTCCTGAAGAGAATTTCTGAAAATCTGTAGCACCAAGGAGGAGGAGATGAACAAGAAGGAGAATATGAAGACTCAGGCACCTGCCAAGATACATGGATTGGCCATTGACTGGATGGTCCACCAATAGGTGCCAATCCACTGGACCTTTCAAGTTAAAATGTTTAACACAGTCCTCCACAGGCAATCTTCCACCAGCAAGAAGCCTGCTTGTATGTTATCAGTACCAAAGCCAGGAAAGGATCACATGTTGTCTGTTCCTATCATCCTGTTTAGTCTGCTTGGCATAGTTGGCAGGCTTTTTGAGAAGATCCTAGTTACTGGGATCCTAAGCGAAGAAATAGAGTGCCGGTTGCCGCCTGGCAAGCAGTTCAGGTTCTGACACAGACACAGCGTATCACTGCAGTGGGTGTGACTCATTGAAAAAGTGAACAGGAACTTCCATGAGAAGAGGCTAACCAGCACGCTTTTCCTGGATGTGGCTAACACCATTGACACCGTATGAATTGAGGGTGTCTTTACAAGTTAACCATCCTCAACTTCCCAATTTACTTAGTGAAAAACGTAGCTGTATCTCCATTCACAGACATTTATACTTCCTTCTAGTCAGACATGTTGACTTGTCACAGCATGCAGGATTCATAGCAGAATTGTGTCCATCCTCTTCTCTCTGTACACAATGGCATGCAACTAGCTTCTTGGCCAGTGGAGTTAGCTCTATATAGATGACACAGCCATTATAGCCATGTCTGAGCAGCCAGGAGACATCTACACAGCCTTGACCACTGGCTGTGAAACTGGAGGAATGCCATCGGTGTCTTAGCCTTTTAAAGCCTAGCGGTAACTTTACATATGACCCGGCTTAACATTAAAAAATTCTACATGGTACCCACATTGCGTTTATTGTACGGATCTCAGAATAAACAGCAACTTTTGCCTTATAAAACATTAAGAGATTGGTTTTTATAACCGAAGTGGAGAGTGTTTACAGCGCGGTACGCATTGAGTTCTTGTATAAAACTGATACGCTTCGTCCTTAAAGGGTTAAAGAAGATTGCGAGACCACATGAAGGATCCAAAAGCCCTAGCTAGTACAGCTCTTTGGGTAGCTAGTCCAGTGGCTTGAAGACCTTGGTATTGTGGGATCACCCTCCTTACACAGCTGACGTGGGCAATGCATACATCAGGTTAGAAAAAAACAGCCCCGAGACTGAACACGCTAGGCCCTCTTCTTAACAGAAGTGGCCTTTCTGTCAAAGGCAGCATTTTGCTTTGTAGGCAGCTCCTGCATTCTACAAGTGATGCCTGTCCTATCTGTTGGTTCACTGCTTGTATCCAAATCAGGAAGCTGCTTCTGGTACAGTCACTTCACCCTGAACCCAGCACACCTTCATATGATCATGTCGTGCAAAATCACAAGGATTTGGAGGTTGCAGTCTTTGGTGAGATCAGAGCACTAATTGAGGGTTTCTCCTATTTCAGCAACCTTAAAGGCACTTGTGTTGGTAGAAGTGTTGTGCCATATATTCCTTGCACCCTGGCTTCTGCCTATTGGGGTCAAGGATTTAGTAGTGCCAATCCAGCGAATGATAAATTAGGCCGGATAATGAGTAATCAGGGCAAGGAGAATTGATGATACATGGATGTATCAATACCGCTACCTTCTGGACTGGATGTCTTGTGGCTAAGAACAGTATTTGAGTCACCACCGGTTATGAGACATCCTTCTGAGTCAATACATCATTTTCAGTCCATGGGGAGTGAGCTTTAGGGCATTGGCATTACACAAAATATTTTTTGAGAAGTCTTACAAATAGGCTGCAAAATTAGTGTTATTTGACAAACCAGTTTTCTTTACTTGGATGAGACTGCCATGAACGTCAAGATACCCAGGATTCTGTTCTTGGGTAACTGCCTTGCTTAAATATTGATTTGCCTGCAAGTAATAGCTTCTGCTAGGATTGTAATAGTTAAGGGGTTAGGATTTATTGAGTTTATTTATTGTTCACACTACCATATTTTAACCTTGATTTTAATGTTTAATTGCAAATATATTATTGTGCACATTAAAGTGATTTTGTTTAGAATTGGTAATTGAAAGAAGAAAGCTTACTGATTCCCCTGCACCTCCCCCTGGTGGCTGGCTTGACCACAACAGAGGGCTGCCCAATATCACATGAATCTCATTTGAAAGTGACTGAGAATCAGCAGGCAAGTGAGTGACACCTATATAAAGGTAGCCAAGTCAACAGAATGAGTTGTGCAGAACACTTTACAACTACATTTTGATCATGATTTTCTTCAGCTGTAAGGTGATACCGAGGCCTTCTGCTATTGTGACTTCCCTGGTCACAGTGTTCTTCAGTCTGTGTGAAGAAGCCGGTCTGGTTTCAAAACTTGAGATATTCAGTCAACTAAAATTCCTCCCCATGAAAGGACACATCACCATTTGTAGCAGACGTGCGTAGTAACATCAAATCCTCGGCCAAGATGGGAAATTGGTTACTGCAAGCAGAACCACTGTTATAGATAAAAGGTTTCGCTCTCATTACCTAGCAACATGTGTTCTGCGCAGGAATGGCCAGGCAGACCAGACTACATTAACTGGCACTTTATGCAAGTATCTCAGTCAGCTTTTTGGTTTCTTTAGTTGGTGTGGCTGCTGATCTTGGACTGCATACCGTTGAAGATGAGGGCCATACAGTCCTTTGAAATATCAAGAAACATGTACCCAATAACACAGTGGAACAGCCTATAAGACTTGAATCTTCAGAAACACCATTGTGAAAACCTCATATATCTAAATTCATCGGTTTCAACATGAATTCAGAGGAGAAACGTCCTACCCTACAGTTTTCATTACTGCAGGAAACAGTTTCCATTGTTTGATGAGTACATGCATATGTGTGTTCCAACATAGAGAATGTCTGACAATTTAAGATCATTACTGAAGGATCTAATTTGAGAGGTAATATGAGTCTCTCAATAAACACATAATGTACTTCTTTCATTTCTGCTTCATTCAATTTACTGTAAATGCTCATAACTCCATACCCACTATGAATCAGACCCACCTGTGTGTGACACTTGTGACTCAGAATTTCTTCTAGAGTTACATACTGCAGGACTGGCATCGTGTATATGTATCATCAAAATGTTTTTTCTTTATGTATTCAGAGCCTGCACATGACACTGGCACTGTGTTTGCTAGTCACAGCCACCATGAGATCACCATGTACTATCCCATGAGAGCTGTGCGTACGAAGAGGTATAAGCTCATACACAACATAAACTACAAGATGCCTTTCCCAATTGATCAAGATTTCTACATTTCTCCATCATTTCAGGTGTGTTATTAAAGGACAATGTAAACTGGTGTTATGTCAATAATATAAGTAAACAGTAAACTCAAGGACTTAATTTTATGAGCTATATAACCAATGAATACATGTAACTGTCAGTGTTTCCAGGTTTCCGACCCTTCATAGTTTATGTGCTTACAGTTTATAGTTTACAAATTTTACCTGCACATATTGATAAGGTAGAATATCGATAGTTCAAGGTGAATGGGACAAGGTTGTCCTGAATTTCCAAAAAGCTTGGACTACACAGATTATGACGACGGAAAACTATTTTGTCTCGCTTTTAGTATTCAGTGTTATGGTATGTAAAATATACACTTCGATCATATAACAATAAGTATACAAAGCAAATGGCTAAAAGGCAGTACATACAGTAATGCGTGAAAGAGATGTTTGCATACAGAAATACGCACTTTAGCCAAATTCTGTAACCAGCATAATATTGACCTTAACTGCAGCACATACACTCAGATGAAAGAACCTTGAACAGTCAGGATTCTACTGTATGTACAAATGTGTAAAGAGCAAATTATATTTGAGGAATGCTTGTCACAATTCACCTCAGAATCTCTTTATTACCCCATGTTGTATGTAAAAGCACAAAGATAGAAACATGCAAAAGCAAACCTTCGCTCAGAAATGTGGCTCAAGCAGCCACACTTCTGAGTTGTATTCAAGAAATGCCGAATTCAAGTCTCTGGCTGTATAGCAATATTCTGGCTGAAGTTTTTCATGATCCTCTTCAGTCACTCCAGGCGATGTTAGGATAGTATGTCTTACGAGGCCATGATCACTCCTTTCCACTTCCTTTCTGATTCACTGGTCATCCTATTATTTTACACTGCGTAGTCACAACTATTGGGCACCACAAGTGAAGAACACTGATCAAGAGCATTTGAAAAAAAATGTGCTGGGAAGGATATTTGGTTGAAGAGAAAGAAAATAAGAAGAGGAAGGAAGAAGCTGTATATTATTAGTATTAACACAACCTTTGCTCCTTCGTCAGTATCATTGGGGTGGTTAAATCAAGGAAAATCATGTAAGCAGGATAAAGCACACATACGTCTTAAAAGTAACAGGGTGTGAAGGTGTCAAATGGATTTGTTTGCTTCAGGATATAGTGTGGTAGTGTGCTCTTATAAACATGGTAATGAACTTCCAGATTCCACACAAGACACAAACTTCTTTACTGGTTGAACAGCTGTCAGTTCCTCAAGGACTGTGCTTCCTGAGATTAAAATGGATTGCTGAATAAACAGATGACATACTGGTATAATGCAGACACGTAATTTTCCATAATTGTTGCCTTATTCTCATCTTTATCATTATGCAGGATCTCTTAAACAGAACACAATCCAAACAACCCCTGAACTGGTACAAGACACTTAATAGTTACTACTACAGAGATGAGTGGGAGTTGTATGACCTGAAACATGATGCTGAGGAGGTGAAAAATCTAGCATCTGAGCCAGCCTATAAGGTTAGTCAAATCTGATATCTGTAGCAAAGAAACTGCTCAAAATAGTTGATAGTATTATCATTTACTTACTAATGAATTCACACATACGCTACATAAATTTTATTTTGTTATTAACTAACCAACATTACAAGTACAGTTTGTTTAGTTTATGCATCAACATAATATTTTTCGTAGCATTACTGTAATTTCTTTACGTACACTTACCACAGTTGTCCCTGTGCTTACACGATATGCCATGAAACCATACACAAACAGTGGATGTAAAACTGTGACAGATGGAGGTGAGCTGCATATATAGGAGGCTAATCTGAATGTGGCTGCAAAGAGAAAATTTTCTGCCAATGTTTGGTTCTCTTGAACCTTCCTACTGGCATATTCTAAAGCAAAGTTGACAAGCAATGATAACAAAGCATTTCCTTCCTTCAGACCATTTTTAATAGGAAATGTAGCAGACAAATGTTTGCCTCCCCAGACCTCACAGTAGGTTCCATTTAAACACATTTTTAATAACCTGCCTGGTTTTGTGGAAGTACAGGACTCAACAAGGATATTATACAAAACCTCGTTCCTAACTTAATCATAGGCTTTCTTGAGGTCTAAATAACTGTTCACTGCCCCTTTGTATTCCAGTTTTTTCTCAAGTATTTGAAATGTACAGAATATAATGAAACCTCTATCATTATGTCGTAAGGAACTGCAGAAAGCGAATGATAAATGCAGGAAAAGAATGGTTGCCAGAAAGCATTAAAATGTGTCAGAAACATAAAAAAACAAAAAATAAAAATTATAAATATTACACTTCGTACATAAATAATAACTAAGTCAAAACTTACATTAATATCTGCACAAAAATCGCTTTTGTCCAAATAAATCTGTAATTTAGAAGTGTTTAGTTGAAGCCTTACGTTTCAGATGTAAGAGCACCAGGTCCAAGTTCTAGGTGTTTTATTCATCATGTTCGTTAATACTATGTGCATAAAAGAATTATTTAAAAGTTTTGCAAGCAGCATGTGCTTGGGTAAAATTTGGCACTGCCTGAAGGTCGTATTTGTCCTGTCTTTATCTTTCCTGGCTTCTTCACCACCCACACAATCACCATGCAACAGTGGAAGACTCTTATGTCCGTTATGAATGTACACGGGGCTAATGTGGTCAGGCCGACTGAAATACATACAGCTGTCACTAGTGATTATGAAGGCCTATCACTGTTATGAGCTACATAAAAAATTTTTCCAGCAGTCTGGCAATGTTAACTCCATATGCAGATGAAATTACTGGGAATCATTATTGTGGGTGTCAAAGGAACATATCAACAAATGATCACATGCAGTGAAACCTTTGTCCATCGTTCTTGTATGAATCATTTTTCTGCAGTTATCATTCAGTAGCCTTTAGTGTTATTGTTGAATCTTCTGGCTAGTCTTCTTCGGTAGTATAGGTTTTCTGAAAAATTAACCCTCCAAATTTGTAAGTGCTGGTTAGTGTTAGAATAGAATATGTTGTAGTTTTGAAAATAAGCATAGTAAAAATGGATTTCCAGTTTTTTACTATGTGATTGGAATTTGTAATATTTCAGCATGTTCTTATAACGAAGTGATTATTGATGTGCATATGAGAAAGTTACTTATGCACGTCACTAATCACTTCGTTATAAGAACATGCTGAAATGTTACAAATTCCGATCATGTAGTAAAAAATTCCAGGATACATCTTGCTTTTGAAACAAATTATGTTGTTAAAATCTCTCTGTTT
Organism: Coptotermes formosanus; assembly: GCA_013340265.1. Lineage (NCBI taxonomy): Eukaryota > Metazoa > Arthropoda > Insecta > Blattodea > Rhinotermitidae > Coptotermes > Coptotermes formosanus. Next base: position 1,102,323 of record BLKM01000200.1, read on the forward strand.
GTAGAATATATTTTTGGAGTTGAAGACAAAACTTGAAGACTGGCAGAAGGCAACAGCAGACCCTTGGTTATGTGCGCCAGAAGGCGTCCTGGAGGCAACAGGTAGCTTCAAGAAACACCCACAATGCCTTCCACTGTACAACTTATAGTTGAAAGGTCACTAAGTATCATCGCAACATACTCAGAGTCATTCACACTTACTTTATTACAGCTTCCTTCATAATTGACATACAGTGTGTCCCTGTATAAATAAATTAGTCTAAAAGTTGACTAACACCTCTGTGAGTGCATACATACTGTATATGTTTTATTGCATGTCAGAGAATTTTGAGGAAATGGATAAAACTTTTTCTTTCCACCTGAGAGGTCTTTTGTTCCTACAGAAAAATTCCAAACCATACAGTCAGACCAATGAACCACATCGTTTCGAAAAGAAATTTCTCTACCCTTTGAACTATTCAGATCTCATGCGTCTAATCACTGGGGAGGAGGGCTGAAAAAAATTACAAAATCTTATGCAGGGCTGGCCAACATCAACCCACAGGAGGGCCACGTAATTCATTAATGACACCCTTGAGGGCCACACATGTGTATACATATAGCATGGGGGACTTCATTTACTAGAGGCAGTTATTCACAACAGTAAGTTATGCTAAAAGTATGGATGAATGAGAAGGTAAAAAAATCACCCAGTATGTGACACATTTGAAAATCTTGGCTACTGACTTGGGGAGCAGGCATCCCCTCACTATGATAGCTCCAACCATGAGAATGTTCAACAAGTGTCATGTCATATGACAGTGTAAAAACTATTCATGTGGACAGATCACAGGTCTTTTAATGATGTGTTCATCAACTGGTTAGACTATTGTATAATGATAATATGACTATTTGGTGAACCTGGAGGGACCTGGTATTTGCCTGGAGAGACTAGGGAAAAATAAAAACCTTCAAAAAGCTGAAGATGTATAGGATACTGCGTGTGAGAACTGAAGATGAATTGAGCTGGCTGAGGACCATGTCCAATGGCAGGCTTTCATTTTAATGCTGATGAAAATTCAGGTATGTTATGCATTTTATATGAAGAAGCCTCATCACATCAGTATCTAGGATAAAGCTAAGACATATAAACATTGAAAAGTAAAAGAAAAAAAAAGTACAGGTGTCCCTGTACACACCACAAAGACATACAAGGGGCTGGAAGTGTAACTGCACTCATTCATAAACTTCGCACTAGATGGATAAACAATTATGACAATACATTAATTAAATGGTGCCCTCAGACTTATATCTAGTATAACAGTGAAGTCAGTCCTAGTTTGGCTAATTGTAGCCAGAAACAAAAAATCTGGTGCAGTACAATTCCATTAATCCAGCACCCACCAGACAAGATGGGTGCCCGATTATTAGACAGTACCTATACTGACATAAGTTCCTCCATGGCCTGCATAACAAATCAGATGAGTACTCCATTTTGATATCTCCTTCATCTGGTGGTTCATGGTCATCACAGTCTTCTTTTGTGTATTCTGGGGTCTTTGTAGCTTAAGTTGATGGAGTAGGGAGACAATGGGTCAGGAGATACTACAGCTGATGTACCTACCTTCTTGTAGGTCTGTGTGAACGTATCCCTGAGATCTGCCTGTTTCACTGATGAAACTTCTTTTCAGGTAGAAAGCAAAACTTCTGTTCTTGGGGTTACTCTCCTGAAGTGCTGGGTTATCAGGATTTCTGGATTATCATATGACAGACTAAAGGAATTTTGCTGGATATACATGGAAATTGCTGTGGCAGTTACTAGCAAAGTTTTGCAGTACAACAGAGCACTGGAAATATTTCACATTCAGATTGTTCTTTAGGAATTTTATTATAGACAGTTTCCCCTTGGTGAATATTCTACATATCCCTAGTTATGTACAAGTATATAAACAGCGGCATTATAGGAGTATTTAGTGAAGGGCACAGGAAAGAAAAGTGGAAGAGATTTTCAGTTATTTTATGCAGTCTTGACCGCACTGTACATTTCACCCTTCAAATTATCAGTACTTCTGAAAGAACCCTTGTAAGGATTCTTTATTCTCGAATCAAATTGTGTGAAACTTCTTCAATAAGCAAGTCATACTAGGATAGTCATATAACCGCGATAGTTGTGGGAACAACCCCACAAATGCAAAACGGCCCTTTCCGCGCAGTACAGCGGTAGTCAGTCTCTCCACCCCTGCAACAAGCTCTTCCTGCCAGCCAATCGCAGATGGGCAGCCCAGTTATGGCCAGGAATAAAAGGCGACATTTCCAGCCAAAATCGTGCATTCCAGTATTCCAGATCCAGTGTTCAGTATCAAGATTCAATGTGCTATGAACTTCCGTGCTCAGCTTGGGAGCAGCATCAACAGCTCGCATCCTGCGGAATGCGCCGCAGTATCTACTAGCACGCACTGCTCGGCACCACAGAGCTGTCCCAGGCTCTCCACTGTTCAGCCTGCTCCACACAACTGGCTGACATAGTACACAGTTTGGCACTCACTGCGCTGTTTCAGTGAAGTCCGTTTTGTCGCGAGAGTAATGTCTGCTGGACCTCACTAACACGGCCCTTAGCCACCACAATATCAGAGGAGAAACACTCATAAATACGTCCGACATGGGCAAACTGTATATAGCAATCACCTGTATGTATTGACCAGAATAAAGACTGACGTTAATGTGTTTACTGTTGTGATTTCACAGTAGCAGCATACAGTAACCCACATATTTAACACTGTCAGCATAAAGTTAATTGAGATGTAACGTGGCAGTTCTGTCCAAGATATTACAAATGCACAAATTCAGGCATTTATATTAAAACTAACTCCGGTAATGGTAGTCAGCACTAATACCAAAGCCTATTATAGGACATACCCAGAACTGGTTCCATCCTCGGATCATCCTAACAGGCCATTTCTTTAAAATTAATTTTTATGCTACTTTTCCAGTCCCTTCTTGGTCTCCCATGTGGCACTTTCCAAGAAGTTCCCCCTTCCAAAAATCTGTATTCATTTGTCTTCTCCATTCTAACTACAGGTTCATTTTATTGTACTCTACTAATTCCAGTAACCAAATAACACCAGGTTACAAAACGAAAGGTCGTGGGTTCGATTCCCAATGGTGTCATTGGAACTTTTCATTGACATAATCCTTTTGGTCGTGCTGTGGCCCTGGGGTTGACTCAGCCTCTAACAGACATGAGTACCAGGAATATTTCCTGGGGTAAAGGTGGCCGGTGCGTAGGGTTGACAACCCTACCACCTTTAAATGCCGATTGGCTAGAAATTTGGGAGCCTCAACCTCCTGGAACCCAAAAGGCCTCTTCAGGCTTTACTCTTACTAATATACATATTTATATTTCTGCCGACAAAATTCCACACGTTGCGTGGCACAACGAACTGTAAAAGTTTTGGAAAGGGTGGAACAATATTTCCATTCTCTTACATACCCACACGGCGTGGGGTAAGGCGTAAAGGCGAAATAAGTGCGTCTGAAATAACAGGGTTTCATGATATTTGAATGGTGTGGCATGAACAAGGTCTGGGTTGGTAGAGAGAGAGAGAGAGAGAGACAGAGTGGAAGTACAGCAGTAGTTACAACGCTGTTTCCGCCTCTTTGCGACTGGATAATGTGGCACACATGATAATTTTGTCACTGTAGACAGTTGGCTACAAGACGGTACATCTGTGGTTACGTATGCGCTGCATAGCGTACTTGTTCGTGAAATATGTAGGCACGTAGTTTTAGCGGTCGCTAAATAATTTAGAAGGCCACCAAATAATGGTATCAATATCGTCCATACAAGCAAAGTGATCGATGTACCGACTACTGAGTGGAAGAGTGACAGGAGTAGTGGGTACTGACCAAGCGCCTTCAAAGTACCGCGGCAAAATTGTATAGACACAGCACCCTCATGCATAATGTGTACTGACGAATCACAGATCACAAATTAACACCCCCTCACAGACCATACATGACGGTACATCTGTAGTTACGTGATGGTTGCGTGTGGAATGCGCCTGCGCGTAGTCTGGCATTGTGAGTGATGTGTGTGAGGTGAACGAATGAAAGAAAATGTGTGTTTCACCCTGGTGTGCCCGATGTTGTGGAGCGAGTTCAGAGAGGTTGATTATATTTCTTTTGGGATAATAACAGTGTAAGTCCAAATCCTGACACCAAATCAGTTTTTGGTATGGAATCACATGAGACATTTCGATAGGTTGCCATTCCATTTTTATTAAGCTGTAAAGGCCTGTATTATTAGGTCGTGAATATTTGGAAGTGCTAAGATGTTAAAGACGCGGAGCATGAAGTTTCTTGAGAATTAAAAAAAGTGGAGGTCACAGCAAGAGTACTTATTGTACAAACAGTTACATTTTACACGGCAAATTACGTTGCTGTGAAAGCAGTAGTGGTATAATATGTTCGTGACGTTAAACATTCCTAATTTTCGATACGCCCTGTGGTTTATGGTCTGCCCAGTAATTTAGTCAATTTTAAGCTCTTTGCGTGTGAGGCAATTAAAGTGGTTTATGTTAGGTATGGTAGTACGTAGCAGCAAATTCACTTGAGGTTATGTTTTTAGATAGGTGGTAGGATTTTGTAAAAGGTTTGTGTATTTCATTTCGCATATTTCCTGCCCATGTCGTTTATTTGGTTTATTGGCAACTACGACGACAACCGAAATAAAAACCGTTTTGACTGAAAGTACACAACATCATGTATTGTGTGTTAAGATTATTATGTAGTTATAAAGCAACTAAAACTTGTCTAAGATGACCTACGCTGTGCTGGCCTAATGTTGTTTGAAGTCTATGTAAGATGAAATAAAATTAATGCTACCAAACTTGAATAAACGTGATCTAACTTTAGCATTTTCTGTGGAATATGTCAGTCATATCACACCACAAACTTCATTAATTGGGCACTTAACACGGTTTGTATTGTCCTGGTTGATTATCTCATGTCACCATCATGGAGTTCTAAGAGAAAACAGAAGTAGATATATCCAAAGATAAGGTCAACCAGAGTTCGCTTGTGTTGCTTTTATCGTTTTGCTGCTCATGATCCCATGTTTTCATTATTGAGTAACATTCTAAGTTATGTGCCTGGAATGAGGAAAGCTGGAACCTTTTCTTCTTTTTTGATTACCCTGTCTTTTTGTAATATCAGAATAAATCTGAATTGGGAAAGGCCACACCATGTTAATACTCAAAGAAAGTTGCAGTTGCGGCAGAAATCAAGTGACGCAAATGGAGGTAATTTGAAACCAGTTGAAGTTCCAGGAATAAGGAAGGGAATATGTGATGAATGAAATCAGTGAAGTTGAAGGGGTATGGCTAAAAATACTGCAGAGTTATATAGAGGCATAAGTGAAGTAAGGAAAGCTCCCCATGGACACAGAATTTGAAAAGCTGAAAATACTGGTCCACGTGTGGATTCTAATACTATTCTGATTAAGCAGCAAAATTACTGCCAGATGCTGTTAAATGTACATGGCATTGATTCGGTTTTTGTTTACCAACATAGACTTAGATACTGCTGAAACTGTAAAACATTATAGTAGTTTTAAGTAAGTTGAAATTACTATGGAAAAAATCTGTTTTGTAATGATCAAATTCAAAAAGCATTAAGCCAGTCATAGGAGCTGAGGTAGCTTAATCACCATATCGACAGACTACAGATTGGAGTACTGGAAGATTGTGGTTTGGTTGTCCAAATCAGCTGTGGAACCCACCCTGCCTCCTATTCAGTGTCCACAGAGGATGCTTTCTGTGGGAGTGAAGTTACTGAGCCATAAAGCTCATCTCTCATTTCCATCTGATGCTGAAAAATAAAAAATTGAGCTATTGTCTTCACTTTACCATATGTGTACATGGTTTGGTATTAATTAACCTTTATTGCCTGACAGGGAATTCCATTTTCCAAGATATGTGTTCCATGTGGTTGAATGTAAATACACTTCCCTGTCACATCATGATATTATGGATATGTTTTATGTTACCGAGAACAGTACTTTTATTTGCTGTGTTAGTGTACAATGCTGCTGTGGGGTTTGAAGATTTTCAAAAAGTGGAACTCTTATTCAGTGTCTTTGTCTAAAATGCTGCCGTGGGATTTAAACATTTTCAGAATGTTTTTAAGTTCAATTGTATATTTCTAAAGCATAGTCTTGCTTACAAATATCCCCAGACAGGTTTTAAAAATGTGGAAATATTTATAGTTGTTTGAAGCAGTCATTTATGCTTTGTTCTATAGAACATCAAAATGAGACAGAGATATCTAAAGATATTTCAAAGCCCCCAGTGCTTATGTCATTAACCTGTTTGTAAAAATGCACATTCCCTTTGGCTTGTATTTTATCAGTGTATTGCTATTCCAGAAATGCTCCTACAGTAATGCAACGGTAATATTATGTATTGTGCATTTTACTTTTTTGAGTGTATGTCAGATTGTTCAACCGAGAGGATTTTGTTGAATCTTGTAATTGTGAAAGCTTCAGGACATATTTTTATGTAGACTTAATGCGTCCCACATTTTCAGTCTTTCACAGAGTTCTCTTAGAGTTGCATGAGTAGCTGTTATTGAGGCAGTTGCACACTTCCTCACAGTCATATTCTATCTTTACCACCTCTTAGAATCACGTAACATGTAGAATTTTATCCCAGGCCACTAGTCAGTCTGTCATACTACATGATATGGGCGTCTAACACTGGAAGTGATATACTCAGATGACATGAACTGCTTCAGGATGGACATATCATAATTTGTAACAGAAATGATATATGAGTACCCATGAAAGCTTGCATTACATTCGTAAACCTATTATAGTACATAGAACAATAGATTATCTTACCTGATTCATTTCATCTTTTCCTGATGTTTTTCCATTGCTGGATCAATTCTGCCCTTTCTTGCATAAGTAGGAGCTTTCCAGTCACACAAAACAGAGTGTTTCCCAAGACACCCCACAAGTTTAGTATCTGCTTCCCCACTCATGCTTACATAACTAATCACGACACTGTAAAGTCTGTAATGCTTTTGCCTTCTGTGGCACATGTACACCTGCAGCAATGTGTTTCTGACTGAGAAACAGACAAAACAGTATGCTAATTTGTCATTGTACTGTATCAGCGAGTTGTGAATACATCTTTATCATGTCATCTTCAGTGTGTGAGGTCCCATTTGAAACCAAGGGTAGAGTCATATAAGCTCGTCCTATTACCATCATACCTTCAGTACTGTCCAGTGTGAGAGCCCGCTTAATGTTATTAATGTTTCAAAAACAGCGAAGGTTGGCTTGAGGATCTTGAACATTCAGATTACCCATCATCAAGTCAGATGGTTGAAAATGTGCCAGTGCATCAAGTCATCCATGAGGACAGATAACATGTGATTAATAATGTACATGCCGATGTATTTTGACCAAAGATACAAACTTGATGCAGACCGCTGTAAAATGTGTGCCCCATGTGTTAAATAATGACCGGAAATAAAACCTGACCTTCTGTGTGATCTGCATGATCAGGCCGAAAATGACGGAAACTTCCTTTCTAAGGTAATAACAGGTCATAAGATGAAAATTTAGTTAAAGGGATTTTAAGATATCATGCACATTCAAGCTGGATTGTGAGTAGTGCTGGATGGCATCATGAAAGAGAGTTCCAGAGATGCTTCCAGCAATGGGAGAGATACTGAGCCGAGGGTATAAACTCCGAATGGGCCTATGTCGAAGGGGACAGTACAGACCTGTGACTAAGCTAAGCCTAAAATTGTTGTATTGCCCCAGTCCAGAAACTTTTGGCTTGTACCTTGTGTAATGGCCAAAACATATCACAATACACCATTGACTGACATTAAGTATCCTTGATGCCCGATGTCTCCTGGGAGCTGACTGTGACACAGAGCACAATTTTTTGGTTGCAGTGGTTAGGGAGACATTGTTGGCAAGTAAAAGACGAGCACAGAAGTTTAATATGGAAAGGTTGAATGTCAAGAAGCAAAATGAAGTGTAAGTTTGGGAAGAGTAAAGGTAAAGTTCACCCTGTAATATGATATAAAAGGACAGGGAGGGGGTGGGGGGAAGAGGTATAGCTTTACTCATTCACAGCTTTGGTGCTGGAAGGGAATGGGTGGTAAACACAACACCACATCCTCTTGACCCCGCTGGGAAGAGATGACCCATGGTGCAGGAGGCGAGGTGGGCCTTGAGGCCAGTCTGGATGGATACAGAAAATTTTTCATTCACCAGGGGTTCAAACCCTGGACCATGCAGCCCATAGCAAGTTGCTATACTAATTATGCTGTCGCAACTACCTGTTAGGCAACAGTACTACCTTAAAATCTCAAACAATTTTGCAGCTTTGGAGAACTTGAGTGACAGCAGGGGCATAAAGAGGGCGGGGAAAATACAGGGTGGGGCCCCAAGATGTGACAGTTTTCCATAAGCTACTGTAAGGAACAGGACAACATACGAAGTGAAAAATTTTAAGAAGTGTAGTATAATGATTACAGTTTATTATCCATACCTTAGTTTCTGACAATTATTTCTTCAGGATGTCCACGCAGCGGGTCGCTGTAATTGCTCCCTGAGTTCTACGTGACTTGCTGTAATAAAGCACCATTAACTGTTCCAGTTCCCTTCAATGCTACACCAAGCAGTTACTGCTCAGTAATGCAGAGGTGCCCATTTCTTGTGGTGTTAACTTGTTTGGTGTGACAGGGCCTTATTTCTTTGAGGTAAACAGTCAGGTGATTATCATAGAACTGAGTGCTAGCACAATACACTGCAAACATTTTTGGGTATGCAACTGCAAAGAATAAGTAAAGGGTGAGAAATGGTTTGTTTAAACAGGATGGTGCGACAGTCCACATGACAAGGCAAAACATGAACATCTCTTAGCGCAATATGAGCTTCACAATTTGGTGACTAAGTTGATCCACATATTCACTGGACTCGACAGCCCAGATTTTATCCTGTGGGAGTGTCTAAAGTACATGCTGCTTTCCCAGACAGGAATCAACAACTGAAAGTCAGTACTGCAGGGGCAACTGTAACAAATAATGGTGCTTTGTTCAGTGAATTACACACAACTTTATACAATTACAGCAGTGTACTAAATGTTGTGGAGGTCATCTGGAGCAAGTAATCTTCAAAAAGTTAGGGATGGATTTTAAACTGCAGTCATTATGCTAGTGCCTACTTAAAGTGTTTGACTCCATTTATTTTCAGATTCTCACAGTAGTTTACAGAAAACTGTCACAACCTTGCCCCTCACTTAATAAGGGTTAACAGCCTAGAGCTGACTGAGCAAAGGATGAAAAGGGATCTGCTTGCAGACTGCAGAAGTCTTTTGAATGGGTGGCAAAGTCACTTTTTTATAGTTGTTGAATGTACATAGGATTAATGATGTTGTGCTGACTGAAATCCACATAGCTGAACCACTAGTGCCTGAGCCCAGTGCCTTTGAGGTTGAAATGGCTACTGAAAGCCTGAGAACATATAAGTCACCAGGTGCTGAAAAATTCCAACAGAACTGACTCAGGCAGGAGGTAGGACAGTATGTTCAAGAGACTCATAAACTTAATGCTGTTTAAGAAAATGAAGAATCTCCTCCAAATTAGGAGGAGTCAGTCACTGCACCTGTTTATAAGAAAGGGGATAAAATAGGTGTATCACTGTTATGAAATAAAAACAAAATTTCATCCAGCATTCTTCTTGCAAGGTTAACACCATACAGAAGCAAAATTATTGGAGATCATCGTTATGGATGTTGATGTAACATCAACTAATGATTATGTATTCTGCATGTGTTAAATACTTGAGAAAAAAGAGAGTGGGGTATGTTCATGCTTCAGCAACAGAACACAGAACAATATCACAACATAAAGATAGGTAAGAAATCTGCTGAAAGTGTGAAAAAGTTTAAATAATTGGGAACAACATGAACAAAGGAAAATTGCATTGATGAAGAAATTAGGAGATGGTAGAAGTTGGGGAATGCCTACAACCATGTGGGGGAACAACATGAATGAAAAAAATTGCATTCACGAAGAAATTAAGAATTGGTTGAAGTTGGGGAATGCCTGCAACCACATGTGGAAACAATATGAAGAAACGAAAATTGCATTCACGAAGAACTTAAGAGATGGTGAAGTTGGGGAGTGTCTGCAACCATGTGGCAGAACAACATGAACAAACAAAAATTGCATTCACGAAGAAACAAAGAAATGATTGAAGGTGGGGAATGCCTGCAACCACGTGGTCCAGAATTTTATATTTTCCAGTTTGCTATCCAAAAGTAGAAAGATTTAAAATATACGGGACTGTAATTTTGCGTGTGTTGTATGGGTGTGAAACTTAGTCTCTGACATTTAGGGAGGAACATAGGCTGAGGGTATTTGACAGCAGGGCACTGAGGATGGTATTTTGGCCTAAGAGGAACAAGGTAACAGTAGATATGAGGAGACTGCATAATGAGAAGCTTAATGATCTGCACTCCTAACCAAATATTGTTCAGTTGATTAAATCAAGGAGGATGAGAGGGGCAGGGCATGTGGCATGTGTGGGGCAGAGTAGAGGTGCGTACAGGATTTTTGGGTTAACCTGAGGGAAAGAGACCATTTGGAAGACTAGGTATAGACAGGATAATATTAAAATGGATCTTCAAGAAATAGGATGTGGGGAGAGTGTCAACTTTGTTGATCTGGCTGAGGATAGGGACAAGTGGCGGGCTGTTGTGAACACGGTAATTAATTATTGGGTTCCATGAAATGCAGAAAATTCTGTGACTAGGTGAGGAACTACTAGCTACTCAACAAGGACTCTGCTCCATGGAGTTAGTTAGCTACTTTGTTAGTGCAGCAAAGATAAAAATTTGTGTCTACATTATTTCTAAAGCACAGTGGGAATGTAGCAATTTAAAAAATTAAAAACTAAGAACTAATATATACCCATGTGCAGTGTTATGGAACAACCTGCCTATTTATTTTTTGATCTTTTATTTGTAATTTATTTTCACATGAGTAACACTTCTTAAATATATTCATTAGAGAACTGTGCCACGATACGTAGAACTGACTCTTCACATAGCACAACACAATTTTATGATGGAGAATATAAATAGCTTCTCAGTGGGTAACAGGCTGCCATAAAACCCACATGGTGAGAATATTTTCTTTGGTAGACATTCTCAGGATGCAAGGTTTAATAAACAATGAGTGGGCTACCCTTACTAGCAAACAGTTCTTGAAGCAGTTGATGCAGACCAGGACCATACTCCAATTCCCCAGTTTTCATAAGCCAGACAAATTACTGTTTACTGCTATTGGTTTTTTGTCTGTCTTCAATATTCAGAATCAGGAATTAGCAGAAAATGATTGCAGAGAATATTTTCATTCCATTATCTTTTTAATTTTAAGGACTTACATGTGAGTTTATTTCATATAATTTCATGATTATGTCCATTTCCACTCAGAAATTAGATTTCTTTCTTGTGGCACAATACAAAATACAGGTAGCATTTTCTTTTTATTTCTTGACTGGGCAGAACAAAGCACTGCACGAGGCTATGAACTAAGCACAGTTCCTGGTTTCAGCCTTCTGATTTCAAGACATAAGAATGGCTCTGAAGAGTAAAGCTTAAAGACACAGCACAAGGACTGGTATTAGACACTAATTCTAGTGCACATTCCTCTGAACACACTAACATTTCTCCTCTGGATAACAAAAAACAAAGACTTCACTAACAGAGATTGCACACGGTGGTTTATGGCCACAGTACCAAAGACTTTAACGCACTTCAAGTTTTCACGTTAATTTTTGTTGAAACTATGCATCTGTTGGTGGCAGAGACTACAATATTATCACCAGTATTGGATAGGCTACAGTTGACAAGGAACGCTCTCCCAATGCCTCATGTGACTACACAGGAAAAGTCCATGTCTTTATACATTACTGTCCAGATGGGGCACCATCAAAGGGACACGGTGACAGATTATAGGCCCACACCAGAGCTGCTGTTATGGCCTTTTGTATAAACAATGAAATGAGACATATTACTTCATTTACTCAGATTTCGTAATTTTAGGGACATCCACAATGAACCTGACATGACAGATGAAAATAAAACCAGTTGTGGCAAATGAGAACAAATAACAGGATCAAGTGCTAAATATTACAGTACATCTGAATATTTTAACAGTCATTGATACTACTGAGGTGTTCAAAGGTGGCGTCATATTCACACATACTGACAAAGACTGACTGGCTGTAGCATCTTGTGTGAGAGCGGCCTAAAGGGTTTGAGTTCTACTCATGGCATCATCGTGAAAGGTTTTTTTCAACATTTCTCAAGTCTCAGAAGATGATTTTGCAAGGTTAAAAGAAAACTTGTTGAAACTTATCTCTTTGTTATGTCATATAATTTTACTGGGCTAGAACAATCACAGAACACACTGCAAACACACCTAAGTGTCAGCTGCACAAAAAACACAAAATTCTGTTACAGTGACACCACACTAATTCGCAATAAATTGCCTTAGCCCTTACATAGGAGTGTACGGCTGCATTATGTCTGATTAGTGTTCCATGCTGCCAGTCTGGAAACTTTGGCTTGCACAACTTGTATGGCCATCTTCAGGAAGGTTGTGTAAAATTACCGAGGGACACACATAATTGAAACAGAATGTCAAATATGGCTTACAGATAGTGTTTTCATAAAAAGAAGGTGTTTAAGATTGTGTTTAAGATTGAAGTAGGCATAGTTATTGATTGTTATGAAATTGAACCTTTTGACAAGAAGTGCCTTCCAAACAGCAGTACAAGTAATATATTTCATGGATGTTAATTTGATTCATGGGTTATCTGTAGATTGTAATTTAGCCATTATGACTTATAACATCTGATAATCCTCATTTAGTACCACTTTTTAAAAATTCAGTTTGTCCTTTTAAATCTCCCTCTCCTGGAAAATATCTGATGGATTGAGTTCGGGTGAAGAGGAAGGTTGAGAACTCAGTCCACCACTTTTTCACTTATTTGCAAGATGAGCACATTTCTTATCATTCTTTGGAGAAATGTTTGTATGTTAATTACCATTTCTGTTTCAGGTAAATATGTCTACTGTCCGTGGGCCTGGCCTGTATGAGTTCCTTATAGAAGCAGAGCTTCAGCAGTATTATGCTGGAATTAAGAATGATCTGAAGGTATAAAATTATGGTTATGGCAAAGGACTGGCCTGGCAAACTTTCATTTTGATTAGCAGTCCTTTGCCATGCCAGCACAGTAAATTTAATGCTCCCCCATTGAGTTAGCATGGTGCTTATTCTAATAGGAGAATGTAAAGGCTTCTGAAAGTGTACTTCCCTGCGTCTTATGTTTTAACATTTTTGTGTGTAATTTACAACATTCTATGGAGAATATTTTTATCACTGGGCTGAGCACTGCAGAGTGAGAAGCATCATCAGTTGCTATGCAATGGTAATATTGAGCAGTCTGGCAAGAAAAAATTCTGTCTTTATATTCATTCATCCCTTTCTTCTTCACAGCCCTCGTTTGCATGTTGAAAAACTTACTATTTCACCTAATAGTTGCTGTGCTCTTAGCAGCCTTGGTTGGCTACAGTTTTTGTATATATCTGAGAAGGTTATCTTCTTTCTTCTTCTTTAGAATATTTATTAGCTGTTCTACTATATTTATTCAAACACATCACACTAGCAGGGACCTTTCCTGTCTCGATTTTATGGTCCTATAGTGTTGGCATAACTAACTAATTAAAAAGTGAAGTGTGAGTGACACTTCTAACTGCCTCTATATGCACAGCTAGGTGTGGAGCCCAGACCAACAGTTCTGTACACTCATGTAGTGCCCTGTATGGCACCCAAGTGGCTAAGATTCAGTGACTGCTGTGGAACCATTGATCTGGCTGTGCAGTTCTGATGTGTTACTATGGCTGTGAGCTGGCATGTAATCAACAAGTACTCTGAATCTGCGTAGACCTGTGCCCTTCTGCACAGCATATGGCAGTGAACCATGGTCAGTTATTCCCATGGTAGGGCCTAGAGTCACATGTCACTGATAGTTGAGAATTGCCAGTGATATTCTCAAAAGAGTAACTTCTCTGATGTATTTTCTGAGATCAGGTTATGGTGGAGGTCCCCACACCAGCATTAATCAGAACGCTTGAGTGTTTTTTCCTCTCTTTCCCCCTTGATGATGGTGTGATGGTTCTGGAGAGTGTAACTTACACCATGGCAACCGTGTGCACATCTGCTCCTGAGGAAGACCATAGCATATGGTGGAAGGTAGATGACATTGTCATAAATTCCAGTCATTGCACAGTGGTATTTCTGATTATACAATGTACTGACGGCAGAAAGACTTCTAAGGGCTGTAATATGACGGCAGCCAAGCCCAACTCAACCAGGGGTGTTGTCTGTCACTCCCTGGTTGATGGCTGCTCTGTCAATAGAATCCAGGCTGTACTTGCTGATCTGTTTGTCTCTAGAACAGGAAAGAATACATTAGGGCAGGCACCACAGCAACCCTTGCACCTCGACCATTTCCAGTCTTTTGTGCCAACCTTTGCTTAAGCATTCAACAGCCCTGTACTTTGAACAAAGTGTAGTACCTTGCTGATGGAGATGTCAGTAATGTCACATGGTTTCAAGAAATGATGACCCATGTGCCTAAATCTTAATAGTGCCAGTGCATCACAGTCACAAAGAGCATGTGAGGCTGTTTCAAGTGCCCGTTTGCATATATCATGCCTGGGACTGTCTACTGGCCCCACCTTAAATAGATGTCCTTTTAAGTGACAGTGCCCTTTTAGTCGCACCATCATTATTCATAGCTGATTTCTGCTCAAGTTGAGTAATTCCCTAGCTGTCTTAGCAGAACGTGCTTTGAGAAAACACTTAGCCTGCCTTCATCCATGAATGGACTGCCAATACTCATGTTTCCTGCTCAACCCAGTCCATGATTACTCCTGTGGCAACCTTTTCAGTACCACACAGGATATGTTATCTAGGCCCTTTTGTTAGACCTCCAATGAATGAGAAGTATATTTCATTGTTCTTAAAACACCACGGTTTAGTGACTTTCCCTATAACCAGAGGTTTCAGTGGTTTTCAATTTGTCCAGACATAAAATGACAGAGGAAGCTGGATATTTTACCATAAATGGCATGGTTGTTCTTTTCTACTGGGGGGTGTATCTTCCACCAGAAAGTCTAATTGTGTTGTTTAGGATGGAACTTGGAAACATATAAGGAATGCTGCTGTTCATGGTACGGAGTGAGCTTTGGATTCGCCCACTGTGTTTATGCCTTGACTACTATGCGCAGAAATGTTGCTACCTGCACTAAAATGGAAGGGCCATGGTAGCATAGTTGATGTAGCAGCTCGCTACATGATGGACAGTTCAGGGTTTGAACCCCAGTGGAGACAAGGTTTTTTCTTCACACCCATCCAGAGCAGTGCTGGGGCCCACCCAGCCACCTGGGCAATGGGTGCCAGCTCTCCCTCTGGGGTAGAGTGGCCAGGACATGGCATTGATCACCTACCCTCATCTAGTTGTGAAGTTAAGCATGGGTAGAGCAACACCTTTGCTTTCCCTTCTGTGCCTCCAGTGGCATGATATGGTGTAACTTCTACCTTTACCTTACTCTAAAGTGGCATTCAATTTCTTTTGTCACTAAACCACTCTATTCTTGACTGGTGCTATACACAGTTCGATGTATTGTCCTGTTTAACACCCAAACTTTGGCAGCTTTCAGTCCAAACCCTCACCCTACTCTTCTTCTTAAATAGCTACACTTCCTAACATTATCAGTGCTGGTAAACAATGGACAGTGGAGGGGTATGGTCATGCTGCAAGTACTGTATGGAACCAAATGTAAACAAAAACATGAATATTTTCCTTAAAGTCTTTTCCTTGTTTCCTGTGTCTACATTAATTTCCGTTCATTAAAGGTGGTTTTGTAACATTTCTTAACATCAGACCCTCAGGACTGTAACTGTTTCCTACCACAGACAGGTTGCCATTCTGTCCAGGTTCTGTTTAAGACATGTTTCACTGTACTTATTTTATCTTGTTGTGACTGTGTTAGGTAGTTTAAACCTTGGCATTGGCACATGTTGACCTGTAAATGTGTCCCTGATAATGATCTGTTTCATCAAAATGTGTAGGACAACAGTTGATCTGTTTCATCAGAACATGTAGGACAACAGTTACATGCTATTAAAACTGACGTGGTACCTTGATGGTGTATATTTCATGTGCAGTACTTGTGCACTGTAACATTATGAATGAATTTAAGATTTATGCTTGTATTCAGGAGGTCCCTGTCTTGAATTGTGGCTGTAACACAACTGTCTTAAAAGGCCATGCCATAGCTGAGGCAATTAGTCACCATTTCATCACAGTGAAGGCCTGGTTTCAATCCCAGGGTAGTCCATGTGGTATATTCCGCTGACAGTGCTTGGTTTCAAGCAATATTTTATGTTAAAAAATCATTGACTGTATCCATATCCAATTTGGTTGTAAAACCTTGTAAGGATGGATGGAACAGATAAACTGAATATAAATATGAATATATTTAGTGGACAAAGTGACACTGTGACAAGTGTTTCTCTGATTACTTTGTTTTCCCCATCTGTTAATATTTCACCAGTGCACCATGTTAATATTTACTTCTCTGCCATCGATGCTGGATAGTTACATGCTGACAGTGTCTATAAATAAACCTCAAAAGGAAACTTGTGACTTGTTTTATGTTGGTTAGAAATGCGGTCTGTTTGAAATGAGGTTATAAATTACAGCTGTCCAAAAACAAAGTGCTCAGGAAAAT
Organism: Coptotermes formosanus; assembly: GCA_013340265.1. Taxonomy (NCBI): domain Eukaryota; kingdom Metazoa; phylum Arthropoda; class Insecta; order Blattodea; family Rhinotermitidae; genus Coptotermes; species Coptotermes formosanus. The sequence goes on from BLKM01000200.1 coordinate 1,119,193, forward strand.
ATTTGGAACTGAGAAGGTAGCTGTAAGTAAGGGATTGCAGACATCGTATAATAAGCAATTTTATCACATAGACACTTAACCTTGTGTTGTTAGGACAGTGAAACTTGGAATCACTACAAAGACAAGGCATGTGAGGTCTTTGTTCTTCTGGGATGTTACATAGCATAGTTTGGTGGCTGTTTACCAACATTTTGAGACAGCCATTTGGTCCTATCTTCAAGAGTCAAGCAGTTCAAGAAGAATGCTGGGAACAGACGGACGTATTATTATATAGGGGATGGGGTAATTGGTTCTCAGGAAAATGAAGGGAGCCAGATAGGTTGTTGGAGCATGCTGCTTTTTTTTAGTTAATGATAATAAATTATCCTTGTAGGTACAGAATGTCCCACAGCTGAAGTATGTTACTGAAGATGACCTCCATACAATTGGGATGTCAAAACCAGAAATGCGGAGGCTGAAGAAGTACTTCCAGAAACACTTCCCGCAAAATTATTTATCAAAATTTAAAAAGGTAGGTTGGACATTCAGTTTTATATTAAAATTTAAGAAAAAGACAAATGTTTGATTACCAAAAACTAGTGGATTCAGAACAGAATGCTTGATGTGGATTTCCCTAACTAATGATAAAGTTCCTGCTTACTGGGACAAGTATCTGAGGTTGCCCTTCAACAAGATTACAGATGACAGAGGGCAGTGTATTCAAGGAGTGCCTAAACTCCTTTGTGTTCATGGTGATGATGTTTATGAATGTGTTATTGTGCATTTGTTCTACATTTGATTCCATTTACCATGTATACTTATTACATAAAGATTGATTGATCTTGATTCTTTTAAATCAGTATATAGAAGGAGAAAGAAAGAAGTAATGTAATTTCTGCACCACCATTTTCCTGAGGCATAGGAATGAAAACTGGGATTTCTTTGGACCCCAAGAATATCATAACTAATATTTGTTGCTTGGTTGATAGGTATAGGTCTTGTAATACATACGCTTTTAGAACAGTATTCACTCGCAAATTGTTGAGCATTGTGTATACAACACAGTGTGTTACATTAAGATGGTAGTGTTCCGGGAGATTAAATTAATGCTTGGTTTGATCTAAGACTAAAGAAACAACAAATGAAAAAGGCTGTGGTTAAGCACATGAATATTATGTTAGCCTTCATATGACAGGCACATGGCTAGTCAAGGTTCATATATTTATGCCACTGGCAGCTGTGTCCTGACATCCTGACTAGGTCATCAGATGTGCTGATGAAGAGGGATTTGCTTTGCTAGTGACTTTTGAGTACTGGGAATTTCTGACTGTCTGCCATGTATTAGAGTGCTCTGAGGTGTGTCATGTCACATTCCATGGTCATTCGCCAGATGTTATTATATACCTGTCTCTTGGAAGTCAGATGAATGTTGCAACAGTGTTCGTGCTCAGAGAAAACACTGAAGGTTCTTTAACCCTTTAAAGACAAAGCATATCTGTTTTATGTAAGGACTCAGTGCGTACTGCGCTGTAAACACTCTCCACTTCGGTTATAACAACCAGTCTCTTAATGTTTTATAAGGCAAAAGTTGCTGTTTGTTCTGAGATCCGTACAAAACACATAAACACAATGTGGGCACCACGTAGAACTTTTTAATGTTAAACCTGGTCGTATGTAAAGTTACCGCTAGGCTTTAAAAGGTTAATGCCCACCTGATGCAGGAGATATTGATATTAAACTGGCTGTGTGCCTTGGCTCAGGGTACTGAGCCACACACGTATCTTGGATCTTAGGACGCTTTTGTATCTAGTCTTTCTGATGGTGTATTTAGGTGTTGTTTGGAACATATGACATTGCATGTTAGGTAAATGTGATTGTACTTGCATACATGGCATCTTTGTTGACAGTGCTAGCATCTCTTCTCAGGTATATATCAGCAGCACAAATGCCTCTTGTCTGTAATGCAGACAATTTTGATCTGTGTTCTAAATTATTGTGACGACATAGAAACACTGCTGGTTGGTCTGTCTTGAGTGACAGCACCACAGGACTCTCCATTCAGTGTGGATGGGCTTGTGGCAACATTAGGACATCACAGGAACCTCACTGTGCTAACACAGTCCATAATTGTTATGCTCTCTCACCTTGCAGCAACAGGCATAGAACATCTCCTCTCTGTATAGTCATCAAATAAAACAGAGAAAGAGTTGTTATCCTGAGCTTGAAAAGTGCTGGAAACCAGTCCCTTGCAACAATTTACAGATCTACCATTCTTATGAGATGTGTGTGTGCGTGCGTGAGCATATGGGGGGCAGTGAGGGGAAGTAATGCAGCAAGCAATAACTGTCAATTCATCTGGAACCTGGAGAGCAGACACTGGTTTTATCAACGCTTACTGTGGATTTCAGTGCTGTAGATGTACTGTTGACAGCCTGGTGACTATTTTGTCAACCTGAAGAAGGTGCATGACCCACTGTGATGATACAGTATTCTGAGAACCCTCCGCCAGTGAAATCTTACCTCCCAGTGTTCCTGTCTTTCTTCTTCCAGGGCTGCTATTTTTGCATTTACCTCAGCAGTTTTTTTGACATCATCCACAAGGAAATTGAGCCCTTGTTACTGTCATTCTCAATGATTGTTATGAACAAATTTTCAAGGTCAGTTTTGTGGTTCTGCATGGTTTCCAGCAGTCTGCTGTTGTAGTTTACCTCATAGGAGCAACTGGTGGGAATCTTTTCTCTACTTCGGCGTCCAAAGCTTTGGTTCTCTTTGTTTGTTTTGGAAAAGGAGAAAGTTCCAAATCCCGACAAAGAGGCAAAGAATACTCTGACATGTTTCATAAAGTTAACAGACTGTGATAGTGCCAAGTTCAGCGTGTGAGCGTGACAGCAGATGAAGTTGCTTCCGTGTATTGCTCTCTTAGTTTCACTTGCAACGTTGCATGTTCACCTGTCAAGAATTATCGTAAGGAAGCAGAAGGTACTGGCTTCAGTAGAATAAATTCGTTTAATCATGATGCGGTAAAAAAAGTACTTTGACAATTTGGTGTTGGTTTTGGAGAGAAACAAGGTCATTGGAAGACAAATTTTTTATACAGATAAAACATGAATGTCTACTGTTTAGAAACCTGCTATAATTGTAGATCTGAAAGGCCAAAAACAGGTTGGTGCAGCTGTTTCTTGGGACTGAGGGAAGAGTGGAACAGTTGTGTGCTGTAAGTGCCTCTGGTAATTTTGCTGCATGTGTGTTAGTGTCTCCCAGATTGTTGGTGTCTCTGGGATTTGGGAAGGGTTGTCATGTTGGAGCTATCTCTTGCTCCACAAATGGATGGATTAATGAAGAATTGTTCTTCCTGTGGCTTCATCATTTTAAGAATTGTGTCAAACCATCTAGTAACAATCCAGTCCTTCTTATACTGCATAATTATGCAAGTTACATTTTTCTCTGAATCTGGAATTACTGCAAGGGTAATGGAATGATTGTGGTCTCCATTCTGCATCTCATCATTTACATTTGATGACTCCTGAAACCTGATTTCAACAGAGAGTGTGATCAGTACTTGAAAAGAAGTGCACAGACTAGGGCAGGTATAGGCCAACTGCATCAAATGCAAGAAAGCAAAATTCGGAAATTTTAACAGAAATGTTGGAAAAAAAGACTTCAACATTATTGTTAATTAATATTTCTGTTCTTCTTTATTAACAGCACAAATGGTCAGGCCTTCAGTCCTGTTGCATCCCCTTAAGTTCTGTGAAGTGAATATTCAATTTTAGCAAAAGTAAGTGCACAGAATTACACTTCAAACTGTGCAATATAACGCTATAGGTTTAGTAATTCCCCGCATTTGCGCTAAAGTTTCATACAAAATTGGAAGTGGTTGTTGGATAATGTAGAAAAAACATGGAGAACAAGAGGGTAATATTGTTGTAATCACGTAATCTAGTAGTTCATAATGACATATTGCTTAGGTGTGCAGAAGTCGACCACATTCCCCTAAACACTTTTATGTTTTCAAGTAATAAATCTAACGTTAGAAAAATTCCAAGGGAAGCAGTGCTTCCAGGACGTATGTGGACACTATGTCCCTGATAGTGTATTCCGTTTTGACAGACAAGTGCTGATGATCAGTGACAGCTAATGTTCAAGAAATTCCACTGTCTATCTCCAGGAGACCAAGTCATTGCAAAGGTTTAGTTCCTTTTTATTACATGTTATTTAGATCTTGCTTCGAAAGGAGGAGCAAGTAGCCACATTGTGCACATTACCAGATGAATTAATGGAGAAACCTCCGGTGAAAGTTCCCAATAAACACATCATACCAGCAGAAGCAATAATTGTAAACAAGGAACTGGGAACAGGAGAATTTGGAGTGGTGCAACAAGGCGTGTGGACAAATGATGGAGAAAGGGTATGTAGCATGAGGTGTACTAATTGCCATAGTCACCCAAATATAAAACAAGAATTTTTTCCTAACCCATCATCTGAAAACTGGTGGGGGTTACCTTATAATTGCACACAACGTTGAACATGTTTTTGCGTAATTCTTCCAGAAAATTTGAGTTTATGGAGGTGGTCATATTGTATGCAGGGTTGTCTTGTGTTTGGGTAAATGTGGTATGGCAAACAACTGGTGAGGCGAAGTATAATGTGGTTACAAACTTCACGGGGTTTGTTGCCTGACAGTTGTGTTCTTAACATCCTACAATGCTACTACACTGTTTGAAAATTATTTTGTTTGTTTCTTATGGTCTTACCTGTGTTTTTTATTATTGTTCCTTTGTCTGCTGTCTAGAATCCAAGTACTCTAGACAACTGTGATAAGGCTTATAAATGCAATTAATTTTTTCTTGTATTAACTTGTAGTTGTGATTATTCAGAAAATAAAAACCTTGTGCAATTTTCAGGTGTCCCATCCCATTGTGTTTGTACAATACTATTCCAGTGTTCCAGGTTATCACAGCTTTTCCCTTTTTAGTATCATCATTAAAAAGCTACACCTTTCTTTTAGACTTTTTGTATTTTATGTTTGATGATGACTAGACTAGTGCAGTGAGCTAGGATGATGGTGGATAGTTAGTGATGAGTGAGATAGGAATATACATTGGCTATTACTAATTAACGTGTTGGCAAACCAAGTACGTCAGTGGAAGAAATATGTACTGCCCTGAGCAACTCACTAATATATATAATGTTCATAGTTTTCTTAGAAGTGTGTTGTGCCTGTATTGATTCTAGTAAGACACGTACTGATTTCCTGGGCCTTCAGTTGATTGCCAGATGCTAGGCAGGTTTCATGTTGGTGTTGGCAGGTGTTGTCTGGCTGTGGTGGCACTCGAGCCCTAATAATTAATCCAGTGGTGACAGCAGGTGTCTAAATTTAAGGGTTTGCAGCCCCTAAGGTGGGTATGCTACCCAGAATTCAGTGGCAGATCAATGCCACCTCACGTACTGTCCCCTTGTCTGAGTGGCAGGTTTGGCTGTCCCTGTAGTGTGCATCTACAGTGTCATTGCACACTAGTCGAGGGACAGATATGACACTACACAGGGTAGTATTTGAAGATAAACTGCGTGATTTACACAGGTCATGTATTGTTACGATAGTAAATTGTAGTATGTGATGGTGGGCTGGCTGTGTAGCTAGGATGGGTATTGCATAAGGAAGAACTTCATGATATATGTGGGTGTGCTGTTGGTATTAGTATAGTGAAGTGTAGGAGCCTACTGGGGGCAGAGTTAGGCTTGCTAGGATGGGGAAACCCAAGATTATGCACAAAACTTCAATGGGGAAATCTCTTATGCAATGCCAACTGGAAAAATAAGAAGATAAAGTTAATGCTGGTCTCAGGGAGGTAGTGGAATTTTGATAGAAGTAGCTCAGTAGTGTATTCAGTTGTGGGCTTTGATTGTTAAAGCTTCAGATGCTGTCAGTAAAGTGTTGGACCCTATATAAAAAGAGAAGGTAAGTGTGTGTGACATAAATAAAGTTATGTAATTGTGATAAAGCATATATATTGTCTTGCCACGTGCATGAGTTGCTTGGAAGAGTCAGTGTCCTGGGATGTGATGTCATGTGGAGGGGTTTATTTATGCTGAAGGTGGAGGTAGTTAACCGCTCCGAAGTGTCGGCAGATTTGTAGCAACATAGATATTGCTGTATACTAGAAGACTTGCATTTCCATCAACGCCACTATGGAAACCCCAGACCTTGCATGAGGACTTACTGTGACATTGATTCAGAGGAGTAGCATTAATGTGTTTTTTCTTTGTGTGCAGATCCAAGTGGCTATCAAGTGCCTAAGCCGTGAGCGCATGCAGAACAATCCTATTGAGTTCCTGAAAGAGGCAGCAATCATGCATGGTATCGATCATGAACATATTGTGCGGCTATATGGAGTAGTTCTGGATACAAATGCCCTCATGCTTGTATGTAAAATTCAACATACATTTATGATTTTAGGTATTTATTATGCGTGACAGAGTATTAACTGTCTTACAGGGCAGTGGTGTCTCTTAACCTTTAGCATATGGGCTTTTAAATCTGAGGTTTTTGCAATGACCAGAGCACTGGTCAACTTAAATGCCCAGTGCAGGACAGTGTTTTCCCTCTCAGTTGAAAATGATGTACATTTAATGGGACTGTGTTGCCCCATTCATCTGTTAAGTGTTAGTAAGTAGTGTAAATGGAACTTTTTTGATGAAATTTTATGAAGTTTATCAGATTGTACTGAAATGGTGTTTTCATACAACTTTATTGAGTCAGGATAATCACTTCAGTAAACCTTCAGGGTATAGGGTAGGGCGGGCTATTCTGCTCATTTCTAGTTCGAGGCAACGAAGGCAGGCTAGAACATGTTCCCAAAAAATTATACCCTGTGCAAAAGTAGGTAATTTATTGTTATTTCTACCCCAGTTTACAGAAAGTGAGAAAGTTTTACTGTATAGTCACAAATATCAGACGAACTGGTGTAAAAAGTAGAAATTTCAAAAAAAGCAGCGCTATTCCTCTCAGCTGTGTGGCCATTTTGTTCACTTAACTTTAAGCTGCAGAATCACAATCATTTACCACATATGAACTGCTTTCTGCCTACGGCCCCAACACAGACTTCATGATACCATATGCAACATTTCTGGCACCTGATCCAGCCACCCTTTTGCACAGAGTGTACTAAACAGTTCTTCAAGTTACAGAATCCACATGGTGTGTTTTCATCACTGTTTTTGTGAAGGTCTGGAAAGATGCCCTTGTGTTAGGAGCTTTGTGTTTTTCATTTTTAGGAGTGGATTTCACATTGCCTTCCTTCTCCATCTTCAGTTTCCTGTCAGCAATTTTTTTTTAAACGTGATTCCAAAGTAATGTGTCTTGTGTCTTGCCTCTTCCGGCATTTCTTCGCAGACATTTTCTCATTTGGTTTTGGAATTATGATACTTAAAACGTTGGTTTTCAAAGCTTTAGTTTTTGCTTGGATGTTAGTGGATGATCTGCTTCAGTGAAGTCTGAAGTCGACTGGAGAACTGGTAGTCCTGAAGGTTTGTGGCTTTTGGAAGGAATCTTACAAGTGCCTGCTGACAGAGAGTTGGCTGAATCTTGTAGAAAGTAGGTAGAGGGCAGAAATTTGTCTTCGGGGTTGATTTATGCCTTCCATATTAGCAAACAATGATGCCATTACAATGTTATGTGGAATAAGTTACCAGTGACATCATTAGATGTATTTTTAGGCGAGCGGAGTAACCCCTCTCTCACTGGGCGAAATAGCCGCAGGTGTAGGGTTTCATAATTATGCACCATTTGAAGGCAGTGACAAAAGACGAACACCATCTTCTATGCAGAGGGACTTCATAGGCTCTGTTCTACAATAAGTGTTATTTTCGCCAGAAAATATTGACTATTGTGCAAGCTGTGCCTTATCTAAGAGGGCATGTTTTTATATGAAGACCAAAAATGCAATACAAATCACTGACCGTGGAAGGTTTGAGCTCTGGATACTTAAGATGACACCTTAAAAGCAGCAGACAAAGGGTTGGTGCTGTTGCACACGTACACAGGGACACAATGACTGCAAAACAATATGTTGGATGTGCAAACTGGTTGCGCCATACATAATTTGCTTAATTTGAGTGGAATAGCCCCATGGACAAATTAGCCCAGCCCTTCTATATATCTTCCTGGGACGGTGTACTTTCTTGTTGCTTTACATTCATTTGCTATGATTGTGCCTCAGAAAGTAATATTTGCAGGTGAACTCCAAACATTTCATATTCTAACAAATGATGAACACATAACACTGTCAAGTCATGCATCTCACCATGATTGCACTCTGACTAGTTCTGCTTTTGGTTGTACCAAACAGCATAGTAAGTAATGAGCCATACAGCAGTGTTTAAATTAGTTGTGTGTGCATGATGTAGGATTGTTCAGCCAGTGAAAGTGGCTTATTGCAGACTGGGTATGGATAAACGGACATGAGGCAGGATTCTTCCTCTTACCACTGCATGAAGATAGGGTCTGAAGCCCACCCAGCCTCCTCTTGGTGTGAACTGGGATAGTTTTCCCAAGGTTAAAACACTGGAGAATGAAGTTCACTACTCCTTTGTATGTAGTGCTAAGGTTAATAGTACCTTTTCTATGCTGTACTCCTTCATGTTGTCATTCTCAGGCATAGAGATATTTCTGCCTTTTTACATAGGTGAATTTAATGTGAATTTAAAAAATGTAATAAGTGAAATCCCATGTTAGAGAGTACCTTTTATGGTGTCATACAAAGCTCAGTGTGATGGTGTATTACTTTTCCATGTTTATAGAATTTTGATTTAGTAAGTAACTCATCGTAGATGTAAGCAGTATTGGTCATTACAAAATTTGTGCCTTAGTTTAATGTGACTGACTGACTGACACAACCATTGATTTTGATGTTACTGCACAACCGGTAAGTGATGTCACATACTGCATGTGGCATATACAGAGCATATCTTTTATTTCCCTCCCCTGCCCTCCCCTCCAAGCCTTCATGATAGCAACTGTTGTGGGAGCTTTACTGCATATTAGGCCAACATCTGCCAGGAACTAATAGTCCATACAGGTCAGCTCACCTTATTTCATAGAAGAGTCTCAAAGTACTCACTGCCAGCTTCTAAACAGGCCTCCAACAATATTTCTTGACATGTGATGGACTTCTATTCTTGAAAGATTGGCAGTTTCGCTTTGAATGTTGTCTTTCATTACTTGCAAAGAATGTGGATTGTTCACTTGTATTCTGTCTTTCAGTGTTCTCCACAAATAACAATTGCATGAGTTCAAATCCGGAGGGAGATCTGGGAGGTTACAGTTCACAAGTTATTTATTGTTCTTCAGAAGACTGGGTCCTTTGATTTTGTGCTCACTCATTGCACTTCAAGGCCTCATACAGGAACTTCATGACCTGTATGGGGAATTTGTAACATCAATGTCTGCTGCGTTAGCTGTTTATGTTTGTACTTAATGTAAGTCATACTTCATTAGGACAAGTTTTTATATTTTATTTTTGTCCAGCACTGAACCTGCCACCTGAAAATTTTCTGTATATTGTTTTATTACATGGCACTGTTGACACAGGATATTTTTTACAAAACTTTCAGTGGCGTATTTTTCATGGCATGTACTTTACAGAAATGTAGGAAATGAACATGCTTTGCCCAACAGAAAACATTTTTTACATGCACTGACCTGTTGTGTATGAGATCAACACACAACTGGATGAACATCTCACATATCGGCACAGATAAGATGGCTCAACTTGCAGCTTGCTTACCTTGTCTAATTAGCTGATGTTTCCCAGTGCTTTTGCACCCACTTCTTTTCGTTCACTCCAGATGGGGGTAAAGGATATGTGGAAGCAGGCAGGAGTGCACATTACAGTAAAGAGCATGTATGTGAGAGTAAAGAACAATAATCTACAGTAACAGAACTTAACAGTGGTGTGCTGATATACATGTAAGTTACTTACAATACATATTGTATCCCAGTTGACGGCTGATTGCCTCTATGTAACAAAATCATGTAAAACAAGTAAGCAAGCAAGCAAGCAAACAAACAAACAAAGAAGCACGCAAACAAACAAACACATGGTATATAATTTAAAGCTTCAATCAGTTCCCTGATGATGAGGACAGAGTTGGTCCTCAAAACATTCGTGTACTCACCGTTCGACCGCCTGATGTGGCTGCTAGCCCGAGAAGATTTAACTGCATGGTGTTACTGGATAATCAATGTCCAGAACCTGGTAACTTTCTCACCCACAATGCCAGAGCAGCAACTCTGGCCTGATCTCTCCTGTTCCAAAACAAAATTTATAAATGAACACTGATACACCCTTCTGATAGGTCTGTCCAGTCATGGAATCGAGCAAAAATAACATTCAGGAGTTCAGAAGAAAAACGCCAAGAGATGAGGGAAGATAGGCAGAGGGGAAGATAGGTACACTTACTTTGATATTACTTGGTATGAATTGTCTTTGTTTTGTAGAGACAGTTTCTTTCATTTTTAATTTTGTGTGTCATGAATTGTTTTCATAATTAATTTGTGATAGTTATTGAGTAATGGTATTTGTGTTGAAATAGTTTCTGTAAGTCCTTATGTAAGATAATTATTTGTGTCATAGTTGTATTTATTAAGTCTTAAGAAGAGGAACAGTTTGAACAGTCCTTATTTAGTGACTGCAGTTTGGCGAAAGCAAAGCCATTTTTCTAGACATTCATTGAATAGGAATTTCACTGTATAAGTAGAAAAGTTTTATGCTGGAAAGATTTGTAATGAAATTCCTTTACATCTATCCATTTTAATTACAGTCTTTAGGCACATCTGCAAAACAGCTGTGAAAAGCAAGTTCTAGCATTACTGTGTCCATCCTGCTGTCTGTATGGAGCAGCTTGGATCCTGTTGTCCTGATTTTAAGGAAATTTGAAATTTGGGTTTTTTACTAAAATTTGTTGACATATTCTACTCATGGTTGAAATCACGCAAAAATCGGACACTTTACATGAAGGCACATATACTTCAGTTATGTTTTCTTGCTCTATTTGTTCATGAATTTTTCTCTGTGATGTACAACAGGCAGTAATGCCTCCTATTTTTTGTCTCCTTACATTCTTTATTATGGGAATAACCACTATATCAACGAAGTTCTTGAACATTCTTCAACATTCTCCAACATATTCTATTATTTGCAACTTTCTCACTTAGCAGATGGAAGCACCAGAGTTGATTTTAAAAGGGCAGAAATTGATATGTGGTTGCAACAATGAACAGTTACAGAGTTTTTGGTTGATGAAGGTGAGAAGCTGAATTGCAGTTGCAGATGTTTGTGGGAAGTGTATGGTGAAGCAAGTGTAGTTGTGAGTACAGTTTAATGATTTGTAAGACAGATTCAAGAGGCTGAAATAGGCAGAGCAGCACCTCACAACAGACTGCAGAGCATTCAGCCTTGCACTACAGTGATGCCTCACACCATCCACCAGGTTGGTGAACTGGTATGCAGCAACAGATGAATTATGCTTCAGCTGCTCTGTCTGTAAAGGCAGTGTAGTGGCAGTTATTGAAGAGCTTGGCTGTCCAAGGTCTTTGCTCTTTCCGTGTGATGAATGCTGACAGATGCACACAGAGAGGCAAGGAAAGCAATTGCCACTGTGCCCAGTATGACACTGGAGGTGAAGGTTTCTTATCACTGATTGTCAAGGGGAGTTGAAACCTGGGTCCACAATTTTTAACCCAAGTCAAAGCTGCATATGATGAAATTGGGCCATACAATATCCACAACTTAGAAGACAGTCATGAGTGTGCCATCAGCTGGAAAATTGTGGTTACAGATTTTTGGGATGAGAAAGGCCAAGGGGGACAGCAGTGATCATCAACTGCTATATTTAAACACTAAGTAGCCTGAATGATCGCCTATGTTGAGTTGGTCTCACAAGAAAAATGTCTGAAGTGTTGCTCCTACATGATAGTTGTAGGACACAGGTGTGTGTGCACCACAGAAGCCATCACTTTGAACAGACAGTGTTACTGTATCCACCCTATGGTCATGACCTCGCACTGTCGGATTCTCACTGGTTTTGTACTTTGAAAAAATGTGACAGCATAATTACACCAGTGTTGAGGCATTGCAGAAGCCGATCCTAGCTGTTCTGTAACCTGCACGAGCCTGTGTTTGGCAACGTTTTGCCACTTCAACAGCCTGGGAGTAGGTGGAAACTAAGGCAGCCAATAACGTTTGAAGAAGTTTAGGCACGCTCTGGCGTGAGTCACACATTGTGGGGGGTAGCGGTTTGACGCGAGATAAGTGGGTGATCGATTGTGACAACTTGTTTAAATGTAATTTATCGGCGGTAATATAAATGCGTCATTGTGAAACATTTGTGGTGACTGTGCAGATAAGTTACATCAGCAATGCCAGAAAATAAATTCAAGACATTGCAGAGTTAGTGAAAGTAACTGGAACTACTGACCTCCCCTTATGGTCTATGCAAAAGCAAACATATGGAATCTGAAGATGTATACCACTACTGTTTTTGAAAAAAGAACAGCAACCCATGCTTGAAAAATATTTCAAGGAAAAGTACACATCTGGAATGAAATGTGAACTTGTGGATGAAAAGTCAGTAACAGTATAGGTAAAGGTGTAAATAAAACTGTGAATGAAAGGTTACAGACAGAATGGTTAAATGGTCAGATACAAGTGAGAATGTGTTAAGACAGCTGCAAATTGTACAAATTCATCATACATATGTAATAAGTTCACCACAAAATTTAAAAAATGGAACTTTTCGGTCCTACCCTTTTAAGAAATTTCCAGCTTAAGATGTAGGATTTTCTTGGAATTTTCAAAAATGTCTTAACAGGGTTTCACTGTATATTATAATTTACTGTATGTCTTTTGTTAGGATTCACATAAAATACATAATTCTGTCATACATTTGCACCATGTACTCCAGTTTTATCAAATGAAACCAACAAGGTACACCTTCATGAATCATAAATACATTTATTTAACCCCTTCTACATGTTTCAACCATGTCAGCCATCTTCAGAGATACCATGTAGTACCACAAGAATGGTATCAAGACTGTTAAATATATATTTTATATAATATATTTGATGTAATACATTGTTTATGTGGGCGTTTTTTTTGGACAGGAAGAAATGAACAATAATTGCAGGAAAACTGTGCGTATGGGAATGGTGGATAGAGGTGTCACTGTATATTACATTATGGTGTAGTGAAAAACAACAAATATTAAAAACATTCTTCTGTAACTTAATGTTAAACTATGTATTGTTCAATTAAAATTTACAACTCTGATCGAAATGAATATTTGCCCACTTAGGAACTGTAGTAGGTCATAAATACAGACTTACAGCATTCCTTCATTCGTATGTTTGAGTTCCCTGGGCAGCATGAGTTGCTAGATCTGTGATGAAAAGTGGAGTAATTCTTTGCAAATGTTAGTCCTAAGCCTGTATTTGCCTACGTCTGTAAATATTAAGGAGTAACCCCCTCCCATAAGCACGGATGCTGCTTCATTTAACATTACTGTACATTAGTGGCATTTTCACTGTTTTATTGTTTTTTAGGTACACTAGGATCTGATGTATCTTTTTCATTGCTTCTAATTCTTTTATTAGAATGAAATATGTAATAGTCACGATGACCTTGTTGTATTAAATAGTATCTGTGAAGATGGTGGAGTAGGCTGAAACGTGTAGGACAGGTTAAATAATGAATGTATTTATGATTCAGGAATATGTGCTATGCTGGTTGCATTCTTTGACAAAACTTATGGTTTGTGTTGTATTAAATGTGGGAAGGCACATTTAAAATACTCGCACCGTGAGTGTTGTGGTTGAAAATACAACTTTAAAGTCTAGGGACAATAACAGAACAAATGTGCTTGAAGCAATATGATGTGTAGTCTTTTTTAAGTTATTTCACTTTATTTGAACAGTTGTAGTCATTTTTATGATCAAAATGTCAAAATAAATAGTTTCATGCATATAATTGCTTGCTTGTACATGTAATCTGTTTAATGTTCAGAGACCAATTGTAGATGGTGACATGGTGTGTTTGTTATGCATGTTCTTTAATGGTCAGTATCATTTTTTAGGTGACTGAATTGGCCCCTCTTCGTTCACTTTTGGAGTGTTTGAAGGAACCATCTCTCAGAGCCAGCTTTCCTGTTCTGTCACTTTGTGATTTTGCAATCCAGATATGTGATGGTATGCAGTATTTGGAGCTGAAAAGGCTGATTCACAGGTTTGTCTGTTGATGTATAGTCATTTGGCTTCCACCCTGGAAGTGCCTTTACTGGTGTTATTAGTGATCAACAGTGTGTAACCACACTGCAAGCAATAAAACCTCATGCTTAAAAATTTCAAGTACCAGATTATGTTAATTTTTAATTGAGTGGGTTTCGAGTAGTCAGACCTGTGTCCCCTGCCCTCTTTGGACCTAGGGTGTGATAAATCAGTGTTTCTCAGACTTTTTGAGCCATGATCCAGATTGGCCTAGTGGCTTTGTCCCTTGACCCCAAGAGTTAGAAATAAATTATATGTGTGAAATAGAAAACATGTATTGTTAGCGTGACATTTTAATGATATAAAGAAATGAAAGTAAATGTATGTATTGTAAAATCATGAAAATTTGTTTTATGACCTACAGAGTGTACCTTTGCGACCCCAATTTGGGTCATGACCTATGGGTTAAGAGGCACTCATCTAAATCATTGCGCAAATACATAATTCACATTTGAAATTAAATGTTGCAATTTTTTAGAAATCCTATTTCATAGTCCCAGACTATGGTTTTTATTGCTGTTCATTTTTGTGTATGGACCTATGGTGAGATTCTGCATGCACAGTTGTAAAACATCTTTCATTTACAGTTTGCACATGTAATACATTTTCTGCTTGTATGTATTTTATTTACTGTGTGTAATTAGGATGGGGCTGATAATTCCATATTGTTTTTGCCTGCTTATGCCCGTTTGTTCTGGAGGTGTTGACTGACCTGTCTATGGGTTTATTAAGGTTATTTCAACTACAGGGAATTACTGGACATGGAATTACAGTGAAACCACTATCTGTTGTTCCATATGTGTTATTTTCCCACAAATATTGTCCATTTCTTCTGGTCCCGTAAAATCGCCCACGTGAACAGTGTATTATTGTATCAGATGCATCACTCCTCAGCATGGCGTTTTCATATGTTGATCATTCAGAATTACTGGTCCGAACCTACAATATTCCTGGAGTGATCTTTTTTTTTAGAAGAGGATAGTGAGAGTAATGTTATATTTTGGGAATGTATAGTAGC
The DNA here is from genome assembly GCA_013340265.1 of Coptotermes formosanus. Classification (NCBI taxonomy): domain Eukaryota; kingdom Metazoa; phylum Arthropoda; class Insecta; order Blattodea; family Rhinotermitidae; genus Coptotermes; species Coptotermes formosanus. The sequence goes on from BLKM01000200.1 coordinate 1,134,513, forward strand.
GTCACACATCAACCAAGTGTGTCTTGCACGTAACATGTTGTTTTTGGAATGTACACTAGTGATAACCTGCCTATACCAACAATTACCATTACAGTAGTGCTTGTGAAATGTGTTGTGTGTTAACAAGGTGTGCAATGTTAGCTGAGTGGCAGAGGGGAGGGGGAGGCTGAAGTTGTAAGGTGGTAAACCTAAGACCAATGGTGTGCAGTTATTAGTAGCATTGCTGTGCACCATCTTTGCATGTCATTGATTTGAGCAAATATTTGTGTGATTCAGTGGTATTATTTCTGTCCTTACATGCTGTTATTCCTGTTTTCTTATTGTTGTTTCTCATGCATGTGGCCTACATGTCATAGCTTGCCATGTCATGACTTACCAAGCATGTTAGGACACTGACAGACAACTGAAGATCATTGAAGAAGTCCAACTAAAAAACAAACACTTCATTATAGGTAAAAGTTGTGGATTAGCGCCATCCAACAAGTTGCATGATGATCATTTGGGTGGATGAGCAGGGAGCTGAACATGACTTTGAACCAATACCAAGTTTTACCGAAGCTCACACACTACTTACAAACTGTTAAATTGCTCTTACGCGTGCAGCATTAGTGAGTACGACAAGCAGAATGTTTTGAACTTAGGAATGTCAGTGTTTGATCTGAAACATGAGACTTCAACTAAAACAGGTGACAATTACGGATCTCTTTGTGGAGGTGTTAACACAACATTTTACTTATTATTTTGTAAGCCTAAGTGGAAAATTTAAAGTTCTCATTTTTGTTGTTTTTTGTGTTTCTGACACATTTTAATGCTTTCCCACGACCATTATTTTCCCACATTTATTGTTCTCTTTCAACAGTCCCTTGAGAAATGATGTACATAGGAAAATGAGTACAACTGGTGGACATGTACACATTTAGAAAGAGATCATATGGCCTGTTTAAGAGCACAGTAAAACTCTGGTAAGACTTTTTTTTAAAGGGGCTTGTTTCTGACAGCTTCTTAGAAGGGAAAATTTCTAAGTGGTACATTTATTCCAAATAAATTGTAACAAGTTATATATTGTTAGGCCTTGTTAACACTGTGCTTCTGCTCACCATTGAAGAAATGAATGGGCCATCATGAGATATGTGAGATACAAGCTTCACAGAGTGATAAGATGAATTCTTGTACAACAGTTTAAGTTCAGATGACTGGAACACAAATATCAGTACAAATTACTTGCAGGAGTATGGTTTTAGCACTGAAGACATTCACTGCACAAAATTTTCACAATCTCTTGAAGAAATTATCCAGGTTTGGATCTTTATAATTGTTTTCTGTTTGTTGAGGAATGTGTGATTCTTCAGGTAGGATTTATTCCAACTTACTGCACATTTTGTACCATATACAGTTTACTTCAACATGTACAGAGTGTTCATCCAATGAATACACAACTTTGCTGTATGTAGAACTTCCTACTAATATTGAAAAAAGATGCTTGGATGTAAAAGGTTTTAATACTTGTGCCCTGCTATCTCATACATCATTGTCTGTCTCATATGAAAGTATTGTAATTGACTTTGAATTGTGCATTTTGTCTTAATCTTCGACAGTGTTATATACTTTTAAGTAAATGTGACCTTTGTTTGTAATCCTGAAGATGGCGACGTATGTAAGCTGAAACTTGCTGGAGTAACTTGTGTATGGTATAAACTCTACAACAATTTGGAATGAATCTTACATGTGCTTTACTTATTGCGTGGAAGATGTATAATATTCATTTTGATTCTCTTATGTCTTAAAAGATTTTGTGTACTTGTTGGGGCACTCCCTGAGGTGCCCTCCACAAAATGCTGCGGTGCATTTAAGTGTTCAATGGCCAAATTGTACATTAGCTTCTGAGTGATTGCTTCATCGTATTCTTCTTCTTCCTCATTCTCCTCTGGTTCTGGATTCGTCTGTTGCTCAGGTAATAATAATTCAGAACTGTACTTGTCACAGGTTATAACTTGATGATCTGTGTTGACAAAGCTTGGGCACAGTGGCAGTTACTTTCCTTGTCTGTTTGTGTGCAGCTGTTGGCATTTGTGTCACTGAACAAGCACAGACTTTGGAAAAGCCAGGCTCTGCCATAATTTTCATTACACTGGCGGTGCTGTTGGGTAGGGAGGAAATGTTTGTAAATGTAAGTTGGCTTCTCACCTCTGGCAACCAAGAACTCTGTCACTGTTCGTTTTAACCACATGTAGGTCTCTGCCATTTTAGAATGAACTGTGGTGCTTGCATCTGTTGAGCGAGATAGCTGCAAATAATAGAATATGACGGAAAATGTTCGAGGATTTCACTGATGTGTTGGTTATTGCCATAAAAGGATGTAAGGAGATAACAATAGGAGGCATGATTTTCTGACCGCCTCTTGTATATGGCAGGCTTTTCACATGCTTCAAGCATTGAAGCTTTTGAGATTTACTAACTACAAGCAGTAGCAGCGTTTCAGAACCACCCGTGTTGGCCACTGCTAATACAGTCTAGCAGTTTTTGCTGTGCTTTGCACCATGTCAGGTTTCAAGCCGTGTAACACCAAAGATTTATTTGGTAGCATGATAAGAATTAGTGTACATTTATCAGTGTTAACAGCGTAGCTGTGTTCGTATCTGTCTGTCTGCTGGAAGAATGCAAGATTTCCGTGTCTCAGCTTCTTTCAAAGCCACGCTCTGGGCCTTACCTCTTACAATATGCTATACAATGCAGAATTAGTTTTAAATGAGTCAGACCATCCGTCTGGTGGTCCAGGGTTGGTGGTATGTTTAATGATTATTTCCTTTGCCTCTACCTTTGAGATTGATGCAATAATATGGATGTTGTGTGAATGTTTCTGTATAAAACATACCACCAATTATGTTTTCATCTTCTTGTACTTTCCTGTGTGCACTTTTTTGCACTTTCCAGAAATGTTGCCAGCCTTACACAGAATTTCTGATTTTTTCATTGTCACTGAGTTCAGTGTAAAAGGTGCCATGCCAAGTTCGTTTGCACTGTGAGCCCATGAGATAAATTAGGATTTGAGTCCACCTGATGAAGGAAATCAAGTGTACTGTCTTGTATTGACAGCACTTTGCTCTTGATTTCAGTTTTCCTATTACAAGGACATTTTTATTGCACTTAATATCTCTCACCACAGAAATTCTTTGCAAACTGTAACTGAGGTTACATCAGCTTCCACATTGTATTTGCGGGCTGCTCAGTTTTGTTGTCAGCCAAGACACGAACTCCCCAGACTGAAGGTTTATGTGGGACTTTTTCAGGCCATCTGGGTAAATGACATGTACTACCTTAAATGAGCCATGACCACTTCCTTTCTCATCCTTTCAAATTTATTATCCATTGTTGATGTGCCCTTTGATGCTGTATAGCCTGAGTTGCTGTCATCATCATCATCATCATCATCATCATCATCATCATCAAAGAAACTGCAAACAAATAAATATGTGAACCAGCTTTGTTCACGGATGTGAGGTAGCACAATAATAACAGATAGTAAAAGAGTATATCTGAGTTTCTATAATGCTTTGGCCTTGTAATGTGACTGTGTGTGCAATGCAGTCATAGGCAGGAATATTTAAGAAAGATACTTGTGAAGTGTTCAAAAGTGTGACTGACTGTCATCTTCAGGCTGTGTGTCTAATGTACTACTATATTCTTATATATTTTCCTGTTTTATAGGGACCTGGCTGCAAGAAATATCCTTGTCTTCTCAAAGAACAAAGTCAAAATTTCTGACTTCGGACTGTCACGTGCTCTAGGTGTGGGAAAGGATTATTACCAGACAAATTTTAATGTTAATCTGAAGCTTCCTATAGCTTGGTGAGTATCTAATTTTAACATTGAATTATTAGAATATCGTGAAGTAAATAATTTAATGTGTGTTTGGGGGGTCATGAAAAACTGCTAAAACATAAGAAACATGATTAAATACAGCCTCAGCATAACAAGAATTTATAAAATTGCTCAAAATGTTTTTTTTGGGGGGGGGGGGGGGCAGGTCCTCTTGACATCTGAAATTGGTTGTAGTGTATAGTTTTGAAGTCCAGCTAAGTTCATATATCACTGTATGACACAAAAATTTAACCCTTGGATTACTGACTGGGTACAAAATGTACCCAGGCATGGTCTTTTCTTCAACCGTTCTCAGTAGTATATAGTAATAGGCTTACTAGTTCTTGTGTCTGTTCTTTGGAGTCCCCTTGACACAAAATTATCATTATGCAGTGAGTATGTTGTTTTTTATTGCTAAATTTTTTCAAATGTGACTGGACCATTTTGTACCCATGTTAGTTCTATCTGTCAAAGAGCCAAGGACAGAAAAACAGACTGGAAATGTCACCAGTGCTCAGAATTGGTGTTCCAGGACCATGTTAACAAGACAGTTCAAGTAACATGCAACAATTGCAAGGAACCATCATAATACAGACAATTCCATTCACATTTCTGTTTTAAACTATCTTTTCTTGTTCTCAAAAAATTGTAGGCTTTTAATTCTGTATAGTTGATCGAGAAATGAAAAATTTGAATTAAAGTAATTTTTTGTCTTTAATTGAGTCTAAGAAATAAACTGAAAAAGAAACATGTTTAGAAAATAATTAAAAAATATGGGTACAAAAAATGTGCCAAGTATGGTAAAAGTTGGAAGTTTATTGCTTCATAATCCAAGGGTTAAAAACATGTCTGCGGTTATATAACATGCAATATGCCTTTAGTAACAAAACAGAAAGATACATTAGACATAACAAATATGCAGTGGTACATTATAATGACATTTGTAAAATTTGTGAGATCTCACAAATTTGAAAATATTTTTAATGCATGTCCGCCTTGGTGTTAGATAATGCCCGAAAATGGTCAAAATATGACCGAAACATGTGGTGTACATTATTGTGTACCATAAAGTTGTGTCTGACAGAAATGTGTAAATTGTCTTCAATTCTAATTGGCTAAACTTGGGAGGGGGGGGGGCTTAATTTTGAAGCTGTCAGATTGTGCTGTGTGCAGTACCTGAAACATTATATCTGTTGGATATGTGTAACATCTTGAGGAGGTATGTGAGGTTTTTTTGTACCGCAGGTAGAAATGTTAAGTAAATTGTGTCCTTATGCATACACTACTCCAATTCAGATTGAGATATGTGAGTAGATATTCTTTCCTTTTCCTAGATGAGAAATGCCTAGGTTTTGGGTTAATGTTCCTTGTACCTCCTACCTTATGAGCAGTTTGGGAAGCAAAGTTGCAAGTACAGCCAGTACAAAACTTTGTGACTCTTTAGGCGTATCGTTTACAGTGATGAATATGTCAGAGAAATCATTCAAGATTTCTTTCTGTATGTAACTTGAGAAATTGATAATGTTGATTATATTTGTTGCATTAATGAAATTCTCATTACACTTGTTCTGTTTTGGCTGTAGTGTGCTTACAATATGGCATTTTCCATTGTTGTGTTGGTGGGTTGATGACATACAGGTGTGCACCTGAGTGTATAAGTTACCTACGCTTTACATCAGCATCAGATGTCTGGGCATATGGAGTGACACTTTGGGAGATGTTTAGTTACGGATTCCAGCCGTGGGCTGCCCTCACTGGACATCAAATTTTAGAAGCTATTGATGAACCTAACTACCAGGTAATTTCAAAATTATGTCCTTGTACTACTGAAATTCTCTGGGTCTGCAAATTGTGTTCCAGGATAACTGAGTGAAGATGGAAATCGGAAAACAAAGAACTAACTTTGGATTTCCTGCTTCATGTACATTATACCCTTAGCCATTCTTTTTAAAGACCAAAGATAAAATGATCATTGTGGTAGAACTAATATGATACTCTGGTGTGACCACTAACATTGTCCGCCTTCGTCGTCCTGTTGTAAATAATTATCCTGTCATATGGTGCAAGAGCCTGAATGGGTGAAATGAGAAATGCATAACAAATTTTGGTTGGAACACCCTTGGGGAAGAAACTACATAAGAGACCTCATTATAGAGAAAACATTAATACAGTAAAACTGACTTAAGATATGCTCAGTTGAGAAGTTTTCCCACCAAAGACATCAGGATAATGTACTACCAAAATTTTCCTGTATGGCTAACATACCCATTGCCCAGTTATAACACTTTTCCAGCTAATGCATTAGTTGGAAAAGTGTTATAATTAAACAACAATCATGCACTGAATGAACAAAATAATAAAAAATACCCATTGCCCTTTTAATACATTTCCTGCATAAAAGAATTTCCCATCGAAGAATAATGAAACGTTCATGACGAAATGAATTTGTCACTCTTTCAATACATTATCAGTATTAGAATCTTAAACAACCTTCGTGAGTTTCTATTTGGTCTGTTCCTAACATATAGTGTATGCTGTCAATTGGATGGTCAGATATGGGTGAGAATATATTCAGACTGTCACTTACATAAAGCTGCTGCAAACTGCACAAATACAGCAGACATATGCATTCGTCTCAGCTTAATCACTTTACACTTGACACTTCTATAACTGCAGCATCCAGACTAGTAAGTCATGGACTTCATAACCTCACAGAATATACATAGTTATTACATTTGCTCATATCAGTTCAAGAAAAATTATTTTTTTAGTAACTTGTTTATTTACTTTATCAGAACACTTTGCAGTTAAGTGAGAAATTAAATAAAATTCATGCTTTACCATTACAAGACTCCGGAGACCTACTGCTCGCTCAGCCCATTTATCTGACCTGTCTGGAACAAAACAAATATGGTGTCTCGCTTCTACACAATTAATGTAAAGACTGTTTATCTAATAACTTAAATAGAGTAAAGTTCATAATAAACAACAGTTACATAACTGAATATATTAAATTAATTTATTAAAATCAGAATGGGATGTGGACCACCACACACAAATGTAATAAGTTCTTAGAGATGAAAAAGTAGAGTTTTCATTCGTGCCCTTTCAAGATGTTTCCCATTTAATAAGTCTGATTTGTTAAATTTTTCCAAAATGTCTTACTTGAATTTTAGTGTATTAAAATGGATCTTAGATGAATAGGGCATGAAGGTGTGGACCTTGATAAAGTGGTTCACTGATGGTCTTAAAATTCCATAAGGGTAACTTCTTAACTAACTGAATAACTATTAGCTTTTCAGATAAAGGCTCATTATTTGAAGTTGGTACTTGGGTTTGAATACAGAGATGTTGACTGTTGCAAAAGTGATGATGTGTATAGTATCTCACTGATAAACATGTTTGTTGAAGAACTCCCTAAACAGAAACTGTAGTCTTGATTTTAGCCAGAAGTATAGTTAGTAACACAACATTTTACTCCGTTTCATTTATTGTACATTTCATTTATTTTACATTTCAGAGGTTAGAACAACCAGAATGCTGTCCAAAAGATTATTTTAGTGTTATGCTGAAATGTTGGCAACATGATCCTAATAAACGTCCAAAATTTGCAGACCTTATCAACGTACTACCAGAGGTAAGCTGGTTATATCATTTGGAATTTTAGGGTGAATGAACCCATAATTTCTCCAATGTTGTGGAAGCTGTAATATTATGAATGTATTGTTATATCATTTGCCATTAATCCTTCCATCCTGTTACGCTGTGTACAGGTGGTTGTAGATTGTGCTGTCACTCTTGGTAATAATTGAATCTCGTGTTCATGCTATTAGTTTAGGCAGTTGCAAAGTTTGCAGAAGCATCTGTTAGCTTCATGATGTCTGTCTGCATTTGTTCGTCCATATGTTTGCATAGAACCACTCATGTGCTACAGGGTGAGAAATTTGGTATTAGGGGTTTTTGCTAAGTGTGTGAAGCAAACTAAAGTTTGATTAGAATCAGACGAATATAACAGATGCTTAGGTAAAGGCCTGTGTAAGTTTATGATAACATCTTGCTCAATTCTTCATGGGTTGGGTATTCCATTTCAGGCTTTCTGTGATATAAATGCCCAAGGATCTTAATTCTGATTTATAGGTAATCTTCAAGGTTTTGGAATTAGTTGAAATAAATGAGTTGCCTATATGATGGCAATTATGCCACAGGATTGAGATCTTGTTTACAGACAGTATTAACCAGTGGAAATAATTTTGTGTGTAGTGCAAACCAGAGCAAGTACAAGCAGTGCAGGATTATGGAGATGATCCACTGAAAGTAAAACAACGTGAGCACCTAATTTACAGAGTTGGTGATGTGATCACTGTACTTGACAGAGGGTAAGCATTTGCTGAATTATGTTTGTGATCAGTGAGTTTGCTGTATAAGTAATGCTATAGACTGGGAGGTGCCTGGTTCATCCCAGCTTGTCTTTTGGATGACTGTCTGGGCTGATGTTTCTGTAGTTGCCCTCCGTCTTTTCTGGTGAATGCTTAAATAGGAACTGTGATTGGGTCAAAATAGCTTTTGTCCAAATTCTTACATACCTACTGTTTATGATCATCTTCCTGCCTTATTTAGTGCTGTAATTTGTACTGTTGATACATTGTTATTAAAACTTAAGAATCCATCAGTTGCTGATTATAAAATTATTAGCATACTGCTTTTCCTTAAAAAATGTCATGTGATCACCCATTTCCACCTTTTATCCATTTCAGTTTTCACAAAACTTTGTGTGAACATTATGGCCCACTGTAGTGTTGCACTTTGTAATCACTTGCAGTCGGTGATGTAAAATTGGGCAGGTGGACAAACTCTTGTGAAGTGGGAGGCATCTGTGTGAACTTCACTTATTCCGCTCAGGGAAAAACTGAAGTGCCCTTGGTAGTCATGGAGAAAACATACATATATAATCAGTTATCTCCCTTGGGCATAACAGATTGCTTGGTTTTAGTGCTGTTACTATGGTATGCAGAAAGCATGAAGTGCCAAGTGCAGATTTTTCTGCTCATGTTATTATTTTTTATAATAATATCGGCAATGAGATGGGCTCTTAATTAGCATGTAGTTACTTTATGTCATGTGTTGCAGTGAATGGCACATAAAGGATGTGACTAAGTAACAGACATAAGCCAGAAACTAGTCAAGATAAAAGTCTGTATTATTGGAAAGTAGGCCTATTGCAGGACCCTCTTTTGAGAAAGTTGAATCCAGTCTGTTCTCTGACACACTGTTTCTTTAAGATTAATCTTAGTGTTATCTTTTCATACATTGCTGTGTTTCCTAACTGGTCACATCCATTCAGATATTCTGGCTAAAATTTGTATGCATTTGTGTTCTCCATGTGTGCTACATGTTACCACTCTCTCATCCCTGATGATTTGCTCTTTCTAAGTACAAAGGGTTGGTCAGCATTGCCTATATTTTATTTCATACTGAAGGTGTAGTTAGTTTTCAATTTAGTCTTCATTTTTGTCAACATTGTTCCCCCATCTTTGAACTAGAGATTGTATTTGCACTTGGTAAAAGTTTCTCTTCATACTCTGCCACCACTGGCACATGGAATTCTGCAGTGTCTTGTAATCCATATAATGGTGTTCTCACATGCTGTCTGTCAAAGGATGAAACTGAAAAATACTCATACCTTCTGTGATGTTGTAGTGAAGTTCTGTGAAATTTTCACATGTCTGAGTTCGAAATAGCATGAAATAAAAAACAGGAGGCATTGCTTTCTAACTGCCCCTCATAATGTCCAGAAAATTCTGATTTGGTTAAAACTGGACAAAAATGGCAGCCACTTCACATGAACACCTAATGTAACCTTTTTTATTACTTTGCTTACCAAGGTTGCCTTTGATAGTAGTTGATAACATTGTATACCAAGTAATAGAAATCAACACCAGACAGCTTTATTTCTTCATGCAATTTATTGGTACATAATTAAGGAAAATGGTATTTCTTAATGATGCGTAGGAATATTGAATTTGGTACATAGATATATTGTGAATATACCTACAACTTGTATATGAAATGTTATTGCTCAGTGAGCAGTTCAAAGTACTGATTTTGGAGTGCAGGGAGTGGGAGGCTGTGGATTCAGTTTATGTGTTATCAATAAATTTAACACTGACAAAATCAGTGTTGACATGCATCTAATAAGTTCTGTACAGAAGTACAAGTATAATAACAGACCCTAAGAACAGTAATAACATTCTGTGGCATGTATACAGTTGTGAACAATAACAAAAATTGTGGCCACTGTGGATTAAACGGTATGACTGTCTAAGAAGCATCCAGGAAGCAAAAGATTCCAAGGCACTGCAGTGTTATGGTACATGTTCATTCTCTGTATTGTTACTTCATGGCAGGAGTAGGTAATGGGGCTGTATTACAAGAGGGAACCAGTATTAGTTGGTTTTTAATAGCTAAACCAATGTTTAACTTCTTCTTCTTCCTCCTCCTCCTCCTGCTCCTCCTCCTCCTACTCTTCTTCTTCTTCTTCTTCTTCTTCTTCTTCTTCATCATCATCATCATCACCATCATCGTCATCAGTTACATTTCTTTGAGCAACTTATTATTTACATGTGTACGTTGATTTCACGTCTGTTATGGCTACCGTATGTCTTGTTTTCCCCAGACGTGTCCTCCTTCTCAACCCAAAAATTTCTGTCTGGTCAGGTTTCTTAATTTTGTAGAAATGTTCCGGTATCAAAAGTGATATTCCCATAAGAATAAGAGACTTAGGTATATGGAAATAAACCAGCCAAAGTGGGTTAAACCAAAAACAAGAGGGTGTGAATTAAGAAGTGGTGTAAATTGGTACGGGACATTTAGAACAAGGCATTGGGGTATGATGATCGCACATTTTTATTTTGCTTATTCTTGCCATCGTGTAAAACACATGAAGAACATAAAATTGATAACTTCATGGGAACAGGTTGTAACAACAAGAGTACTAGATCACTGGATTATTATGCCACACCACAAGCAATCTATACATAGATAATTTATGTCTCTGGAGTTCCTTGACGTGGCTTATTTCTTGTAATTAGCTCACAAGTGTCACCTTTTTCTGAAAAATGTATGTAACTTGAAGTATGTGCTTGGATTTTTTTGTGCAGCTTTTATTTCAAACTTTTCTTGACCGAAGACAGTAATTCTTGTGGTTTGCAATTGATTATCAGCTGTGGTTCGGTTTGACATTAAGGAACTTAATAATGGTTGTAAAACCTCTTTGACATATTACATCAAAAATTTTTGTATGAAAGTGAGAAAAAGTGAATTTATAAATTGGGAAAGAGATTGAAATAAAAAATGTGTGTGTGTGGGGAAAATTGCACATTATTCTTATGGAATTGGTGGGACTTCACAATCTTCTTACTGGGGAAACCTTTGTATGCAGAAAGCACTGTATTTGTAAGCTGTTAAGGTCCTGTTTGATGAATGAGTATTTAGAGGTTGTAAATCTTTTGTTTGGCAGACCATTCCCAAATGTGGGTTACGTCTGGAAGGGTGTTCTGAACAATGGAAAGAGTGGGTTTTTTAATCCTGCATATACAGTGGCATACTTGGGTTCCAATTTACCATCAAACAAGACGGAGTTCATCAGAGGTGGTATGTATAAGTGGAGAAGACAGAGTTCATCTGGATCGGGGGTCTCTGCCTCAAAACACGTGTGGACAAAATGAATGATTTTGAGCCTTTAGGCAGGCCGCATGTTCTTTTAAGCAGCAAAGAGATTTGTGTGTGTAAAATTAAGTTATTGATCTTCTAGCACTTGCGACTTAAGCTTGCAATTTATGGAGTGATGTGGAACACAGCCAGACTGCTGAAAACCCCAACTGCCAGTGAGTCAGTATCCACAAGCTGTGCATCACATGGAATTCAGTAATTTAAAATCTCATAAAATTAACTGATATTCCAATTGGCTATTTCACAAACCCACCCAAATGTCATAGGTTGAATTTTGAATTTTTGCAGTGCTGATCTCTAATTTGGTTACTGATCTCCATGGAACTTCCCAGCAAACCTGTTCTACTCAGAAATCCCATCAACTGTCCTTTGTGGAATTCACAGAAAACTGTTTCAAGGAAGTCCCAGCAAAACTTTTGCTTTCTTCCAGTGCTAAGCTAAGCTAACCATCTGTTAATTAACAGCAACAACATTGTGTCTCCAAAAATCTAAAAACATTAAGTAGCAGTCTTTTGTTAGTTACATAAATGCTGCTAATGGTGACAAAATAATGGCTGTTCTGTCTCGCAACACTGAGTGTAAGTTCTGTCAGTGCCAAACTAAATCTCTCATCTAATTGTAACATATAAATACTCCTTGTCTACGTTGTATCTAACCCTCACTGGGGTGAAACCTAAGTGTGTGGTTATAGAGTCCATCTTATCTCATCTTACGAGGTGTGAAATACAGTAATACCCAACTGATTTTTTTTATTAATACAAAATTTTGATTAAGGCCTTCTTTTGGAATAGGTCTAATTATGTAACAGTTTGTCATCAACTTCACTGTCTTAACAATACAAAGTAACTTGTATAAGTGGAGAATTCTTCATTATATATAATACCAGAACTTGTAAATTTCTTTTGTACCTCATTCTTTGTAAGTCCAAGTACAGCTTTTTTCTCAGTTACCTTGTTTTCAGACTCTTTTAATTATGTTCTTCCTGCACCTGTCAAATTAATAAACCATGTGTATTCGCCATACAAAATGACTGGCAAGACTGTTGTTTCATCTAGCCTACGTATCACATTTTTTAAAAGCAGTTTGGAACTCTTAGAATACCTACGTAAAATGATTACAATTCTTAGACGCTATTAAAGCTTCTAAAAGAATGTATTCTGGAACACTTCAGTACAGACCTGACTGTTTTATAATACATGATAATCATTAAATAGTCACTTGTGATAACCATACTCTAAAATGTGAATGCTGCTATGTACATACAACTGTTTCAAGTTTGATCACAGATAATTAAATCTATTGTATGATTAGATATTGCATAGCACATTAAACTTCCAAGCACATTGGAAGTTTTTGTTGCAGCAGAGACAGAGAAATTATCACATTTCACAGTAAGTTTGGCAGGGTGTCTTTTGTAAGGCCTGACAGTTGGTTTCTTCACCAGTGCTTGACATTGGATTGAAACTGAAGTCTGCTACACGTTTAATATTACCCATGTTCCATGCGTGTTTGTTCCAAGAGCTGCACAGTAGTTTGATACAAAATTATTGTACAACTGTACCACCTCCTACATGTTTCAGCCTTTTTTAGCCATCATCAGGGCGGTCCTCAACAAAGAAAGAACACAACATGGCTAATTGTGGCATGGTTGTGCAATTGTAGAGTTAAAAAACAGGTGTTAAAATTGTATACAAATGATTTAAATAGCAGTGAAAATTGCATGTAAGTCTATAATAAAATTTACAGTTTGAATGCTAACAAACATATATCCGTGGGCATATAAACAACCACAGAAGATACAGGGACAGATCTGTGAAAACAAAGATGTTATTCTATGATAGATGTTTGTTTGCATTCAGATTATGAATTTTATGATGTACTTACTTGCAATTTGCACTATAATTTTTAATCGTTTTTATACAATTTTAAAATCCGGTTTTCAACTCTACAATTGCACATCAATGTCATAATTAACAAGTGTTGTGTTTTCCTTTTTCTTTGTCAGATGCATCCCTGATGATGGCTGAAAGAGACTGAAACATGTAGGAGGCTTGCTGTGTGATTGTAGATAGGCCTATTTTTGTGTCAAACTATTGTGCAGTTCTTGGAATAAACATTGTAAAATCTGCTACACATTTCAGTCCTTTTATCTGGTTCTGATGATCAAGTGTTTAAAGAAAATAACTTTGTAGTAAGGTACTGATTTTGCGTATTGATTTTCAGATGGCAAAAATGCCTACTCATCTCGTCGTCGTTTGCGTCCTGATATGATTTCATCCCCTCAGGGAGATTTCAAACACACAAGTCATGTTGGATTAGATGGTGCTTATTTTGGGGATATTTCTTTTCTTGGAGGCAAGGTATGGTTCCTGTAAACTACTGGAATGAACCAATGATTGAGCTGAAAATTTCTATTGAATGGTGTAGACATATTTCATGAATGTGCTTTGCTGTATTATTTTCCAGTGGCTTGGAATTTCATTTGTTATAGATACAAACTTGCTGCTGGAAAACTGATTGCACATCAAATATCTCTCCGAAGAGTCAGATATTTTGTTTGTGGTTTGTCAAATATTTGCCATATCAAAAACTTAATGGAATAGAAGTGGTGGTTTAGAATGAGGTTTTTTGTTATATAGTACATACTGGGTCTTTGTGTGATCTTCCTCCATTTTGACAAATGTTATATAATGGACTTTGGGCTTCTTCTGCAGTAAGGTTTATGCTGTATTTACATAATTTACATATGTTTATAACCAAAAACTTATGTCTGATGTTTGTGATGTCTATAATGTGTGAACAATATTGGTTTTGGACTATAATTTTACATATTAGGTTACAGTTGTATACTACTGAAAATGTCTTTTATTGTTATTAGTGTGTGAAACTTTGTCCCTCCCATTAAAGGAAGAACATACGTTGAACGTGTTTGAGAACTGGAGACTGAGGAAGATAGTTCAACCAAAGAGGGAGAAAAGTAACCAGGGTCTTGAGAAAGTTGCTTAATGAGGAGCTTTATGATTTGTACTCCATGCCACATGTTATTTAGGTGATGAAATCGGAAGATGAAATGGGCTAGATGTGCGGCATGCATGGAGGGGAAAAGATATGGATAGAGGGTTTTGTTGGGGAGATGTGAAGGAAAGATAGTGTTTGGAGGACATAGGCATAGATGGGAGGATAACATTAAAACGGATTGTAAAGAAATGGGATGTGGAATGTATTCAGCTAGCTCAGGACACCAATAAGTGGCAGGCCCTGTGGACATGGTAATGAAGTATAGGGTTCCATAAAACATTTGGAATATCTTGACTAGTAGCTTCTAAAGAAGGACTCTGCTGGGTGGGAGTTAGTAACTTAATAGTGAGAAAAAGATTGTGTAACAGCAGCGTGTTTTTGTGGACACAAAATTTATATTTTCCCATCCAGACCTGTTTGGTGGCTGTTCTTATGACTAGTGCTAGCCAGTGGTGGATAACTTTAGCTTGCCCTATGAAAGGATGTAAAGACAAGTGTGCCTGTGCTTCAGTCCCAGAATCTCAACTATATCAGAATGGGGGCTAGGAATGCTGACTTACTATGGTGTATGTTTCCACACAGAAACAAAGACTTTATCCACACTACAAGGAATCAGTTCACTACGGCATATCCCCTGCCCCTACTGTAGAACAAGCTGTATGCATTTGACTCGTTACACCTGTGTAGGTGCACCATAAACACCAGAACCCTGCAAGTTTACCAACACATTCTATATAATGATTTCTTCGCTTCTGATGCCTTGTAACAAGTTTTTCTTTTCTGGTTAGATATAAACCCACAGGCATAAAATTTAGAGAAAAACAAAAGCTACCTGTCTTTATGTAAGATCACAACTGTACTACCCTGCACTCACGCTTTAAATGTCAGTCTAGCTTAGCTGTTAGCAGCAGGTAAATGATAATGAGCCTGGCACAGGGCAGTGTGATCCACTTCGTGTTGCTCACACTGATGTACATCAGTCCAACATTTCTGCTCACCAGGTGTCCAAAGACAGCGTAAGAATATGAGCAGCATGGTTTTGTTCAATATATCCGACTGGTTGAGCAGAGATCCTTGCCACCATTGCACAAGGCTACTGAACTCATCTAAACCAGGTTAACAGAATAAGTGGATGTGCATGCAGTTCTGCTCGTATTCACTTTTTTTTCGGTCCAAAGCATATTTATGATTCATGAGACACGTCGAATGTGTGGCCTGGCCATTCAGCACATTCCTGAAGCTTTGCTGGCAGCATCTGTGCAAGCAAGTATATTTGGAGTGTAATGGCAATAGCACATTGCAAACAGTGCACAGTGGTAGTTCAGTGAAAGTCTGTTTTCATGAGAGTTTGTAATATAATTAAAGTCTTTTTGTTATAGCAAACACTTTTATAGGCAGATTTGAATTTGGCAACATATTATTGCATGCACAATCAAACCTGTCCTTTTAATCTTGTTGAACTAGTTTCAGAGTGGATGTGGGTAAACGAGTTACTGTATTTATCTTAGAACAGGATGACCTTCAATATAAGACAGCCCATTTTCACAGTCATCAGTTTTCAGGAATATATTTGTACAGTATATGTTCAGCTTTGTGCTTGATTATAAGGTGCACATTTTGCACATAAGCTGTTTTTCAAAAGAAATTGTGAGTGAGTCCCATTGATCAAATAGAATTTGATACATAAATAAGCACCTACCGTATAGTGTTGGCAGCACAGAGAATTCTTATGTGGTACATCTCAAGCATGATGTCTAGGGCTACCATGCGTCCTGTTTTACCTGGAGATGCCCTCTTTTTTAGACCCAAAAGTTTTCATCCACACAGGTTTTTTGAATTGATAGAAATGTCTGGGTTTGTAACTGTTTGTTAGTTCTTACAGCTTTTGCATATTTCAGTGGTACTGCAAATGCGAAAGAAATATTTCTGCTACTTCTTAAGAAGTGTGCAATTATAATATTGTCATTGTCCATGTCAAAAAAATAAAAATAGTTGAGTTTATCAGTTGGCTTTCAGAATGTCTTGGACAAGTTTGACGAAGAACATCTCACTCAGAATTTCATCCCATGAAAGCAAAAGAACTCCTAACAGAGAAACACTGAGAAAAACTCGATAAAGTGTGTGACAAATTCTGTGCTGGAATACATTGTATGTACAGTATATGTGTAGAATATCTGGATAAGTGGATGAAACCTATAGAAGATTTTTCTTGTTTTGCGTGGATGACGCTACCAGCCACCAAATTAGAATTATGTAGCACCTTGTGTCAAATTCCTTATAAATAATGTGCCAGTTGATGACATAAAGTTTTTTGACCAGTGTAGTCATCTGAAAAAATAACATGAAAAGTCACCTCAGTGGTGAGGAGTTAACACCAGTTTAGTTGGCACACCAAAAGTGGACTAAATATTTTGAAAACTCAGGAAGTGTGTAGTGCCACTTAGAATTGTCACACATTTCATAGTTCTTGCCATTCCCATTCATGATGCAAATGCAGAATGAGTCTTCTCATTGTTGCAAGCCCAGTGGACAAAGAAAATGATCATGTTGGAAGGGTTTTATTTCTATAGTACAATTTCAAAGGAATTTCATGTGCAGATTTCCATACTTTCCTGAAGCACAACATACAACTACAGAAGCAAAGTACAATGTCCAGAGAAATATGAGTGGGCATGTAAGAAGGAATATAACCTGAGAACTAATGGCAGACTGTGTGTATATTGTACACAAAATTGCGTAATTGCCCTTTTTAGTTTTTTATTTTATTTCAAAAAATGCTGCTAATTTTATTTAACCACCTTTTTTGCTGATGTATACTCTTTTTTTGTGGCTGATAAGTGGAAAATGTCCTCTTTTCTTTTGATGGATATGTAGTAATATTCATCTAATATGGTGTCTCATTTGTATGCCATTAAACAAGTATGGTATTTGTAAGGACACATCAAGATACTGATTGAGATTGTATATAAAAGATAACATGACATCCAAAAGCACAAATTGAATTGTGAATGGTCAGAATACCATGACTTGCTTCCCCCTGGAACATTGTCTTTCAGAACAGCAGCTTTAATTTTTCTTCATGTTTTTGTGTCACAAAAGGAGTTGAAGAATTTAAAATGTAATGCCTTCCGATTTCACTCTTGCAGACATTTGTTATTTGCAGACCTTGATACAATTTCATACTTAGTGGCAGCATCCAAAGCTCTGTGTTACCCAGTACTTGCTATGGCTTCTGAACACTACACACTTTTAAACACAATATTACTGCGTTGTATGTTACATGTAAAACTCGTCAATATTCTTCAACTAGCACAGATAACATGCTGTGTTTTCCTGTGATATAGGGTGGCTTTTGCAAGTATGGCTGGGATAGAGATGCATAAAACATCACTCGGCATACTTCCCATTCATTCTATCCTTGTGTCTGTGTTTTTATGTTATGCTGGTCTCCATTTGTGCTGCTGTTCCTTGGGAATGCCAGTTAACAAAGAAATGGTTTTTGTACACTCTGCATCCCTCAAGGCTGCAGTCTGATGTGTGTGTAAGGGTATCTCACCTTTCTTTTGGTCATTGTGACCTTTAGCATTGTGGGTCAGACCATGCCCATTGTACTTGTTTTTGGTGGTGTTAAATTTTTCAAACCTGAAACCATTACAGTATCATCATCTGCCTCGCCAAGTCGTGACACCATACAAGCCACAAGATGATACTGAGCACCATCCACTTGGAACATCTGCTTCAGATGGTTCTGATCGTGCACCACTTCTTAAGGGAACAGGACCCGATAAGCTCACCTTACCCAGTGGTGAGTTAGTATCACTTTGTAATACAGTTCATAAATTTTTTTTAATGAATCCTAGCTTACAATTTTGGTAAAATTTCAGTTACGGTGCCTAAACTGTGATCTCATAAAAGTCCTCCCCTGTTATACATTCCCTCAGTTTTTATCACTACTAGGCTGCCAGGTTGTTCTTCATCTTCCCCCTCCTGTCTTCCTTCTGAAAAGCTCTTGTACTATTGAAACACATAAGCTCTTGTTAGGGCTTTTGCACTATCCCTTACTTAAGGAGTTTTCTTTTACAAGAAATTTTATGTTTAATGTGTGTGCAGTGTCATTGTTTAATATCTGCATTTGGTGTGCTGTATTTCTGTGGTAAATATACGTGTATTGTACATATGATTAATTTAGTTTGCTTTGTGTCATTACTTCCCATGTTCCTTGTTTCAGCAAAATCTGAGTGCAATCAACAAACTCCAAAATCCATACATTAGTCCATTAAATACGTTGTACATAAAAGTCATGCACTGTAGTATAGATCTTTATATGTGACATCGCATTGTCTTATGATGAATAATATACAAAATATATATCAGTCAAAATACACCTGTATTTAGACAGTAGATTTTGTGCGTCTAAAAGTTCAACATGTTTCAACCTGTATGTAGGTCATTTTCAAGCTCACACAATTCCAGCAGCCCAGATAGAGCAAGATAATGTGTTAGTATTAGTTTTTATACACAATAAGCCTAAGGCTGTGGTGCATCAGGAGCATGAAAAATGAGGTTTTGTCAAATAGGCACTGTTGACAATGTGAACAGCATGTGTAGTAAAATGCAAGATAGACCAAATAGAAGGTATGTGCTGATAAACAGTTGAGAACACAGTATACTGGATTTGCGACAGATGTTAATTTGAGAAGCTTTTTGGATTTTATCAGGTTTCAGAGGTCGTAATTATGTGGCGTAGCTTTAGTTCTGCCATTCTGTACATCAGTAGTTCACACAGGGAGCATCGCAATGACAAATAAATGAACTGTCTTTGCCCAACATCTATAGAACAAAAGTAGGCACATACAACACTGATGATACTGAGAGAGCACATGTATAAATGTTTGAAACTTGTTAATAGGTTAAGTTTAATCACCTAATAAACCACGTGGTGTGCAGAAGTGAAAGTGTTTTATGGGTGAGACATGTTTTTGCCATGTGTGTACTAACATTATCTGTCACAGTCCTCAGTGAATGTTTCATGCAATCAGTTGATATGTCGTGTGTGGGAAAATTGTCCCCTGATTTGTTCCAGAAGTTTAATGTAGGAAAAAGTGGGTATCGTCACAGCCTCCTGGTTCAAAGAATTAACTTTAAAGTTAATATCATTGAATTAGTATTTTTTAACATCAGATGCAGCATTGTCAGACACTGCCAGTGAGGCGAGCATGTCACAAACAGCAACGGGAGGAATTGGGAAAGTTGGAGGATCCAAGTTTCTGCTTGATCATGAATACCATGAGATAAGTGATGAGGAAGGAGCTACTGAGAGTCCTCGATTTGAAGTAAGTTCGTCCTATTATTTGAATTTGCTAGTAATTGTTAATTGTCTTTTTTTAATTTTTTAAAGACCTGATTAGGAATTAGTGACATCAATGGAGACGTGATTAGGAATCAGTGACATCAATAATGTAAGTCATTTCTTGTCTAATTTTTGGATTTAGAACATTCGAATTTGATATTATTCATTCCATGCATTATTCTTACAACCAGTCACATTCACCAACAGATGTGCACAGTAGGATTACAAACTATACATAAGTCTTAAAAACTCCTACATGTTTTGGTGTCGAGGCGCCATCTTCAGGGAGTCTCAAATACAAAGGAGTACAAGCACGAATACATCCATCTGGGAAGTACAATGCCCAGTATGAAAATATTTAAAAATTTTAAAATTATAGAATATAAAATAGTATCAAATTAAAGCATTATTGACATTGTGTTTATCATAATTCTGAGTCCCAGGCCAAAGTCTGATGTCTGTTTACATTATGTGCTGTGCATGCATTCAAACGTCTTGACTTCATCCTGTGCGATCCAGGAGGATCCAGTCCTGTAAATATGTGAACAGTTTTGAAAAATATGTTAGGACAAATTTATGTCAAATATTATTTAAGGAAAATGAATTTAAGATTAATCTAAACTGAGTCCCACTGAACCATAATTATACTGGGCATTGTACATCCTAGACTGGTGTATTTTTACATGTACTCCTTTATATTTGGGACTCTCTGAAGATGGTGCCTTAGCGCCAAAACAAGTAAAGAGTTTTTAAAACTTGTGTACAATTTGTAACATTACTGTGCACATTTGTTGGTGAATGTGAGTGATTAGAGCATCCAAGTAACATTGGTCATACCTTAATAAAGAGAAAGTAAAGAGAATATGTTCTGGAACAAGGCTTTTGAAAGTAGTAACCTACAATTAGTAAACGTGAGTGCTTTTCAACCACCATGAAAAGGTAGAAGATTAGTGTACTAGTTTGTAATTTATCCACCAAAAATTTGAATATTTTCTCGGTAAATGTAAGTGATGTTAGATAAAAATTAAAGTAGGCACATAATAGATACATTTAGGGGACACAGACTGGAGGAAGTTTACTCATTCAGGCAATTTTCATAAGATCAAAGTGACCTAACTGCTGTTTTGTTCGGAACCAAAATTTTGTGATGACTTTTCAGATTGGTCTTCATGAGACCATCTGATGTGCTGCCCAAATTCATAAATGATTTTTGCACTAATAAATCCTGGTACTGTGTTTACAGAAATCATTTGACTTCGGTCCAAGTTTGCTGGATGAAATGGATGCAGTTCTTAGATCTTTTAGGGGCTCTTCGGTTCCACCACCACCGTCTCCAGGAATTCCTCCCCCTCCAGCCTCACCTCTTGATGAGACCATCAATGTTTGCAATGAGCTACGTGAAATGGCAGCCAAGGTCACTGGGAAAAAGAAGCAAGCTACAGTAAGCTAATTTCTTTCACTTACAGGCCTTAAGATGTAATTCTTCCATTATGAAATTTGTGCACATTAATGATGAATGTGTTAAAGTGTTAACTAATTATGAAAAATGCTATTTAATTCAGTGTGTTTGCAAGTAACAATATCTGAAAGATTTTCCAGTTATGTGTAAAGCTTTGTTGTTGGTTAATATCCATGTAAAAACTAATTTTAATCCAAATTGAATGTAATATTTTGGAAGGTATGAATTTTCAGAAATGTTGTATTTATGCAATTTTCCTGTGGGGTAAGTAAGTGTTTTACATAATGGATCCATTTTGTTTGTGATGAGCCATTTTTGAGAAGTTAAGTAGTTTGGTTTGAGCTCTTACATATCAAGGTTCTCTTGAACTGGTATGAACCAAATTTAATTTAGGTATCCAATACCAAACTTAATTGAAATCCAGTCAGTGTTCTGAGGTAAAACATGCAGACAAATGGATGGATGAACACCCCTATTACCCTCTCATTTTGTGAATTTTATGCAAGGTATGCATTTGGTCTATCAAAGAATTTATGAGGCAGGATAGTCAAGTACCATTGTAACATACTAATGTCTTGCACTGTAGGTGAAGCCAATTTCTGCTGCAGACGAGCGAGCCTTAGATTTTGCAATTGCAATGGCCAATGAGTTGACAGCACGTTCAATGAATGATTTGGATAATGGAACCCCACCAGAAAGCCCACACACTCCTGGTACACCTGGAAAGCACAAATTCTCATTCTGGTTTCCTGCTCCTGGTACCAATAAACACGCTAGCCCACGCATGGAACGGAAAACATTCTCTGAGGAGGCTGCTTCTATTCCAGACATACAGGTTGGTTGAAGGATAAAGGGAGTTAATTTACAAGGAGAAAGCAGTGCGATTAAATTAGATTAATTGGTTAGGAATCAAGCCATAAATTATTTGACTGTATTAAAACATTACAGAATTTTTTTAAACACTTCGTAAGTGTGATCTCTTTATCACTTATGATCAGCTGGTGCGTAAGTTGAGGGTGATGTGATAAGGAGCAAGTAGCTAAACTTTGGAAATAGAGTATTGGGGTCTCATTCAGTAAAGTGTCATTCTGTTTACTGATTCTCTTTACTTCATCTGTATCATGCAGAATGTGGTTTATGGCCATTAATTGGTGTTTCTATTGGCTATTAGATACACAGCTTGGACAGTATTCACCTAACTAAAGTCCAGTGGTGGGCTATTGTGAATATGGAAATGAACTTTCGGATTTCATGAAAGTAGTGAATTTCATGACCAGCTGACTGGCTAAGCTTCTCAAGAAGGTCTCTGCTCAGGATATTTAGCACCATTTCTTCTTCTTCTTCCAGTGGTGCTACATCCCTTGGTGGGGCTTTACCTCCTCAGTGAGCTTCTGCCACTCCTGTCTTGACTATGCTTTGGTTCTCCAATTTCTACACCTAACCCATGCGAGTCCTCTTCTGACTCACTGCACCACCTTGCCTTTGGTCTGCCTCTTTTTCTATCTCCAATTCCTCTTGGTTTAGTTCAGAGAGACTTTCCTTGCAGAATCACTTGCTTCCATCTTCATCATATGGCCAGCTCATCTAAGTGTACCAAGCTTAATATATTTCACAATATCATATTCATCATAGACCTACATATTTCAGAGTTTTGCGCCTCCTCCAACATCCATTTTCAAGTACTGGGCCAAATATTTTCTGTAGAACGTACCTCTCCAAGGTAGAGTCTCACTTTGTTTACCCATAGCCCAAGTCCTTGAGCCATATATGAGTACTGGCCTAATGAATGGTTTATAAATGAGGCATTTAAACTTTATGTGACAACAGTTTTGAATTAAGATGCTTCATTAAGCCAAAGCAGCATTTGTTCTCCACACCTAGCCTTGCCTTTATATCCATCAACACCACTATCAGAGTTGACCGTTGTCCCCAGATAGACAAAACTTGCCACTTTCTGGAAATTATAACACCTGACAGAAGTCATGGGAGATGAGATTGTGCTGTTTCCAGTGACCACGTATTTGGTCTTATCATCATTTATTTTAAGACCCATATCTTCTGTCACCTGAACTAGGCATAAGAAAGCTTCCTTAAGATCCACAGCTGTCCTGGATATCAAATCCCAAGTCGCTGGCATATGCCAAGACTTGTACTGCTTTATAGAAGATGGTCCCTCTGCTTTGAATTCCTGAGGCCCCTATAACTTCTTCAAGTGCCACATTAAATAACACACATGCCAATGCTTCACCCTGTCCAAACTGCTTTGTAGCAGCATGCAATTTCATAACCAGCTCAAAAGTCAATAAAGAGATGATGCACACTAATATTATATTCTTCTGTTTTCTCCAAAATCTGCCCAATTTAAAAATCTGGGTTATTGTGAATCTACCAGGCTGATATCCACACTGATAGTTCCCAATTATCTTTTCTGTATATGAGAACAGATGATTAAACAAAATATGTGACAGTACTTTAGAGGCAATATTAAGGAGCATTATTCCTCTATAATTGTTACATACAATTAGCTCACCCTTTTTATGTAACAAACACATTAATCCAGTGTCCCTTTCATTGGGCAACACTTCCCTACTCCATATCTGGCTTGGAATTTGATAAATCCTTTATTCATTTCAGCTCCTCCAAATTTTAATAATTCGGCCAGAATGCTACTGCTTCCTGAAACTCTGTTGTTTTTTAACTTTGCGATGGGTGTATTTATTTCCAACTGAGTAGGAACATCTACATCCACCTCTTCAATACTCCCTACGAGCTTCTCACTGTTGACATCCATCTCATATATCATAAAACCATCCAATAATTCTGTAAAGTGCTCAGCCCAACAATTCAGCACATCTTGTTGGTCACTTGACATTTTTTCATCCATGACTTTGCACATACGTCCTTGGTTTAAATTCCTTGCTAGCTTCAGTTATCTTTCCATAGAACTTTCTTACTTCATTAAGTCAATATAATTTATCCAATTTTTCTCTTTCCTTTCACGCCCACTCCCTTTTTTTTACCCCCCTTTTTAGGTACCTTCTTTTCAATCTTTCTCTTCCCTTGATAATTCTTCAGTGCATTCCAAGTGGGACATTTTTTATGCATTAATTCGTATGTTTTTTTTTTTCTGTTGTTACCCTTTGGCAGTCATCATCAAACCAAGTCATCCATGGCTCCTGGATTGTCTTCCTCAGGACCTCATCTGCTGCTTGGATAATTGCTCCTTTACACTTCTCCCATTCTGCATTCATGGTACCCTCATGTGAATAGGATAACTGGCAGAGATATTCAGTGAACTTTTGGCAGATACAATGGGCCGTCTAACGCATATGTAACTTAGCTATATCATATTTCTCCTCGTATTTGCCTTTAGCCTTTTCTGCATGAGATACTGACATTCTTAATCTTGCTATTACTGAATAATTATCAAAGTCATCATTTGCTGTTCTGTATGTTCTAACATCCAGTAATTTTTGAAAGATGTCCAGTGTCAATCAGTACATGATCAGTTTGATTCTATGTAAGCCTATCAGGTGTTGACTGAGTCGCTTTATGGATATTCTTATGCTTGAATATTGGGCTGTCTACCATCATACTATAAGACAGTGCAAACTGAATCAACCTATCCCCACTATCGCTAGTCACTTCGTGGAGGCTATTCTTCCCTATAGCAGGGGAGTAACATTCCTTTTTACCTATATGGGCGTTCAAATCACCTAATACGATTTTAATGTCAGGATGGACTTTCATCATATGTTCTTTCCAATTTTTCATAGAATTCTCCCATTTTCTATATTTCTGATGCATCAGTCTGTGAATGAGCATTGCTCAAGGTGTAATTAAAGAATTTTCCTTTCAACCTAAGTGTGGAGCTATGAGGAGTTAATCCTTGATAGTCTATAATAAGATGTTTTAACATGCTTCTTAACGGCAAAACCTGTGCCCAAAATATGCTGACTTATATGACCACTACAAAGGATTTTCTGTACGTGAAGTGATTTGATTTGGAGTATAATTGCACTTTTCAAAGTAAAAGAAATGGGAAGTCGTATGAAAGTTACGAGGTCAAAACAGCACCTGAAGAACCTGCATTAATTCATCCGAAATATGAAAGGTATGATGTGTCGGTGAAGAATTAGATTCCTATCAGTCTGGCATATAAGAGTTACAAGAGTGTTACAAGAATGTTAATACCTAAAATATTCTAAAATTCTCACTTTGACATACTTTACCAAGATTAATATCACTGAATGGAAATTGTTTGATTACTGGTATGCATCTTAATCGCAAAAGGAAGTATTTGGCATATTGCTGATGACATTTCAACTGAGGATTCATACAACCATCCCAGCTTGTGTTTCCAGTCATTTGATGAACCCTTGGACATACCCCAAATGTTATGTTCTCTTAATGATTATAACAAACCATCATCTCCTTCTGTCAGTGATGCTGAAACAGTTGTTTCACATGAGGACATCCTAGAAAACTCCAATTCACCATCTGTCACATCATTCTAAATTTCATGCGTGCTGTCTCTTGGGCTGATAAACCAAAGATATCCAATGCTCCTATCTTTGGGGAATCTCCTGAACTTGAACTAGAACTTGTCACTCCATTGAATCTCAGTCTCGTTATCACCTTGTGTAAATCCAGACTTGGCAGATTGTCCTGAATTTGTTGGATACTTACTACTCTGAAGCCAATATAGTACCATTATTGACCCTGTAGCTTCTGCTAAGGTTACTCATTCTCTGCAGTTGTAACATTTGTGTTTCTCAGTAAGACATGTCAGACCTCTGTTATTTAGGTAATGTTCTTTATCATGTACAGATAATGTTTATTCCAACCTATTGCACTGGTATGTGTCAATATAAAACTATAAAAGTTATTCCAACATGTTTTGGCTGATTCACATAACCATCATCAGGAAGTACTCACGGAGGTCATGTTTAGATAAAAATGTATAACATTGTCCAAGGTAAGGGTAAAATGTACATTGCAGACTAAATTACAATATATGTGTGTACATTTGGCAGTCATGTATAAAATATAAAATGTACAGAACTTAATAAAAATTATTTTCATCCAAGCATTTCCTTTTCAAATTAGTAGAAAGTTCTGTATACAGTGCAGTTGCATATACATCAGGCGAACACTTTATCATTTTTGTCGACATCTGCATAACTGGGCTTGAAGTGTAAAAATTTCTTTCATGTACTGGTATGAGTTTCTGACTTACGCATTCAAGAACAGTAGACTTATTTTTTCTTTTGTTTATTTTATTCAGTTTTCATTTCCATTATAAATTTTTTCCTGACCATTTTTTTCAGTCTACACTGAGTGATGAGGCAAAGGAAGTGTACAGCAGCCTTGTGGAGCAGTCAGTCCCTTCCCCTACCCTCAACCCTAACTCTCCCTCTCTTGAAACAAATCCCTTGCGCATGCTCCGTTCAGGTGCGTTCCCTGTTGTACGACCCAGGATTCGAGGTAACAAACACAACAGTGGAAATCAACCACAGCAGTGCACGGCAACTTTGCAGCACCAGTGTAGTGAGTCACTGCCTTCAGCAACTACCAGTTCCAGAAGTTTGCCAAGGCTGAGGGTACCCCCACCACCTTCAGCAGCACCTCCTCCCATACCAACAGAAACTCCTGGTTCATTTGTAACTGCTCCTTTGCCACTTTTAAGAAATACATGTACAAAAGTTCCTAATGCAGACACTAAAGATTGTGCAAATTTTGAGGAAGTGTCTAAGGTAAATGGTGGTCATCCTTCAAGTATCACAGATACTACCAACCAAAATACTACCCTGGAATCATCTGCATGTTCTGAGATTTCTGAAGATGTTGGGGTTATTTGTGTGGATAATGCTGATGAAGTAGAAGGTATTGAGGGAAATCCAATTCCACTTCCTCCACGTGATAGATCACGTCCATTGCCTCCAACAAAACCTCGGCATCAGCGTAAACACCCACTTATAATACCAGGAGGTGGAGTTACACGGACACTAGCCAAGATGGTTGAGACAGAAGTAGAATGTACGAGAAAAGAAGAAGTAACACAGCAGCCCTTAGGGCTGCAAACAGAAACGGAAGTCATATTTGGAACATCTGAAGGAGGTACCTCAGATCAAGCCAAATCATCACTTGGAACTTCCAGGTAATGGTATAATTACACTGTTACCTTGAGTTAGCCATATTCCATAAAACGTAGTTAGTGCCAGAAATACAAAATATGCTTATGTGATGAAAACTGTTCTGTTACGCGGGCTTCCCAGTATACAGTTGATTATATAATTAAAATAGAATTTTTCCGCCAGCACATGGCACTGCATTTTGATGTTGGTGTGTGCCTGCCTCTTTATGTTTAATGCACATCATTAATACTACACATACCAGTAACACTATGAACCCTATTCATAAAAATATGTCATAAAACACTTCATGAATAGTTTGTAAGTGGAAATAACATACTGTTGATGTTTTATGTGATGGTCCACTGTTTACAGTATGACATCAGACATGTCATAGCAGCTGTGTATCGTTCATTGCATAATGCTTTACATAAAATTAAGAGCAGTACACATTTGTGGTGCATGTTTCAGAAGTGTGCCCATTAGCTTTGTCATGACAATCTCTCCAGCTGCATATAACAATTTGAGTACTGGTGAGTGGATTTTCATGATACTTGCCACTGGTGGGCTTACAATTAAACATTTTGGCACATTCCTTATTTGGTTAAAATCAGAATGGTAATAGACACTTTAGACTCTGTACCTGCAATGACTAGGTAGAAAGAGGACAAACTAATAAAGAAAAAATAACAAAATCAGCATTTGGAGCTCTGTCGCATTGTTATCTCTTTGCAGATGTGTATTGTACATTACCATTGTGGGATAGTAAACCTTTGAGTCTTAAAGACGTGTGCTGAAAAACTTTTTAAAATTAAAAAAG
Source organism: Coptotermes formosanus (assembly GCA_013340265.1). Taxonomy (NCBI): domain Eukaryota; kingdom Metazoa; phylum Arthropoda; class Insecta; order Blattodea; family Rhinotermitidae; genus Coptotermes; species Coptotermes formosanus. The sequence continues at coordinate 1,162,880 of BLKM01000200.1, forward strand.
CCTTCAGCTTTGAATTAGGCCATGTTTATCAGTTGGAATAAGCTCAGTGCAAGATCCACACAACATGAAATAATGAGCCATTTGTTTGAGATCCCTGGTATAGATCATAATCTGAAAAATATACGTATTAGTTATATTCTGGGAAATTGGTGCACGTTGTTTCAGACGGCTCATGACTCTTTTCAATTTTAGAAACGTGATTTGTGTAATTTTGTTTGTTCTCTCTTCAGCCTTGATGACAGCTTCGAACAACATATTGCATGTGAGCTGGCAGCACTAGACGATATTCCTGGAGATACAGGATGTAGTACAGGGAGTGAGATGGTGCGCCACAGTGATCATGTTTCTTGTGAAGATCTGCTTGAGTTTGCATATGACACGCCTAATGCTCGGCGAACGCAGAGCAAGGCTAGAGGACAAGATTCTGATGAAGTTCGTATCATGGGGAAGGTGTTGGGTTCTGAGGTACGTATAAAGATTGAGCTGGGATATCTCACTCTCCAAAATGATTGGATGATCAGATGTACATTCCAAGTAGGAATGAGATTCTTCTGTTTACCGCGGTATTCAAACCTGTTATGGGTCCCACCTTATTCTCCTGTCTGGTGATCTTTCCCTGTGCCAGCCAGGGTGTATAATGCTTGAAGCTTTGCTGTCCCATTATGATTTGATGTTTAGGCATGGTGTGGGGGAATCCACAAGTAGTCTTTGCATACAAACACAGGAAAGCATGACTACCTTTCCTTTCCAATTAAACACTTCAACCCGTGGTCATTCTGTGTATGAAGATCCCTGGTGACATCACTGAAGGAAGAACATTAATTATGAGGGTTTGAAAATAAATTTTTAGGATAATACTTGGAACTAAGAGGGCTGAAGGAAGTGAAATTTTGAAGGCATTACGTAGTGAGTACCACGGCAACTTGTACAGGTCTTGTAGTAATGTTAACATAGCGAAATGTACAAGGCTATCGTGGGCATGTTATGGCTACACATAGGATACAGGTAACAAGTTCATACAGGATTTTGGTAGGGAGCTGTTTGTCAGTTTGTCATTTTGGAGGATCAAGAAGGAGATAGGATAATATTAAAACGAGAACAAGGAGAACCTCTAAGTCCAATGACAAGCCCACCTCAGTTGCTCTTCTGCCATATGTCCAGATGACATTATGGCCACATCAACAGAATGTTGGCCAGACACAAGATGAAGGGTGTTAGCCTGCCACCAAGGAAGATCTCCAGCTTCCACTGTCCTGTAAAAGATGACCTGGGGCTGAAGAATCCATGTGTACAGCATCCCCTGTGAGTAGAGCCAAGTGTACGTCGGACAGACTGATAGAGCGAATAAGACCAAATTAAAGAAGCACCACTGGCCGCTCCGGCTTGTACAGCCAGACAAATTGGCAGTAGGGTGGAGTAGTTTTCTCCATCTTGTTCAGACTGTCAACGACATGCCTACTCCATCTCATCGCATCAAGTTGGTCTTTTATGTGGATGACATGGCCATTGTAGCCATATCCCACACGCCACTGCTGCCTGTCAGCTATTTGCAGTCATGTCTCAGTGACCTAGAGTATGCCATGGGAGAATGGAGGATCGACATGAGCATTGCGAACAGTACCAAAGTGCTCTTTGCAAAGGTTGGTAGGTGCATCCCCAAACCCGTCCAGTACAGCTCTCTGGGGGCCAATCCCTTGGGTTGACATAGCCTGTCATCTCGGGGTGACTGTTGATACACGGCTGACCTGGTCGCCGTATATTGATCAAGTTAGAAAGAAGCTGACCAGAAACTGGGATTGTTGGGTCTTCTCCATCAGAAACAGAATTCTGCTATATAAGCAGCTCACTTGGCCAGTGATGGACTACATGTGCCCTGTCTGCTGCTCGCACACATCTTAGGAGGCTGCAGGTCTTTCAATCCAAGTGCCATCACACTGCTGCTAGTGCACCTTGGTACATTAGTAACAGGCAAATTCACGAGGTTCTGGGAGTTCAGTTCTTTGCTGACCACATCAGAACTGTTACTGAGAGTTTTGACTCAAAGCTAGCTGGTGTGGGGAACCCAATAGTTCGGTAACTTGGCACATACTTACGCTGACTAGCGTTGGCCCATGTTGCTGCAAGCACAAGCTACGTGTGACTGAGGTCAGCAGGCCAGTCGAGGCCACTTGTAAAATGATTGCCAAGTCAACGCACTGAGTCATGCTCAGCACTGTTTAGCTAGGCATTTTCTGGCACCCATGACTGAGGTTTTCCCGTGATTGTTCTTCAGTTGTAAAGCAAATGCAAGGGCATGATGCAAAGATGTGGCACAGCCCACACTCCCCCTCATGCACGGCGGCTTCACCAAAGTGTTTGTCCACTGTTGCGTGAGTTCATCTTCCAGCTATGCCATTCTGGGTTCAAAACCCAGAGAGTCACCCAGCCAATATGGATGCCCCCTTCCCCCATCCTGCAAAATAAAAGTTATGTGTAAGGTGTCTGTTATTTAGCCCAGTGATGTGGTCAAGTGCAGGAATGGCTAAGCAGGCCAAGGGACATTGATTTGCACTCCATGCAAGTCTCGACTCATATCTACGTGGTGGTTGGTTGGTTGGTTGGTTGGTTGGTTCATTCGTTCTCACACCATTTTGCGTGGACTTCTTGATCCTTGAAGGTGGGACTTATAGGTTGTCCTGCAATATCAGTAACTGAGTACTGATTTAAACTGCATAACATCCTAGAAGGGCGAAGATCTCATATTGAAATGAATCTAAGGGACAGAGATTCTGAAGATTGTGTGCCATGGTGAGTTTTAGTATTATTGATGTTGGACCTTTGAGTTCCACTGTAAAGGGGTTTGTGGGGTAGATAGTTACTTAGAAGTTATTTAAAACATTTTTATATTTCTGTGGGATGCTCTGCATCACTGGCTGACAGAATTCAAAGAACAGAGCACTGTTGCTGCCTTTAACATTGTGTATAAGGGCGTGAAATGGGTTTTATTGTACCATATAGAATGTACAATGCTCCAGATTTTAGGTAAATATTAATATAAGAAGAATGTTATTATAAGGCTTATCCATGTAATATGTGAAAGTTTGCAATACTCTGATAATAGGTATCAGCTGAATGTTGTGTTGCGGCCCTTAATATTTCAAATTGGGATGTCCATCAAGCCATCAAGTTGGCACGTCTGCACAATCTTCTGCAAGCTACTGCTGACAGTGTAGATGCCAACATTGACTTCTCGACATGCAGTGAAGCTCTGGAAGCTTGCGGCTGGAATGTGGCTCGCGCAGCAAGCTGGGTGCTGGCCCAGGAGCAGGGTGACACCACCCAAGTCTGAGGGTAAAGTGTATGAACAATGACTGAATATATTGTTTGAAAATGAAGCATACTCTAATGGGTATCAATCAAAGAACACAGTTGGCAACCCATGCTGAGTTCGAGATGTGAGGTTCTCACATAATGTTGCTGAAGAAAGAGTTCTGGGATGTTAACTCTTGCCAGCATTACTCTTCTGCATTTTGAAATTATTAGAGAAATATTGTTTTCTATATGGAAATCCTGACTGGTGTAGCAGTAGTATTCTTGACTTGTTTTGAAAAAGTGGTTGGTTTGGATCCTGCTAGAATACGAGCTTTACTTACTGAGATTTTCCATTTTTTTCTTCAGTGCCAGCAGGTGAATGTATAGGTAATACCATGAAGTACTTGAAAACCAGTTTTTTCGAAATAATTGCATAGTAATTATTAACAATCGTCTTCCAATCTTACAATTGTAGTATTAATGAATACCATCTTTATGACTCACATACCTAATGGGTGAAGTCCACATCCCAGCATTAATGCTAAAGGTAGTAGGACACCAGTGACACTGAAGATGTGAGTACTGAGACTGTACAGAGCTAGAGTTTGACTCATATATAATCCCACAAGAATACCAAACAAAAATGTTTCGATTGCGAGGTAGAGATAACTCACCCTGCAGCTGCCTGCATACTACACTCATGAACAGTCACATGACTGGGAGTAAATCAGAGAGGGATGACTAAACAAAACAAGATTCTCAATTGGTTGACCTGGTATTCTAAATGGACAATGTTCAGAACCTCTTACCCCGAACAAGCATCATTAAATAACCTAGATTTGTTAAGTTTCTGAGGAAGATGGTACATGTTTGAGTCTTCCATCACCACCTCATGCTGAAGAATGACTCTTATGTATGATGCAATTTGAAGGTAAAAGAATTTTCTACAAAAATTGTCATCTTAGGAACATTCAAGATTATTAGAAACCAAGGTGCAGGACTGAGGAGAGTCTCTTCCAAACATCACAGTGTTGCCCCAGCGTGTTAGTGAAATTTCATTACACAGTATGTGGCACAGTGATTTTTACGTTCTCCCCAAGAGAAAGTATTGTGAAAGGAAGGCTGTTTTAATGTTGTTGAAATCACATAAAGTGCTATACCTGAATGCAGCTTCCAAAAGCAGTGCTGCAGTAAGTGAAAGCACTATTGGAATCACTGTATACACACCAGGGAGACTGTGTTAATTTGTTATTGGGTAGCTGTTTTTTCTTGGGATGTTGTCTCGGAGAAGTAGTTCGGGAGCTTTTTGATCGGCCCTCTGTCATTATGTGATGTCATAATAATGAGGCTGTTGTATTTCGATGGCACAGACCTGGTAAGGCAATGTAATTGCAAAGACAGGCTGTGTTCTCCAAGTACACTCCAGACAGATTGGCGTAGAGATAACACTTTGTACTTCTATTCAATGATATCCTGTTCCAGTCTCTTCTGGGCTGTTGTGTACCTTACTCAGGTTTCCTGTGGTTTACCTGAAGTCAATATCAGAATAATACCTTCAGTTGGGCTATACCCACCTAGTTTTGAATCTGTACTTCCTTTGTGGTTAATAAATAGTGGCACCTCCTTTTTGTTTCTACTTCAGCATGTTTGGGTCCTTCTGGACCATGATCAGGGAAAAGATTTACATAAGCTGCAGGGGAATTGGTAAAGTTCCCAATACTGTGCTAAACACTGATTTGTGTTTTGCTATATCTGTTGTACTTAAACTTTCTAGAATATTCTTTATTTATGCATAGTGCCTTTGACTTTAGGATCAAGCATTCTTCTTGGACTGCTTGATCCAGAAGGTGAAGGCTAAGATCCTCCAAAGGAGCATAATAACTGTGTATCCAGTGACACGGGGTCGCATTCCAGAAGACTTTGAATCTTCAGAAACACTGCTGTGGAAACTTCAGATCGTACATGTAGAAAATGATGCACGGAATCCTGCTGTCACCTGGCATTTCTGTATGTAATAGGGTCAGTTTCATGCTTGTACTATACTTTGTGTATTAAAGTTACACATGCAGTCACATAAGTATTTTGGCTGAGAACTATCAGATCATCTTCACATCAGACATGCATAATAGAGAACAGTTTTCTTTAGGATCAGTTGTTATTCAATTCCTAAAAGATGTATTGTCTGTCTGAATGTATGACCTGGAGATGGGCTGATGCATTTTGGCTGAAATACGTCATGCCTCTGAATTTAATGAATCTAATACAGGAATAAAAGTGCTGTGTGAACAGGACGTGAACCTCACTGTATAGTATTTAACACAATGGCATACCTGTCACAAAAGTTGCATCTATATTAACCTGAGAAGTGCCATCAGAATCCAAATCAGTATGGTGATGTGCCTTATCCAGACTGTGATTTCACTATATTTTATTTTGCTATCACACTCAACGTGAGTTGTTACTATTTTTATCATTACACTCACATAAAAAATTCAGAATCAGCAAATGGTATAAATTTCATTTTATGCAATCTGTTTACTTTTAAAAGAAGCAGTGAGTGTTCACATGTTGCAACTTCCCAATTTAATGCTACATATATCTTTGTACAAGAAGCAATATTTTCTGGCATGTGATTGAAAGAATTATGTATAATATAGGCAACAGCTTGTATATGTAATCAAAATATGTCCATACTTTCCTGGGAGAATATTAAGAGTATAAATGTGAGAGCAGCAGTGCTGCAAAATTTGAAATTGCAAAATGTAATCTCAATTGAAATGTGCTGCATTATTATGAGTTTATAGCAAAATATATAATAAATTTTGAGCGTCATCTTATTGTGGTAGGGGTTGCTGCCTGATTTCTCCCACTGCTGTCCTGTTTATCAGTTTGTGCACAACAAAGGCAGCCCTGAGACGTACGTGTGTGTGTGTGTGTGTGTGTCTGTCTGTCTGTCTGTCTGTCCGTCTGTCTGTCTGTCGTCTGTCACATCCCATTGGAAGTGGAGCATCTCCAAAACATAAGACTTTTGCTTTGTATTTATTGACTGACTGCATAAAGAGACTTAATTGCATGGAAACTTACTTCAGTGCAGGCAGTATATTTTCAGTGGTTTCATGGTTTTGTTTTTAAATACATATTTCCATTATGTTTGCCAGTTGATAGACAGTCTTTACAAAGTAAAAAAACAAACAATGCCTTGTGTGGATACGATGCCCATCTATCTCCTTACGGCTTAGTGGCAATATCTATGCAGTTTGTCCAATTTTTCTGAAACTTGATATAGGAGCAGTTCACGGAAAATTGTTGAGCTGGTGTGAGCATTGTGAAAATCAGTTCACTGACATTAGTACCATACTTCATGGCAGAAGTGAATTTGTACATATAATTCCATATTTCTTGTCTAATTTGGGTGAGATTTGGTATGACAGATTGCCATGTAATGCCATGAAGCACTTGTTAGATTTGTAAAAGTCGATGCAGTGAAAGTCATACTCTCCTTAAAGGTGTAAATGAAGTTTTCCCCATGTATTCTGAATTTTTATCCAATTTAGATACGATTTAGTGCAGATCTTCACAAAAATATGTTGAATGATTTTGAGTTTTCTGAAGACTAATGCAGTGGAGTTTTTACTTTACTTTACTTTGCTGGGAGGTGTAAATGAATTTACGTATACTGTCCACATTTATTGTCTGATTTCATAAAATTGCTGTAAGCGATCTGCACATTTCCTGTTAAGCAGTTTGAGTCTCGTGTACACGGGTGTAAGGAAGACCGTACTTTCTTATGCACATAAATTAAATTAAAGTACATTACATTTACACATATACCATGAAACTGTATGATACAGTATTCTGAAAGTACAGAATGCATTGATAAAGTCAGTGTATTCCATCACAGAGTACACCATTTGCAGTCTTGTTCTGCAATGTAAGGACAGACAATAGCTGGTCAATATTTATGAGATCATGATGCATAGAACTTATGAAACATCAGTAGTTGTCAAATATTTACATTAACTAGGCCACTTGTTCTGAATTTCATCCTTGTATGCGTTACTAATCTGGAAAAGCATCACAAAGTTTTTTCCATTAATTTGTTCTTTGTAGACACGTGTGTCATCTTCAAGGGGTTTCTTACATTTCAATCACAGTTCAACTTTGGCACGGTACTGTCACACAATAACAGTATTGCAAGCTGTTTGATTGGAAGTTGGATGTTTTGAAACTTGCAGCAACATTCAAAGTTGATGAGTTTTTTGAGTATATTGTTTAGTGATAACTGACATAATTTTTGATTTGTATAAGAAACTTCAAGTAAGTATAACACAGCAAGCTCAGTAAAATGAATGGCTAGAGACTGTAATGATTTGGGTTCAATTCCAGGCAGGGCAGGGAAATTTTTCTCTGTCATGTCCTCACAAGCTCTGGTGTCTGGGTGGCAAGGTCTTTGTCACAGGCTGAAGCTGTACACTCACCTCCAACAGATACTAAAGGTGTGTGGAACTTCAGTTCTTAATCCACATACTTTACAGTTTAGTATAGTGTGTTTAACAGTTTAGATTTGAAGAGAAATGTAAAAATAAATTGTGACAGTTTTTTAACCTTACAGTAATCCAACAAATACACTGTGTCTAGTGGAAGTCCCTAATAGTCTATATTATATTAAAGCCCCAAGATACACCGTAACATGCAGCACTATAAGATAAGTTACAATGATGTTGATAGCGCGTGGGGAGAGAGTGTGATGTGATGTTTCAGTCACTCCACTGCAATGAGAGGTGAGATGGGGAGGAAAAACTGAGTCGGCTTCAAAATTAAAGTGCCCTTCATTACTGATCAATTACAACCAAACTTATACTGCTTGTAGCACAAGTACAGGTAGGGTCACATGTCATGTGTCAGCCACCCCACTGCAATGCAAGGTGACGTAAGGACGAAAAACTGTTTTGAACTGAAGAGTAAAGGGTTCTTCATTGCAGACTGATTTCGACCTAATTTTTGACAGCTTGTAGCGCATGTGCAGGGAGTGCCAAGTGATGTTTCAGTGACCGCCCTGCGATGCAAGGCGAGACAGGGACAAAAAAACTGTTTTGACCTGTAAGGTAAAGTGGCCATCGTTGCTGACCAATTTCGACGAAACTTGCACTTCTTGTAGCGCATGGGCAGGTAGTGCCATGTGTGATGTTCACCCCGCTACAATGCGAGGCGAGACGGACGAAAAACTGTTTTGGCCTCGACAGTAAAGTGCCCTTCATTACAGACCGACGTCGACCAAACTTGCACTGCTTGTAGCGCATGGGAAGGGAGTGCCGCATGTGATGTTTCAGTCACCCCGCTGCAAGCAGGGGCGTGACGGGGACGAAAAAGTGTTTCAACTTCAAGAGTAAAGTGCCGTTCGTTACAGAACGATGTCGACCAAACGCCCCTGCTTCTGGCGCGTGGGAAGGGAGTGCCACGTTTTATGTTTGAGTCACGCCGCTGCAATGCGAGGCTAGACAGGGAGAAAAAATTCAGTCCACCTCAAGAGTAAACTACCCTTCATTACTAACCGATTTCGACCAAAATTCCACTCCTCGTAGCGCGTGGGAGGGGAGTGTCATGTTTGATGTTTCATTTACTCCGCAGCAATGCGGGACGGTTTAGGGACGGAGAACCGTTTTTGACTTCAAGAGTAAAGTGCCCTTTTTACTGCCACACTTCAACCAAATTTGAACTTCTTTTAGCGCATGCGCCGGGAGTGCCACATGTGATTTTTCAGTCACCCCGGTGCAATTCGAGGCGAGACAAGAACTGTTTCGACCTCTAGAGTAAAGTACCCTTCGTCACTGACCAATTTCGACCAAACTTGCACTACTTGTAGCGCATGGGCAGGGAGTACGATGTTTGGTATGTCGGTCACCTCACATCAATGGCAGGCGAGATAGGGATGAAAAACCTTTTTCGCCTCAGGAGTAAAGTGACCTTATTTACTGCCCGATTTCCACCAAAGTTGCCCTGTTTGTGGCAAATGGAGAGAGAATGCCACGTGTGACGTGAGAATCACAAGTCTGCAATGGGAGGCGAGATAGGGACGAGAAACTGTTTCGGCCTCGAGAGTAAAGTGACCTTCGTTACAGCCGGATTTCCACCAAACGTTCACTGTTTGTGGCGTGGGTTGAGTTAGTGCTACATGTGATGTTAGAGTCATCTGGCTGCAATTCGAGGCGAGATACAGATGAAAAACTCTTTCGGCCTCGAGAGTAAAGTGCCCTTCGTTATTGCCCGATTCGGACCAAACTTCGACTGGTTGTGGAGGATGGAGAGGGAGAGTCACTTGTGTTTGAGTCAATCGGCTACAATGCGAGACGAGACAGGGACGAAAAACTGTTTCTGCCTCAAGATTAAAGTGCCCTTCGTTCCTGCCCGATTTGGACGAAACATACAATGTTTGTCGAGTAAGGATAGGGGCTGTCACATGTGGTAGTAGACTCACCCCGCTGCAATGCGAAGCGAGATAGGGACAAGAAAGTGTTTTGCGCCGTGCTTTACTGCCGATTTCGGGAAAACTTGCAGTGGTTGTGTCGCGTGTTGCGGGAGTGCCACGTGTGCTGTCTGTCACCCCGCTGCAATGCGAGGCGAGAAAGGGAAGAAACCCTGTTTCGGCCTCAAGAATAAAGTGCTCTTCGTTATTGAACCAACGAACCAACCAACCAACCAACCAAAGAGCTAACTAAGGGCGGAGACTTGCGCGAAGCGCAAGTCGACGTCCCTTTGTCTGGGTAGCCATTCCTGCGTTTTAACGCATCGCTGGGCGCTAAAACAGACACCTTACTCTATAACGGAGATTCGCTTGCGCCAACTGTTTATAGTCCTGATTCGCGACCGGGACTTGGTACGCTAAAGGCTACGGCTCTGGGAGCACATAGTCTTCCTATCTGAGGGGGGGGGGGCGCCCTTTGGTTGGATGGCTGCCTGGGAGTTGAACGCAGGGTGGCAAATCACGTAATGTATTCGAAGTGGGCACTTTGGTGAAGCCGCCGTGCCTGCGGGGAATGGGGGGTTTCGCGGGCCGTGCCCCGACTTTTTTAATTTCACCCTGGCATTTACCTTACAACTGAGGAAAATCATGGTAAAACCTCAAGTCAGACTGGCAGATTTTGACCAAACTTATACTGGTTCTGGCGCGGAGTGTGGGAGTGCCACTTGTTATGTTTGCGTCAGCCGCCTGCAACGTGAGGCGAGGTACGGCCAAAAAACTCTTTTGGACTCTAGAGTAAAGTGCCCTTCGTTACTGTCCGATTTCGACCAATCTTGCACTTGTTTTGGCACATCGGGACGGAGTACCATTTGTGATATTTCATTCACCCCGCTGCGATGAGGGGCGAGATATTCACCAAAAACTCTTTCGTCATCAAGAGTAAGTGCCCTTCGTTAATGCCAGATTTTGACAAAACTTGCAGTGTTTGTGGCGCGTGGGGCGAGTCCAACATGTGATGTCTTAGTTACCCCGCCGCAATGTGAGGCGTGACAGGGACGAAAAACCGTATCGGCCACCAGCGTAAAGTGCCCTTCGTTACAGCCCGATTTCGAACAACCTTGAGCTGGTTGTGCAGCCTCGGGAGGGATTGCTAAGTGTGATGTTTGAGTCACCGCGCTGCAATGGAAAGCGATATGGGGGTGAAGAACTGTTTCGGTCTCAAGAGTAAAGTGCCCTCTTTACTCTTCGATTTCTACCAAACTTACCCTGGTTGTGGCAAATGAAGAGGGTGTGCCACGTGTGATGTTTGAGTCACCCCGCTGAAATGGGAGGCGAGATAGCTAGAAAATCTTTCGGCCTGATGATTAAATTGTCCTTCTTTACTGCCCGATTTCGACGAAACTTGCACTGGTTGTGCCACATGTGGAGGCAGTGCCACGTGTGTTTGAGTCACCACGCTGCAATGCGAGGCCAGATAGAGACAAAAAAACTGTTTCGGCCTCAAGAGTAAATTGGCATTTCGTTAGTGCTCGATTTCGACCAAACTTCCAGTCGTTGTGGCGCGGAGGGTGTGAGTGTCACATGTGATGTTCGAGTCAGCCGGCTGCAACGCGAGGCGAGATAGGGACGAGAAACTTTTTGAGCCTGAAGAGTAAAATTCCCTTCAATTCTGCCCGATTTCGACCAAAATTGCACTGGTTTGTCGTATGCGTAGAGAGTGCCACGCGTGTTATTTCAATCACCCCACCGCAAACCGAGGCGAGATAGGTCGAAAACTGTTTTGACCTCAAGAGTAAAGTGCCCTCCATTATTTTTCGATTTCGACCAAACTTGCTCTGGTTGTGGCAGGGAGGCAGGGAGTGCAGCTTGTGATGTTTGAGTCAGGCGGCTGCAATGGGAGGCGAGATAGGGACGAAAAACTCTTTTGGCCTTAAGAATAAAGTGTCCTTCATTAGACCCTGATTTCGACCAACCTTGCACTGGTCGTACCACATAGGGAGTGAGCGCCAGTCACCTCGCTGCAATGCGAGGTGAGATAGGGTCGAAAAACTGTTTCGGCCGCAAGAGTAAAGTGCCCTTCATTACTGCTCGATTTCGAAAAAACTTTGCAGTGGTTGTGGCACGTCGGGCGCGAGTCCCACGTGCCATGTTTGAGTCACCCCGCTCCTATGCGAGGCGTGACATAGACGAAAAACTGTTTCGGGCACAATAGCGAAGTGCGCTTCATTACAGCCCGATTTCGACCAAACTTGAACCGGTTGTGAAGAATGGGGAGAGAGTGCCACGTGTGATGTTTGAGTCACGGTGCTGCAATGGGAAGCGATACAGGTAAGAAAAACTGCTTTGGCCTCAAGATTAGTGCGCTTCTTTAACCTTTTAAAGCCTAGCGGTAATTTTACGTACCACCAGGTTTAACATTAAAAAATTCTACGTGGTGCCCACATTGCGTTTATGTGTTTTGTACGGATCTCAGAACAAACAGCAACTTTTGCGTTATAAAACATTAAGGGACTGGTTTTTATAACCGAAGTGGAGAGTGTTTACAGCGCGGTACGTACTGAGTCCTTATAGAAAACAGATACGCTTCGTCTTTAAAGGGTTAATGTGCGATTTGAACCAACCTTGCTCTGGTTGTGTCAAATGCGGAGGGAGAGCCACGTGTGTTGTTTGAGTCACGCCGCTGCAACGCCAGGTGAGGTAGGGACGAAAAACTCTTCCGGCCTTAAAAGTAAAGTGCCCTTCGTTACTGCCCGATTTCCACCAAACTTGCAAAGCTTTTCGCGCAAGGGAGGAGCTGCCACATGTGGTGTTTGAGTCAACCCGCTTAAATGCGAGGCGAGATAGGGACGAAAAAGTGTTTCGAGCTCATGAGTAAAGTGCATTTCGTTACAGCTCGATTTCAGCCAAACTTGCGCCGGTTGTGGACCATGCGGAGGGAGTGCCAGGTGGCATGTTGGAATCACCCCTCTGCAAAGCGACGTGAGATAGGGACGAAAACCTTTTCGGCCTCAAGAGTAAAGTGACCTTCGTTACTGCACGATTTCTACCAAACTTGGACTGGATGTGGCATAGAGGGAGGTTGTGCCACTTCTGCCGCTTGAGTCAGCCGACTTCAATGCATGGCCAGATAGGAACGAAAAACTGTTTCGGCTTCTAATGTAAAATGCCCTTTATTACTGCCCCAGTTCGACCAATGTTGCACTGCTTGTAGTCAATACGCAGGGAGTGCCACATGCGATGTCTCAGTCACCCCACTTCAATACAACGGAAGATAGGGACTAAAATCTGTTTCGGCCTCTGGAGTAAAGTAGGCTTCATTACTGACCCATTTCAACCGAATTTTCTCTGTTTGCAGCCCATGCGCAGGGAGTGCTATGTGTGATGTTTCAGTGAGGCCGCTACAATGCGAGGCGAGATAATGCCGAAAAACCATATGGGCCTCTTGAGTAGACAACTCACGAACCTATGTGTACAAGGCCTTCTTTTGAGAATTATTCCGGATGATGGGACATAATACGTGTTACTTCTGTTCACTTCGTACAAACAAAGCGTGTACAATTCTTTTCCTTCCTCCGTGACTGTGGCAGTAACATGTTAATATTGTGAAGGAATTTATGTAGAATATATCAGAGGTGCTTTCTCGTAACACATAACCTATATATTGTTATGTTGAATGTACTTCCAAATTTTAAGTAATTTGATGTACTTTATGCGCTATTTTTAGGTATGTCAATAATTTTCTTGCGTTAAGTATTGAATCTTAGAACTTAATGGTGGTTAACAATGCATATGGTGCAATCAAGAAGACTCTGCCATCTGGTGCGCCAGATGTAAACCCAGTGTGTTTGAACTACGTGTTGTATGGAGTATACTGCCATCTATTTTAAGCGGTGTTGACTCGCCAACACGTGTGTCTGTGTCATGGATGTGTGGTTATTTAAGTTAGCGATTTTTATCCAAGTGCTGAAAGATATCGCAGTCACGGAATAGAGGTATAGGTACGTCGGTCGATGTTAATCCGTGGAAATGCGTGGCGTTAAATTCCATAGTTGCTTTACTCCTACTTGTAGTTAGCAAATACGAAATTTGAGCAGTCGTTATGTTATATGACGTCTTTCTGCAGGCTGCAATCGACAGAACGAACATGTTTGTTCGCGACTTTGGAAATGGGCCTTTCCCGAAATCCGGTTTGTGCTCATCACAAAATATTATTCGGGTGATCGAATTATGAAGAATTGGATGGGAGGGGCTTGTGGTACGAAATGAGAAGGCGACAACTGCAGAAAGGGTTTTGGCGGGGATATCTGAAGGAAAGTGAAAGTCCAAGGCGTCGATGGGAGGACAATACTAAAATGGGTCTTATATTGGATTGGAGCGCGTGGTCTGCGTTAATGCGGCACACAATTGGGTCAAGTGACACACTGATGTGAAAACTACCGAACCTTTGGTTTTCACAGAATGTGGAGAATTTAATGGCTAGTTGAACTATTAGTTTGTCAAAAAGGGCTCTACTGGATGGAGTTAATTATTCTAGAAATACACACTCTGACCTAGTTTCACGATGGCCCCCCTTCACCCCCGTGTTTAGTTACCTACAATAATTTTGTAGGTTCACGGAAGGCGTGTAATTGTTGAATATTCGTATACACCTAAAATATATATTAACATTGCGTCTTAGTAGAGCAGGATCCACATTTTTTATGAAATTACCGAGTTCTTTGGAGCCAATTACCACGCCCACTTTCATTTTTGAGCTCATTCATCACATGCCAAAAGGGCCGATGACATCATTGGTAGTTCTGTATTCATCCGCAAAATTCACATTTTACTTGAAATCTGTATATGGAGTCAAGTATTTCCAAGTGTATAATTTTTGGCAATGATATAGTTGTCGTATTTTCTTGAGCAAATATGCGTTGAAAGTTTCCAGTTATGACTCTTAATTGAGAACTAAATTTTTCTGCGGAGCCATGTGTGTTTGGAGCAGCCGATAGATGGTTGCGCGTTGGTCGGGTTGGGTGAGGAAGGCGGTTCGTCGAGTGGTCCGCAAAAGTGTGTCTGATTTGGTGAATTTGTAAATTTGTGGTGACTCTAGGTCTGCAGGTTTAATAGGAACGGGTGAGTCAGTTTTATTATTTCATTTCTTAAGTCAGTTTATTGGTGTAGGTATCGTGTTCGAAACTATGGCCGGCGGTAGGTAGGACAGCCAAACTTTACCCGTACATCTGTAATGCAAGTGAACAGTGCAGGAAGTATTTAAACATCGCTGAGAATTGTTATACGACGATCAGCACATTTGATATTTTCTATCTTAATCATCAGTAACCGTAAGCAGGCATAAGGCAGCATCTTGATGGACCCTTTGGCACGCACACCGTAACTTTTATTTCCAACATCATACAGCTTGCTGTAATCGTTATATGCATGTAGATATGCGGTCCTCCTGTGTTAGATATGCAGGTTTTATGACCTCGTAAGTTACTGGTTTGTTTTAAGTATTGTGCAGTTTTCGGGAAGCAGTTGCTGACCAAGCTTTGAAGGACGAACTTTGGTTACTGTGGTAAGAAAAATCACACCCGTGCTGTATTGGGGTATGAGAAACCCCAAGGAGGATTGTGAATACAGAAATATAGACTATATATTGTGCTGATTTTAAATAAACAGTTTATTATTGCTAATAACGAATATATGAGCTACTAAAACCTAACATTTGGTATTCGAGATTATAATTGTATTCCTGAAAACTTAAGGCTGTAAGTACATGCAGGATGGTAGGAGTAACTAGGAACAAAGTTATTAAACTGGCAAAAAAGTAAGTCTAACAGAATTAATTTTGGTATTCTTAGGTACAGCAGTTTCATTACTATACATGCAGTAATTTCACGTAGGGTCTTTTTCACCTGAGACACAGTCCTTGCAGTTTGGAACAGCATTCTCCAAACATAAATATTTGTCGCTTTTGTGACAGTGGTGTTTAGTGTTCTGTGTTTAGATCTGTGGCAAGATGCGTGCCTTGTTGACTCATTCATTTAGGAGGAGACTGGTTTGTCTCACCACTGGCTGTGCGCTTCACTTTGCTGTGGAGTTCTCAAGGGAGATGCCTAGTATTTTGTTGTGTTTTGTGAATTAGCGTCTTGGATATACTCATTCCCAATGTCTTGAGGAAGGCGTCGAAACTGTTTCGTTTTTTTTTTCTCCCAAGTGTAGTCAGTCTGTGTGTTTTCAGTATGTGAGAGGACCGAGAATCATTTGGCAACCAGTCGTTTATTGTTAGATTTCCACTGAAGCAGAAGCTGGAGCAGTCATCCTTTCAACCATATAATCAGAAGTACAGTGAAATGTGTATAGCCTGCGTACGCTGTGTTGCTGTCACTGACATGAATGTGCCAACCATCACTGTTGGTCATCTTTGCTATCTTCAGTTGCACATTCTTCTTCCTTAGTTTCCCCTAGTAACCCTCTGAGCTTCTCTTGTGCCACCTTTTAAGCCATCTTATAGTGTCAGACACCTTTATACGGTAGTATTAATTATATTTTCTTTTTTAATAAAAACAGTGTACCACATTTGTAAATCTGTATTAGAATGATAAACAGATAGAACTAAACTTACATTCAAGACCAGAAACCGCAATGCCAGTGCTGTTGTGGGGTTTGAGGAACCCCGGCTAGAGGAATAATGTGCTCTGTTTAACAGCTGAATGGTAACTGATGGTTCCTATGTGGACGTATCCTAGTAGCAATTATGTGAAGGTACATTAGAGCCAAACTCTTACAGTGGCAGCTTCAGGTGAATCCCAGTGTGGTTCAGCCCCTTTTCTTGTAACAAGATTACGTTTTTATGGTTCAGATTCAGATGACCTGTCATCCTTGCTGCGAGAATTCCTTAATTAACACCCACCCTCCCCACGTGCTGAAGATGAAGGAACATTTTGAATGAAATTTTTTGTGATAATTGTTAAGAATTTTCAAATGTATCATGTGCTTCATGTTGTGTTAGGTATTTGTTCTTTTTCAATAAGTGTTGGTAGAAGCATATACAATATTTGTGTTTTATCTGATTCTTTTATTTTTATGATCAGTTGCTATTTTTGTGCTGTGAAGTGGGTTTCCGGGAATGAAAACCCAGTTTAGACCCTTGTGCTTATGGGAAGTGGGTGTTTGACTTAGGATGGCTGGCTTTGCAATTCTTCTCTCGAAATTGATTAGGTTGTAGGTTGGTTGGAGGGTTGCCTATAATATCAGTCGTGCAGATTACATATTTGCTTCTGTGCATTTGCATTAAGAGAGTTGGGGGGGGGGGGGACTTCCATTAGAGCTGGAACATTGTTGCTGTGGTTACTTTCTTTAGCATCAAGGTTGTCACATTTCAGTCATTCCCACCCCCATAACTTCTTGAATTTGTCATGTTGTTACCAACTTCAGGAAATTAGATGTGTAATTTTGTGTGGCCCTGGTGCTGTAGTGTATAGTATTTAATCAAAATTGATTCACTGGTTATCAGCGTGAAACATGGAGATGAAGAGACATACGTGTTCTGTTCTAAATTTGCTTAAACAGTGTGCATAGAAGTATAACAAACGAGTCGCCTGCATCTAATCTGAGACTAAGGAATTTTTCACTGCTGCTTTGTATCAGCGTCTGATGTGCATGGACTGGTTAGCATATGGTTTTCTTCGGTCTAACATAATTCTGGTTTGTTTGTAATGTTGGCATCTGGTTTGTGAATATCAATTTTGTGTTTCATATTGCCTGAACCATAGAGTTTTGGACGTTTCTCTGTCAGTGAATAGCGTCAGCTATTGTTAGTCAAGCTGAAAATATGGAACTAAGGCCCCCTAACCTGATAGTAAATTAAATAAACTGAACTATGCAAAAGTAAATCCACTTGTGTAGTAAGTGGTGACTTTTGCCCTACTGTAGTTACGTACCAGTGTTTGATCTGTGAGGTGAGTTGGTGAAGCTACGGTGTCGTGCTGTGTGCACACTACACCTGCAAATGGAGTGTAGCTTGCATTGTTTAACATGGGGCGGTTGTACATTAATTTTAGTTCTTACCTGGTTGGAAGTTTATTTATTGACAGGAGATTGAACTACAGATGACCACTATTGAAAAGTAATACTGTTCTTAAAAAGACACACAAATGGAATAAAATAAAGCTACCAAGTGACATGTCAGCATCCACAAGTGACATTTAACCAGACACAGTTTGTAACATGTTTTTGTCTCATCCGTTAACACATATCAGTGTGTAGTCTGCAGACCAGTGTTGGTTGATGGACAGATTTATGCCAATTTTGATACTTTCCATACCATGTTGGTGATTCAATGTCTGATATATTAACCCTTTAAAGATGAAATGTATCTGTTTTATATAAGGACTCGGTGCGTACTGCGCTGTAAACACCCTCCACTTCGGTTATAAAAAAACCAATCTCTTAATGTTTTATAAGGCAAAAGTTGCTGTTTGTTCTGAGATCAATACAAAACACATAATCGCAATGTGGGCACCATGTAGAATTTTTTAATCTTAAACCTGGTCGTATGTATAGTTACCGCTAGTCTTTAAAAGTTTAACCAACTCCCACATAATGTACACCACTTCTATGGGATGTTATGTATGAAACATGATAGTGCAGTGATATTCGTGAAGTTGTTTTAACTAGTGCTTTTAAGTGTTCTCTGAGCTGGTGTCTGAGACTTTAATAACACAGTTTTAACACTTTTATGTGTCAACAGTGATATAATTTTTAACTTAATTATGATGGCCTGCCATAATGTTTTCCTTCTTCTTCTTCTGATATGTCTTGTGTCCCTGATGATGATGGGCTGCCCATTGAAGCATGTTGGACCCTGCCTAATGAAATTTTAAGTTCCAAATCTTAAATTGAAATAAATCTGGTGTACATTGTGTTGGAGTTGGTTAATATATCAGAGATTTATGCCAGTGTGTAAATTTCTTTTGGCGCGCGCGCGCGCGCGTGTGTGTCTGTCTGTCTGTCTGTCTCTCTGTTTACACACACATGCATGCATACATACATACATACATACATACATACATACATACATACATACATACATACATACATACATACATAACTAACTCCATGGAGCGGAGGCCTTCTTGAGAAGCTAACAGTTTCTCAGCTAGTCAAGAAATTCCCCGCATTTTATGGAACCCGAAGGTTCATTACCGCATTCACAAGAGCCCGCCACCTGTCCCTATCCTGAGCCAGATCAATCCAGTTCATGTCCTCCCATCCCACTTCCCGAATATCCATCTTAATATTATCCTCCCATCTACGCCTGGGTCTCCCAAGTGGTCGCCTTCCCTCGGGTCTCCCCACCAAAATCCGGTATGCACCTCTCTCCTCCCCCATACGTGCCACATGCCCCGCCCATCTCAGTCTTCTCGATTTGATTACCCGAATAATATTTGGTGATGAGTACAGGTCATTAAGTTCCTCATTATGTAGTCTTCTCCAATCCCCTGTCGCCTCATCCCTCTTAGGCCCAAATATCCTCCTCAGCACCCTACTCTCGAACACCTCAGCCTTTGTTCCTCCCTCAGTGTGAGAGACCAAGTTTCATATCCATACAGAACAACAGTTAAAATTATAGTTCTGTATACCCTAATCTTTGTGTTTTTGGATAGCAACCTGGAAGACAAAAGATTCTGCACCGAATGATAGCAGGCATTACCAGACTTCAATTTGCTCTTGATTTCTTCATGAATGGAGTTTTGATTCGTTAGGGTTGCTCCCAAATATTTGAATTCTTCCACCCTTTCAGAGGATTTATTATCTATATTTATGTTGTGATTTTGTCCTGCATTCTGATTTCGAGACATGACCATGTACTTAGTTTTCTCAGCATTTACTTCTAGACCAATCGCCCTACTAGCAATCATTAAATCTTCTGCGTTTTTCTTTATACTATGTATGCTTCCGCCCAATATATTAACATCATCAGCATAAACCAGAAGCTGATGTGTACCATTCAGTTTCAAGCCCTCCTGGTTTGCCTGAACCCTCATAATGGCATATTCTAAAGCAAAGTTGAAAAGCAATGGCGACAGAGCATCTCCTTGTTTCAAGCCATTCTTAATAGGAAACGTGTCAGACAGATGTTTGCCTACCCGAACTCTGCTATACATTTCACTTAGGCACATTTTTATTAACTTTACTAGTTTCATGGGGATACCGAACTCATTGAGAATATTATACAAGACCTCCCTCCTAACTGAATCATAGGCTTTCTTGAAGTCTATAAATAGCTGATGCACTGCCTCATTGTATTCCCATTTTTTCTCAAGTATTTGACGAATGCTGAATATATGACCAGTAGTTGACCTGTTACGTCGAAATCCACATGATGATCCAACATACATACATACATACATACATACATACATACATACATACATACATACATACAAGAAATTGACAGGCCATACACATGTCAGGTTTAAGGTAGTATTAATATGCTGATTCATGTCTTTCAGCAGGCATGTCTTGATTCACAGTGATTGATGAAGTCATTATGTTAATGGTTATTAAAACTGTTACTTTAATTTGGAATATTTTGTGTTAGGTAGAGACGTGTGTGTGTGTGTGTGTGTGTGTGTGTGTGTGTGTGTGTGTGTGTGTGTGCGTGCGTGCGTGCGTGCGTGCGTGTGCGCGCGCGCGCGCCTTGATTATGTCACTACTACTGGTGTTACAACCAAACCCCTAGCACCAACATGTGACTTCACCCACAAGCCAAGCATTTTGTATACTGGGATGGCTGATTCAATGTTGGTATTGAAATAGCACTTCTGTTACCATCTAGGTTCAAGGTCTGTAATCCTTAGCTTTAAAGTGGGTGTGAATATACTAAGAAACGAATCTCTGTTGTAACCACTAAAACTTCAGGAACACTGTTGAGTATGGGAATGGTAACAATAGTAACTTAGTAACCATGGATAGTACCAAGCTCCGTTATCACTGTGGAAAGTGTAACCATGGTAACTGGTGTGACTCAGCCACAAACCAGGGGTTTCGTGTGTATGTGTGTGTGTGTGTGCGTGCGCGCGCACGCAACCGAGCTGTGTCGTAACTGTGGAAACCTATGTGACTGTCACACCTGTGTATGACTTGCAGTCCATTGGTTTTATATATTATTGTACCATGGTTTGGAAGAAGTAATACCACATTACAGATAGCAACAAGGCAGTTTTTGTGGAACGTTATTACTGCTTCTGCGCAGGCATCTCACTAGGTGACCAAATTACAATTACAGTTCTGTCCATTATACACCATTGGGTGATTTTTGATGACGGAGTTCTTTCGTACTCGTATGTACAATTTAATGTGACCTGTACATGTTCCTGGCATGACTGGCCTGTGGAACTTTTATAATCACTTTGGTTTTGGTCCTACACTGTGGGCAGTTATAATGCAGGGTATTCTGCAACATAATGGCTGCACTTCAGGAGTGTGTTTTACAGGTCGTTTGGAACGAAATGCGTAATAAGTTATAGTTCACTTGGACACATAACCACGTTACACACTAGCGTAATATGGCACTGAATAACGATGTTCTTTTCACATCGCCTATATTATTAGTGTTTTAAACATCTACAACGGCGTTGATGTTTTAAGGTTATTACAACACGTTTGGAATGCCCACCGTCGCACTGTATGCATGCTGACAATTATTGTGCCATTGAGTGTTGCCATTGCATGCGTCCCTGTTCATTTGTGGCCTCTCCTAACTGATGCCTTCCTTCAGGTTTACCTCCGTGATACATTGTTCGACTTTGTGCATCCCCACTGAAAGAAATCTGAAGTTCTGAAATCTGAAATTCGAAGTATCATATGGCGGAAGTACGTGTTGAGATTTTGTTGTTTCGACACACAGGTGGGCCACCAGTATTGATAATGTACATGGGAGTCGTCCGTACCGCCTCAACTTCGTGGGCCACACACGGTAGTTTTGTCTTGTAAAACCACGTAGGACTGTGTGAGTGTAATAGTTTTGAGAGATTCGTACGTTGTGAAGCCAGGAGGCCTTGGCACAGATGCTCTTGTGGATATAACAGGCAGAGCCGGTCGTGCCTATAAAGACATCGTGTTCTCAGAGTGCTTTTATTACAGAACTGGTTTTTCGGTATGAGTGTTCGTCGAGTGCGAAATAGCGACTCGCGGTCCGACCACCGTGATATAAGTTTTGTGGCCGCAACACTTTTAGGCGAGCGTGGTTATGATGTGGGTCTTTGACCTTTTGACTGCTGTTACTGAAATCATTTGGTTCACGTCGTTTGTCATACTTCACCGGGCAGTGGCGTGTGTTTCTGTGAAACTCAAGTATTGTTTCATGTACAAAGTCGAAACAGTTTTCCCATTGTAGGTCTGGTCTAAACTGAAGTGACTTCAACCCGCGTACAGGATGTGCGTGCATTCCCCCACACCCCTGCCTGATGTTGGTGGGGTCCAGTGATATTCAAGCGAGTGCCGCCCCTTACGCAGTTATGTTCATAGGCTGTGGTGCCCAGATTAACCTGTACAGCACACAGGCGGTCATCCGACTGTCGACCAACCAAGCCTCGCGTAAACAACCCGCCCCTCTTGACTGACAAAAGTGGCAGTTCCGAATTATTTGTGTCGAAACTTGAATTTACCATTTGGGTAACATACTGCACCGTATTTTTGTAGGGGGCAGTAATGTAGCCTGCAGAAGTACATTTACCAAAGCGGCAACACGAGGCCTAGTTAAGGCCATGCGACTTAAGTCAGACTCGGCTGAGTGGCGGAAGCTGCCGCTACATATTGACGCCTTGAAATGTGTTTTTGGGACTTACTTTGTTATCCCATATCAAAGTTGTACCACGCATATGCTGTTTTGTGCTAAAGCATTGCCTCGTTTGGTTATTTGGCTTCCTAAATTTGCATCTTTGGACGAGACTGCAGGCAATAAACGGGCCCCAAACAACTGACTTGTGGGCTATTCTGCCCCAGCCTTCCCCAGACTGGACCGGGTAGCAGAGGGTTAATTGTACTTCTTGACTGCATTCAAGGCACCGAGAGTAGGTCGCTCGAGATTTACTGGGAGGGACTGAGGAAAACCACGAAAAGGCTAGTGACGCTGGTGCCCCTGTTGCAGTAAGACAGGTCCAAAGCTTTGCCACTATCATCGTGCTGGATGCATTTTGTTAATTACTGTTAATTGCAAGAACTGTATGAATGTGCGGGCGCCCGCCCGCTTGTTACATCTGGCACAACAGAACGAATTTCGATTGAATTTTTGTTTGGGCTTGTCGTAACACCAAGTTGTATAATGTTGGAGCCAGTGGTATACTCGTATATGCTTCAGTGATGTGTCTTAATAATTGTTGACTGTACGAGATATTTGATTTACACGTATGTTGGTTCAACAAGCCGATTTTCACGAAAAATCTAATTGTAAACTAACAAGAAATTAGTGCCCTGTAGCATAAGAGAGAAATCTGTAAGGTCTGCAGTGTTTGTTTTAGATGCGTTTTGTGCTGCGAATGTTTAACGGGACATAGTAGAACGTAATTTGTCTTCACAAACCAGCTTACGCTCCGCTTTTGAAGTGGATCGCGTTAAAAGCGTGTCGAAGGAGCTGCACACCTTGAGTAGTTGAGGGTGCGCTTTTGAACGCCGTGATGGCCCTTAATATTACTGACAAGCACTGTCCTGCCTGTCGGGTTTGCACAGTCGGTACACTGACCAGGCCACGGGCTGTACAACCAAGGAGACATGGTTCGACCCCGGAAGGGGCAAGATATCTTTTTAAGACCAGCTGTGGGGCTCACACAACCTAAAATGCAGTGGGTACTGGGGGTAAAGTGGCGGGGACGCGAGGCTGACTACTCGCCTTCATCTATTGCCGAGGTTAAGAATGAGAGGAGCTACACCTGTCACTCCCCCATGTGCCTTCCTACATGGAGAGCACAGGGACAGCTCGACTTTTATTTGTGTTACTCATACATTGTAGTATCTGTAATGTGATTAGCTGTGGGGCAGTGGGTTTGTGCCTGCAGTAAATGAACATCATACGTATGGCGTATGGTTTAAATAAAATGGAAGAGAATCGTCGCTTGTCCAGCACTTTCTGATGTTAGTTTCGAATGCGTGGTCACGTTTTAAAATTTGTTTTTATGATACTTACTCCCGAAGCAGTATAATTAATTTGCTGGGATAATGCCCATTGAGTCCCTAAGTGGTATCATTGAGTAGCTTAATTCCTGTTGAAATATCAACGGGACGTAGTTGTGTTATCAATGTGAGGACGGATCGTACTATGTATTTTGATCTTCTCTTATCCACACAGTCTTGATTGACACTGAAATCACGGTTTCACCGCATGTGGACCCTGTGAAGTTGAAAAGTTGTGGAAATTCAGCTGCGGCATTTGCCCCAGTCTGTGTTTCTGTCCTGACAAATATGGGCACTCCAAATATCATCCCACATGTACCCATTGGTGCCATTTATTACTGCTCTCGTCTTCCTGTTCCCTACTGCAAGTAACTCTTGACTGCAATACTCGTATACAGCGAAGGGATAGTTATAGTTGGCATTTTTTTATTTTTGGATTTTGGATAAATCGTGCACGTTGTTGGCACTGGCCGTCATAACCACGTTCTTTTAAAATATGCTTTCTTCCAGGTGAATGTCCTTAAATACATCCCTGCACTTCCCTCCCTCATCCTTTAATTTCATCGTACCTAATGATCGTCATCCGACCTTATTTCGTAAATAGCCATTGACGCAAGAGGTTTCCCAGCCGCTGCTTCCCGTCGTTGCACTCCTCTGTGTATGTGAAGTTTGCGGAATATTTCCTGGCCAAATGAAGTGGGTTTGCTCAGTCAGTATAATGTCCGACCGCGGGCTGGATGACCATGGTTTTGTTCCTGGCAGGGGCCGGGGCTTTGATCTCCAGACAGGACCTGGGTCCGTGCAGCCTCCTTTTCACTGGGGAGCGGGGGATGTTTTTCCGGTTGTTTAACCATCAGTCCTTGTAATGTAACTACATAATATTTAAACGTTCAGTTTATACTTCACACAGAAACACTCCGCTGCATTTACAAAGAGCAGTCTATGAGAAGTATACGTGACCCACGTATACATTGTAGACAAAATGCAGTATTTGAAATTTTGAGTTAGGGGTATATGTAGTTACCGTTGTGCATTAAATGATTAAACTGCCGAAGCATGTGGAGAGAGGACCAGTCACTTATATCTGTAAAAAAATAATACTGAAGTTAAAGAGTGGAAGGAACTGTACCTCCATTTCCATATACGCCGGCGTGTCATGGCCTTAACTGAAGCACTTTTTGTACGTTTTACCTAACTTGTATTGAGCCGGGATGGGCTCAGTATAGTGACTAGGCTACGCGCCGGATAACCGAGGAGTCGTGCTTCGGTACCCGGCAGGAGCAGGGGATTCTTATCTTATATGAAGCGTCCGTATCGGCCTTATGGCTCAGCCTATCTAGTGGATAACGGGGGTAAAGCTGGCCTGGGCGTGAACCCGATTACTCACCTCCATCTAATGCCGAGAATGTCGAGTGGAGCTGTACATCCCCCGCCAGTATGTTTCCATGTCATGATGCTTGATTAAGCGCATTGACTTTATTTACTTTACCTCATTTGCAGAGTTCTTACTTAAGAACAGTCAGATTGGCGACAGACAGATCCCATTAAATTTCTCTAGAATGGAATTATATCGGTCCGTTTGTGGGAAAGATAAAAGTTCTAAATATGTGATGCAACTTCAGTCTGCTGAACCTGCCGTTCATAGGTAGACTGTGATTAAGATATCTCATTTTATTGAACTTGATGGCTTATTACGCTGTAAAATCACGTCCTTGCCCTTTAATCTGAGTCATTTCAATCCACTCTACTTTCACGCCGTATTTATACAAGTTAGTCACATTTTCTCATTCATGCCTAGGTTTTCCCGACAGATGTTTTTACCATTTCTCGTTTCTTTCTGTACGTGTTAAATGACATGGAGCTGATTTATCGCAGTCGGTATAGCAACTGGACTGGACGGATCGGGGTTTGAATCCCGGTAGGGGAAAGATTTTTCCCTTCTCCAAAACGTCCAGACTGGCTGGGGGACCCACCCAGCCTTCTATGCAATTGATACCGGGTTATTTCCCGAGGTAAAGCGGACGGGGCGTGATGTGAAAACTTACATTGCCGAGGTTAATGAGTGGAGCTGCATCTTGCGCCCATATATTCCTTCGTGGCATTGACTAGGAAGACTTCGTCTCCTTTTTTTACGTGTTAAATATCCTGCGTATATCAACCTTCCGTGTGTATTTAATCAGCCCAGTGCTACTACTTGGATATAATTATGTTACTGAGCTGTTCATCGTGTTGCAACAATCTTTCGATGAAGTGTTAGGTCGGTTTATTGTACTTGTGAGCAGTGTTAACGGCTGCAGGTATGTAATGTGCATAAATTGAAACAGGGTGGGAAATGTTCACATAACGTAACATAGAGGCTCTTCTGAATATTTGGATCCTGTTCTCAACTCAGGTGGCCGTGCACTTTAATTTGCTGGTTTCAGGCATTTTATTGTTGCTCACAGTTTGTGTTATTACAGAATGTTACTAGCATCATTAGGGTCTGTTTTATTGAAGTTATTGTTTGTATGTCTACTTTGATATTGTTATTACATTTGGCAGTCATTCATAACGTTGAGTTCAGCCCAGCGAAATATTTTTAATTTCTGACCTACAAATGGTATTTCGTCGCAGTTTATAGGTATATTCGTTACTGACATGCCAGCTTTCGTGTTCGTGGGTATAAAAGGGTGAAGTTTTCCTTGTCCACGCCGTGAATGTATGTGGGAGGAATAGAAGTATAGCTCCACTTATTCTTAACGTCGGCGCTAGAGGGAAGTGAGTTGTAATCTTGACGCCCCAGCCGGTGTACCTCCTGGGAAAGAACTCCGGTACCCATCGAGGAGGAGTTTGGGTGGGCCCCACAGATTTTATGGATTTGAACCCCAGGTCGTTCAGCTCGCAGCGTAGTCACTATACCGACCGGAGAAGCCTAAAATATCAAATATTATGGTTGCACGTTTATATTTTCCGAATCATGCATCATGTAAACGGCAAGAGAAGAGAGTCGATGTGTACAGGAACGCGAAGACTGCGTGTGGTGGTTACATTACACCACAAGACATTTTACCTGCCCTGTGTGGCGCAATATTGTGTCATTACAGTCACGTGTAAAGCAATACTTAACTGTACATTGTGATAGGGGTTTATTTTGCCTCAATTATGTGTCATGCAGAACGCATATTAACTTCAAATTTTCACCCTGTCGAAAGCAGTAGATATGAAATGTTACGACTGTAATTTGTATATCTGCCGTAATTAGCCGACATGAATATAACATCTTTATTGCGCCATATTGTCGTGGATCATCTGTGGCGTGTCTGGGTCTGCTGTGTTTTATGTAATTATGTCGTAAATGGCACGATTTTCGTAAAAATATAATTGACATGAAACGCGTGTTTTGATTTTCTCCACCACCTTATCTGAAACTTTTCCCAATCCAAGAAGAATTTAGCGAGATGTCATAAATTCGTGTGACTCTTCATGTGAAGTACCCACCATTTTTGTCCGATTGTAACCGTACTTGAATTTTCTCAACAGTCCGCCGTATGTAGTTCCACGAAAATCCGCCCAGCGGGAGCTGAGTTCCATGCGGACGGACGGACAGACAGTGACGGATCTGATAGTCACTTTTCGCAACTCTGCGAACTTACATAAAGAAGTTTTAGCTATAGGAAGTACTAAACAGAGATAATCACATGGGAGTATGGAAGCGCTATTGCAGTATTCGTTCACTTCACCTGTTGGTGCACAGTGCTGTAGTAATGTGCACGACCCTGGGATAGGCGTAGAGTTTTTCGATCCTTACAGCCAGTTACAGTAGGATTAGACCACAAGAAGAGCTGAGTCAGTGGAGCGTAGCCTTCTGGGGTCAATGACTTACCACCCTGTTTGTGAGACAAGGCGATAAACATCATCCCCAGTACACATTGGCCACGTTCTTGAGCCCCATACCTAAAATTACAGGCAACATGGGAACTTCGTGTTGTAGGCCTGATATTTTTCTGTATAATTCGATTCGTATCATTGGATGCAGTGTGTAAGGATCGTGTCAGGCCGTATGTTTAATTTGATCCGGATTTTGATTGAATGTGGTGTTGGGGAGGAGATTTATAAAGTTACGTTGATTTGGTTTTCGTTCATGTAAGACTTTTGTTTTTCGGACTGTACGTGGACTTGAAATGTGGTTCATTGGACTATCAGAATTGTCTCTTGCAAAGGAAGCGTTATGCAACAAGAGAATACGGGCCCCCATACGCCGTACCGCATTTTTAAAACGTTTTCTTTCATACGCGGTGGCGATATAGATTTAAAATAATGCAAAGAAACTTATTCTGTCTGAAATATGTTCTGATGCCCTGTGTTGTGTATTGGATGTGTGAAGAACATTAGCATCATTGAGGTATAACGAATCAGGAAGTACGTGTTTCCCAATTTAGTGGCTTAAATTTGCCACCCGCTAGTGTTAATTTGTTGGGAGAGAATATGAATTCCGAAGAAGCGAGGGAGGAATTCTACATACAGGTCATAGAGGGGCGAATAACTTGGACCTTTTCGTACACACGAAAGTAATAGATGAACATGACACGAAACCAGGAGCAGCAGCAAAGTGGTATTATAGCTGCGTGCAGTAAATTATTTGAGAATGCTTGACAACTTAACACCCAGCCTAAACGAGCTCTAAGTTTCTGGGCTCAACTGCCATACTTGAGAATGCTTGACAACTTAACACCCAGCTGAAACGAGCTCTGCATTTCTGGGCGCAACTCCCAGACTGTTAGTGATAGCTAGATGGGAGCCTCCTTCCACCAGTAACAGCATCCTTCAGTATGAACACGAAAAGCCTGTGTAGTGCATCCGTATTACAGTTTGTAAAACACAGTCGGTATAGGGACTAGGTGCCGGCATGGACAAGAGATCTTTGTGTATTCCAAAACGTCCGGACTGCCTCTGGGGCCCATACAGTCTCTTATTCAGTGGGTACAGGGGGTCTTTCCCCGGTGTTAAAGCTTCCGGGGCGTGAGGAAGAACACTCACCTCCGTCTAGTGCCGAGGTTAAGAATGAACGGAACTGTACCCCCATTGCCCTCTGTGCCTTCATGGTTGTCACAGGTTCTACTTTGAATTTACCTGTTCGCGCACATTCAAGCTCTGTGTTCCACATGAAGAAGGACTTACCGTAGAAAAAGACGACGACACAAGTCTTCCCCGTACGGTACCTTTTTCGTAGGTTTGTTGGTCCATTGCGGCGTTCTGTTCCTTCCAGCAATGGATTGAGCACGTTGCTTCGAAATGTCAGTAAAAGTTTACCAGGTTACACGGCGTCACAACTGTAAGACAGCATTCTTCGTATTCACCACTGAGAGAACCTCTGAGCTCAACATAGGGAGTTGTTGTGAATAGCTGTTCTGTGACATGTGTTCTTTTACATTGAAGGAAGAACGAAAAGGAGGCCTCTTAGTGTTTGAAGAGAAAGTGCTCCCGAAATTGCAGTACACATTTTGACCGACAATGAATGAAGTGAGACGTGTAGGATATCAACGAGGACGGTAAATTGCACGGTTTACCTAGTGAGTTAGAATAGTTAGTGCGAGTTCCACGGTTTCCGCAGCGGTGTAATCGAGGATTCCGATCTTCTGGAATGTGATGTTGCGTCGATGTGTTGTTCCCGATGTGTTGAAGGAACGTGTCGCCTTCATCGTCGAGGTTTTAACGGGAACTGAACCTTGAACCTTTGAAGATGAACGCGACGTTAGGAACCAGTTACGGAGTGACACAGCGCTATATACCAGAATCCTAGAATAGTTAAACCTTGGCTGCGCGGTTTGGTTGTTTGAAGGTGAGAAGGAATGCATAAGCCAGGAATGTGTGGGATACGTCAATAGCTTGCGCACTAATACCGGAATTGACAAAGTAAGATTATTGTATGAGTAAGTTTTTTGAAACTATACATATAATTATATGGACGCAGAATTTGTGAATGAAAAGGTACTCATGTGTCTATCGAGGCTAGTGAATTTCGCAGCGACTAGGTACCAGGGGACGGGCCGTATATGGTGTACGGTCTTCCGCTGCTTAACGTAGGACTGCGTGTACACGTGACAGTGAACTGCCATGTGTTCCCTCGGAAGCATCTAGTAACGATTTAGGATTCAGAGTTATTCCTGGCGAGCTGGCTCGCAGAGAGTGTTCTGAGACTGGCGGACTGGCGAGAACTCTTAGACTACGAAATATTCCTTTATACGCGCGGTTCCGAGAGCAAGAACATGGCGGCGGCCGAATCAGCTGTTCGTGAACACGCTGGAATTAACTGAAGGAGTTCAGTACGGTTCAGTCACTGACGAGCCAAGGCTCGCCTGCGCGAAGCAAAACCCGCCGCTGCCCATGTTGTGGCTTTAGTTAATATTAACAACAGAAGAAATAGGAAACGAGAATGTTGGGTTAAAGTTAAATACAGTCGAACTCGGTTATAACGTCATGAAAGGAACTGCATATGTTGTCATTATAAACGAGTGTTATCACCGAGGAATATAATGTTATGGTTAACGGGAAGAAATTAATTGGTACCACAATATCTGACGCTATAGATGAGGTGTCGTATAAACCGATGTCATTATAACCGGATTCAACTGTATATTGCTGACACATTATTTGAATTTATGTAGCTCATATAAATGAATAAATATAAATTACGTAAACGTTGAAATGTGTACATCACACGTGATACACTTCCAACAAAGATGATCCTTTGTATTTATTTATTTATTTATTTTGTTTATTTAATGACGCTGTTAGTAGCGAGACCGTGTAGCTTCGCATTATTGTACGATAGTGAATCATAAATTTACAAGGACGTAGGTAGGCCTGCTGGCCTAGACACCAGTCCACAGCGTGTCCATCTTTTTCTGGTATTTATATGTGTTTCCAGGTCCATTAAATCTGTTACGTCAAGGCGATCTGAAGTAGTAAATGTGGTATCTTAGAGGGTTACTAAACGTTTGACTTTCATATGCGGTAATATTTTCTTGATATCGCGTACTAAAACGTTTGCCTTTTTACGGGTACTTAAATGCCCTTAGTTAATTGTTCTTTCACTTTTTTTCAGTAAGCAGACACATGAAGGCACCTGCAATACAGACCTGACCTTAATAAAGCCCCTTGTGAACTCTGAAAAGAGACACCGCTGGCATTAAGTGGGGAGCGTAGACAATATGTCTGTGTCCAGCACTACCCACTTGTATAATACTGGAAGTGAAAAATAATGGGATATTGGATTAGCTGACGTTTTTGTCTGCAGTGTAGCAAGCAGGTGCATGCTTGCGACTGCGGTAGTACAGGCCGAGTGTCTATTGATCGCCGACACAACAATGCGCTCAGCTGGAGCGTCACGGCGCCTCCAGTGTGACGCTTCTAGTCTGCTCTGCGATTTTCACACTTACTTCTCCAGCGATGTAATACTAACCTCGGTTCTCTTGTTCCACAGACTTCAACTTGTGTAGGGTGAAGGTAGCAGCGTGGGGACACACGGACGGGGTAAGTAACTTCAGTTTGCTTACTCTTGGTGCTTTTCTGCTGGGATTGAATGCATTCTTTGAGTGGCCCTTCCGCCTTGACTGCGTAAAGGGTATAGGTTTTCTTGACGATTTTCAGTGAAAATGAATGGCTGTAACACTGATGGAGTAGTAACGTTAGTAGTTGCTGCACGACCGTCCTCGGGAACGTAGCTACCGTGTGTCGGACATTAGTGCAGGGAATCTTTACTGGAAGGAAATTTTAAATGGGAGGGAATATTAAACGGGTACATGAAGTAGGCCTAATGGAAATTATGTGATGTCTTTCGTTCTCTGGCTTTTAATCTGTGTTATGGTCGGGTGCATTGCCCATATTTTCTATTCCTTCTGTCATTAGCGAAGTGAAGTAATGTGATTCAAAATACGCAAGTCGAAGCGGTCTCCGTTTTTAATTATAGAGGACTTACGACATTGGCCGTAACCGATATAATGAAGAGTTGATAATGGGCGAGCGTGAAGAGTTTCCTCCTTAGTTTGTTGTATATTAATGTGCGAAAATTGGCTCGTTTGTTTTGTGCGTCCATTAGGCCACATGAATATAATGGACACGCGTCTTTACATAGCAGCATTGTATAATATCTTAGAGTTTCAGTTCGATCCATGGCTTATGTAAATAAATTGTGTGGACAGGGGTGCACTGATAACACAGATTTAACAGCCATATTAATGTCAAGGCATCCACAGTTCATATTTTTATGAACACATGAAATTCAGGATAATTTACCTCTAGTTGTCAGGTTGAAGCGACCACGTAACGTTACACATTGTGATAATCGTTGTTACATTTTTTTCAAGCTCCGGTAACGTATATACACATACAGCATATGCTAAGAGTATGACACGGGCTGGAAGATGGCAGGGGTCGAATCTGGCAGGGGCAAGAGATTTTCTTTTCTCCGAAACGTCCAGACCGGCTGTGGGGCTCACCCTGGCTATTTAATGGGCACCGTGGGCTCGTTCCCTGAGAAATACCGCCCCGGGCGTGAGGGTCATCACTCACCTCGATCTAGTGCAGATGTTAAAACTGAGTGGAGCTTGGCCTGCGCTCCCCTCATATGTGTTCGCGGTACATACAGGCAGAACTTTACATTGCAGTGCACAGCATCCCACAAATTGTGCTTCCGAGCCTAGGGAAATACGAGGTATCTTTCGCGAAGACGAACTTGCCGCTTTTTTGTCTTATAAGCGCCTGAACGTGAGACGGTAGCACAGTCGTGCTGTTTCATACAGAGCAAGTGGTCAGTGCATGTGAGAAATGTTTTCTGTGTTTATTTGCAATACTTCTGCGAAGTATGCATTTTGGAAAAAGTGTCGCCGAAAGTTTTGTAGAAGATACGCCAGGTCGGCAGTGCCATTTAGAAGAGCAGTATGCGGAATAGTAGAAAAATTTCAGTGCTGAACAAAAATAGAATCCGAAACTTCTACGCTTCAACGGAAGTGGGGTGTCTGAATCTTAAGCACACAGGAAAAACAGACTTTTGAAACTACGCCCATTAGAATTAGTCAGCAAAACAGCTCTTTCCACTCGGTTGGGAACCACGAAGACGGCATTTCAGTTGGTTTCAGGGATCTGTTGCCAGTGGATTAGTTTATATGGAATTTCTGTTCTTATCGGTTAGAGGCATGGTTTACATTAAATGGGAATCCAAACAGCGAGAATAACAGATATGTGGAATTTGTGTTCTCGGTTAGAGGCATGGTTTACATTAAATGGGAATCCAAACAGCGAGAATAACAGATATGTGGAATTTGTGTTCTCGGTTAGAGGCATTGTTTACATTAAATGGGAATCCAAACAGCGAGAATAACAGATGTAGTTTATGAAGTTTCTCTACGTGACCTTGTAGGAGGGATCTTGTGTGCAAGGAGTGCCCGAAAGTCATTGAGCCCAGTATTTTTCATAGAAACGACGTACTGATCGTGGCGTCACAGCTCCAGATCTGAATACTTGCGGTCATTATTTGTTGAGGACACTGAAAGACGCAGTTATGTGAACAGTCCACATTCATTCCAAGAACTTTAGTACATCATTCAAAGAAAATTGGCCAGTGTTCAAGATAGTAGCTGTGTAATATGTAGAAAAATTTTTTCACAGGGTATGAGGCCTGCTTGGAATCAGCGGGTCGGTGACTAGAGACTATGAAATAAGGTAAGTTGAACTGCAAGGGAGAAATGCACCCTGAATTTTTGGCTGATGCAGGTTTCGTGTGCGACAAGCTTCCACGGCAGCTGCCGCGCTCGGACGTGATATGTGGGATCCTCTGCATTGGGTGGACAGGGCTGGCAAGTCGAGTTGCCGTTTGTCTGTCTGTATTTGACCGTGGTGGAAGAATAATGTAATAAAACGTTCATTCACAGTAATCAGTTTACGTCCATTTTTAGGTGCGTTTGCAAGATTTGGGTTAAGGACGTGTAGTTTCGTCATGTGTGTCCGTCTTTCCGCTTCAACAACTTTACAGAATTTCGTAAAATTGATATTAGTTAAGTGTAGTAAATCGGTCGACATAGTACAGGTTTGGTTAGGATCGGACGAAAACAAGACGATTTACATGAAGGCGTACGTACGTTTTGTGAAGGTTTACTGTGTGCGAGATAAATACGTGAAATACAGTTGATCTAAGTAAGGGCCTGTCAGCCCGCAGCTCGGGAGCAACATGTTGCAGTGTTGTGTTGCCCGCGGAGACATCTGTAATGCGGAAGTGTCTGTTAACGCTTCGTATCGCAGAGCCGAGGTAGAACGCCAAAGCAGTTTCGGAAACTTATGATTTTATCCATGGAGACGTACATAAAAGTACCATGTCATTGATTCCAGGCTTCCGCCGCGATGTGGACGAGATCTGCGCGCTTCTGGGATATTACGCTGCGCCGTGTGGTAATTGTTTACCGACGTTTCGGAGCAACGTATCGGTCCAGTCTTCAAGGGTCAAGAGTCCGAGAAGGAAAGAAAGCTAGGAACGGTGACGTAGATCTCTTTCCCATGTAGATCTGCGTCACTGTCCTGCCTTTCTTTTCTTCTCGGTGTCTTGATTCTTGAAGATAGGACTGATACGCTGTCCCGAAACGTCGGTAAGCAATTACCACACGACGCCGCGTAATATGCCAGAAGAGCGCAGATGTTACCGTTTCATTTTGTAAAACTGTGCTAAAACGGCGACACACTAGCCTATGTTGTGAATTGCTTACTTGAATGAATTCTTCCTATCATTTTAAGTTTTTAATTGCTCATGGTGTATAGAAAAATATAAGATAAACTTGTGTGCATAATTATACGTATACCTACTCTTTCTTCGTTCTATCTGTCGAATTTCATGTTGCTTTCAAGCACACCAAATTTTGCCGAAGTTGTCCGCACGGCATAGAAGGTTGAGCTCGCCTGATCCAAGTTAAGAGCGATAGAAAAGTTTTTGGTCACTCTGTATAATGCGGCGTTTATGGTGGTGTGACGGTGATGTGATTGCTTATCTAAGTTACGCTCCTGTGCAGTTGATTTCATTCGTCGTGCGACTTACGTGATGCATAAACAAGGAAACTACAAATGCACAGTCATAACATTTATATGACAGTGACACGCTACGGGCTGGGCCGTCCGGGGGTCAGCTCACGGTGGGGGCGAGATTTTCCGCATCCATCCAGACCGTCCCTGGTGCCCACCCAGCCCCCTGTAAAATGGGTACGGATTCTCTTTCCGGCGGGTAGAGCGGCCGGCGAGTGGCGTCGACCACCTTCTCCCATCTAGCGCCGGGCTGAAAGAGTACAGCTATGCCTCTCCTCCCCCTCTGGGCCTTCACGGCCTATTCTAGGGTGAACTGTACTATTATATCTGGGAATATGAGTTTTGGAATGTAGATGGCCTATAATATAACTACAAATTAACAGGTGTTTCGACGGGTTGAAATTTTGATGTTGTGGATAACCGATAAATTTAACATTGATAACTTACTCAACGCAGACTTTAAGTATTATGTTCTTCAAAGAAATATAATAACGGACTGTTATAATACCAGCAACGTTTTATAGTGTATTCACTGTCGTGAGCAGTAACAGCAGTTTGATTCCAGTGGCTCAAATGGTATGACCGAGCGAGAATTGTCAGGATGCAAAGCCCCGGACGTGACGAGTGCGTAGTACTTTATAAATGAGGTGGATATGTGTACCACCGTGATGTACGTTTCGTAAGCACGTACCATGGCCCTCTCGTCTGTCAGCTTTATGATACAGCCTCCTGTGAGGGCAAGTACTGCTTGTTGCAGGGTATTTTCCAGCTTCTCTTTGAGGTGCCCCAGTCGTGTTTCTAATTAGAAAGTTATGAACTCAGTATCCAGTACAACAGACTTCGCATTTTGGGGTTTAGAACATGATTGCCGATTTATTTAAAGCAAGTAGGAATCACGAGGGACCAAATGGGTGGGGTGTTTGAGTTGGCTGGTAAAATCTGTTACAGATCTTTAGTTTCCATAATCAGTTCGTATCAGAATTGCGGTGGTGTCAGTAATTCTTACGTGTTGAACTTCTTGCCGTTAATCAGGATCAGTAATTATGTCATGTTGATCTTTTGGTCATTAATCAGTATGGTTAGTTATTTTATGTTGAACTTCTTGCTGTTAATCAGTATTGAATTTATGCTGCTAGTGATCTGGTTGTAGTGTCTGCTGCCGTTGATTATTGAATATTAAATTTCTACTGCTAGTGATGTGTTGGTGTTGAATTTGTTACTGCTAAGAATGTTGGTCCTGTTGGATGTCTGCTGCAAATGTATGATCATTTCGTGCTGAATTTATACAACCAGCGGACAGTTAGTTGCCAGCGATCAGCATTGATTTCTTACTGCCCGAGTCAGAACAGTAAACCCTCCTCCAACAGGGATTCTATTATACATTTGGAAAAAAGGCATCGTATTTCTTGCTGCTACGGTGTGCAGTTCGTGCACGAGATTGAATCAGCAGCCACATTGGTTCTAGATGTGCATTATCGGTGGCCTTGTTTCTTTGTTGCAAAATCCACTTCGTGAAGGAAGGTTTAAGTATAAAAAACTTGAGTACTGACCTTACACGGCTGCTACTCAATCTGATATGCATACGGTTTTGGATCGCCGAATAATTGGATCGTGGATTCAAATCCCACTCGGGGGCATGAATACTTTTTGCGTGTTTTTATATTGTTCTCCACAACGCAAGGGGAAGTCTTGCAAATATCGGAGGCCACTGGACAAGGATTCATGCAACATGTCAAAAGGAGTTATAATTTCCGAATTAATACTGATCCTTAATAGTTCAGAGGCCTTAGTCCGTTATGGCTGAAGAACAATAAGAAGGGAAAGTAATACAAAAGATTGACCTGGAATATGAAAGGAACAGATATATAACATTTTAAGATTTAGTTAGAGCATTGTGTAAATTACGAGGGTTGCCCAAAAAGTTTTGCAACATTTTCCACACTTCAGTCGAAGTCAGCAGCAAATGTCCGTTATTTTTCCTATGGTTAATTTTGAATATCCTGCTTGATACTGCAGCGCTGCATTGCGTGCTCGTTAGGTTCCACGAAACCTAAGCGACTGTCACAGACCTGTGCGGAAAGAGGTGTTTCCAAATGTATTCTTGCTTTACGAGGTTGATGGTGAAAGCCTTTTTTCACAGACTGTCATTGGGGATGAAACATGGAACCGTCACTTTGAACCGCGGACAAAAAGACAGTCATTGGAATGGCTGCTTCTTCCCAGAAGAAGTTCAAGGTTACCCCTTCAGCAGGGAAGTTAATGGTTGCGGTTTTTTTGCGATACAGAAGGGATAATTGTGGTAGACATGCTGCGTGGTCAAACCTTTAACTCAGATCTGCTAACACCTTGCAGAAGCGTTTCAGGAGAGTTCGACCTCGCAGAAATGTTGCTGAAATCCTCCTTGAGCACAACACCGCACGACCGCACACCAATACTGAAAACACACGAAGCAATCACAAAACTTGGATTGACTGTTCTTCTCTACCCACCGTACAGCCCAGATCTTGCTCCATGAGATTTACGCCTTTTTGCAGCCCTCGAGGATGCCATCCGTGGGAGAAGGTTTGGGTGGCATGACGAGGTTGTTGAATCAGTGAAGAAGTGACTGCGAATACAAAGTTAAAATTGGTGGATGGTGAGAGGTGCTCTTGGTTCTCGCTGGCGCAAGGCTGTTGAAGTTGGAGATTGTCTAGAAAAGAGATGTGTAATACGTCCATCTAGTTATCCTGTGAGGAGGTTCAAACAGTTGTGTAGTAAATTACTAGCAATAAAAGATTTCGTTGTGGGCAACCTTATATTGGTAACAAAGGTGGCTGTACAGACCCTGAAGATGTGGGGAACAAGCTCCTCAAAAATGGTGATAACTATTTACTAATCAACACAGTGCTATCCCAGAAGACTTGAATTTGCAACATCGTAACATTTCGAAAAACTGAGTCTCTGAAAGTAAGAATCAACAGTTGGAATAGCTCATGCTATCAAAGATTTACTCCTCGTTACGCAACGCAGAGAAGAAATAAAGCCTGTTTGTTCCCATCGGCTACCTCACTTTTCCTTTCATATCAACAGTGTTTTCCTTAAAAGTAGCCTCAGCACGGATCCAGAAACTTGAATATCGCGAGTCGTAAGTTCTTGGTTGAATGATGAATAGCCAACAGTCTGCGGGGGTGTTCTGACGGCATTTTTAAATACACAGGACAGTCTCCTTCTTCACTTTGTGGAGCACGGCCCACAATTGGCGAAGTACACGTCTAAACATGATTTCGAGACGAAAGGTGTGGTTCGTCGGTGGATATAGACACTTCCTGTTTCTTCTTCGCGAAAATGGAACAGCTTTTATATCACTCGGACGAATGCCTCTGTCGCTGTGATGATTATGTAGAGAAGTGGAGGGTGTGCCTGTTGTTGCATGTTATACTGGACAGCTGGACTGCTGTAATAAATACGAGTGTGACACGCCGTCGGACGCTGCATACTGAAGATGCGTCGTGACGCCTAACCCATTGAGAGCTATACAGGATAAAAACAAACTCGTGCCCGAGTTCTCCATAGTGTATTTCCTTGTTAGAAATAAGTCGAAACTGCTATACAATATACAGTGTATAGTGAGACGCTGGTTTTCGTGATACGTGTCAGTTTCAAATGGTGCAAGTTATTCGACTATGCAACCATTGGTTTTTCGTAGTTACACATAAAACTGGGTGTAGAGGGCGATCACCTGGAGACTGATGTGCCTTCCTCGAATAGTGGCGTGGATCCAACTGATCGGTTGGGGCTGCCCCCATTCTCCTGTGATATCGTGTGAGGTTCTTCCGTTTGTCTCGTTTCGCAGCTGCAGCCATGACGCCTTCATTGGTTGGTATCC
This sequence comes from Coptotermes formosanus, assembly GCA_013340265.1. NCBI lineage: Eukaryota > Metazoa > Arthropoda > Insecta > Blattodea > Rhinotermitidae > Coptotermes > Coptotermes formosanus. The sequence continues at coordinate 1,201,699 of BLKM01000200.1, forward strand.
GTACAGTCCGTGGGCGAAAGACATTCGCAAGTGTCGTAGGTGTTACACTACCTGTCTCGCGGAGACGCTGCTGCCCCAGTCGTCGGCACGCCGTGTCTAGATGGCGTTTGTGCTGATTGTGGTGACTGAATGTGCGAAGAGATGTAACCCTAATTGGTAGGACACGTTCGTCACCTAAATGGAGAATAAAATCGTAATGTAAAAACTGCAAGGTAGTCTTTCGAAAGCGTTAAAAAGTACGCGTGTAGTGGGGGACGCCAGCAGCAAATAACATGAACTACTTTTCCAGTAAACTAAATTCATGCGATGTTTTTTTTTCAGTTCAGAGTCCTTTGTCTCTTGTCTGAAGTATAAAATAAAGTTCGAAATATAATTTATGACGAGTTTCGTGTGTTGCGAAATTTTGGCATGTCTCAGAGTGCTGAGGGCAGTTCTGGTGGGAGGGGACGTATCTGCGGGCGGGAGCAAAATTGGATTTGAGGAACGTAACATTGTGCGGTGTATACGAAATGGTATTGGAATGATCAAGCCCCTCAGGTAAGATGGGTTGGGCAAATAGTGCGCAGGTTATAGACGAGATTCATACGAAATTTTAGTTCGAAAATAAGGTAAGGGTACCTCTTGGGGTACCTAGGTTTAGACGGAGGAAGAGTATGAAAATGGATCCAAAGTAATTACTGCGTGAAGGTGTGGGCTGAATACCGGCTCACAGTAATGGCCAGTGGCGGGTTTCGGAATATACATATTTTGACCAACCTTCAGAGCTTTTGGAGGTGCACTCTGTCGCGTAAGATGTGGTCACAAACAAAAGGGTATTTTTGCTGTATGAAACACACACCGCAGTCGATTACTGGTGCATTGGCGAAAGAATGTGTTTAGAGTTCGATCGCAGTATTACGGTATTCCTGTGCGCGGGCAGCTTTCTTTCAGCATTCCGCATGTGAATGGGGGGCGGGGGGCGGGTGGTTATAGCGGGCAATACAGAACGATGTCCGCTGTATGCTTGTAATCAACTAACCGGGCACCCCACTAGTACCGTCTGCGGACGGGTCAAATATGGCGACTCATCAGGCTTCTGCGCATTGTTGTAAGATTGCGATCGGTCTGTACTGAAAAGCAGTAAAAGAATTGTCATATATATATGACAGGTATGGTGTGCAAAGATATAATTTATCCCAGGGCCCTAGTTTTCCTGTTTCTTTTCTCTGTCTACTGTATAGATACCTCCCTTACATTGTCCAGGCTTGAATCCACATTCTTGTCGCTATTTGAATTGTCACCAGCGCAACATTGTTTATCGTATGCTTGACAAACACGCTTTTGTTGGTACAGAATTCTGTCAGCACTGTGGAGACGGTATCGCCTTCAGATCGTTATTTCATGACGTCCAGTCTCCCACTGTTGTAACGAGACGTAATAAACGCTCAGCTTTTAGTAGGAACACGATTGTGACCTAATTTCTCTGCAAAGGCCTTGCCCATTATTTTATAACGGCTGCACACTGTGTACTCTGCGTGAATCATGTTTGAAACAGCGCTCTGTCAGTGTCTGCAGCTCCGTAGTAATGGGAAGGGTTTACGTCAGAAGGTTCGTGGTTTGAATTACAGATGTGATTTAAGAATGGACAGGTAAACGCTAGGAAATCTGAAACGAAACATCAGACCGATAGACACGAGACTACCGTATGTTTTGTTCAGTTGGTACAAGACCTGCGAAGATCTTGTAAATATATTTATGTATCATATTACGCAAAGAGAAAAAATGATAGTAGATGTTCTTCAGTGTGTTCCTGTTTCTTACACTTAGGTCCCTTTTAAATGCACTATGGCCGGAAGGTTGTTTGCTTCCATTTATTTTCGTTATTTGGATGTTCAAGGGCACAGTGCTCTTTCGCGAGTCAGTTCTGTATTCCGAGAAATCTTGGTCACTGTCACTACACACGCATTCCGTCGTCTGTCATGCCTAATGTATTGTTGAAAATCAGTTTCCAGTGGCTTTGCGGTACTGTCGTCCGACTGCGGTGAATGTCATTCAGGTTATTAACGAGTGAGACGCTTTAAAGAAGATTTAAAGAAGATATGGAAACCAAAGTTTTGTAACAAACGAGACCCTTGAGGGAGACTTCAGTTTCGTGAACATGAAAACAGAGTTATTTGAAACGGCAGAAACATGTGTATTAGGCTTATACTGTTTAGAGGCGTGCTTGCTTTCAAGGAGCGAAAAATGGAGGTAGTACGTTGGATGTACACAAACTGGTCTAGCTCTGCTCGCGCCAAAATCCGTTTCTCTGAAAATGCAGTGTAGGAAGCAGCATTCATGACGCGAAACCTCAAGGTAACTAGAAAGTAAGATTCTAGGGACAGATTTGTAATGAAAAATTATAATTGTTGTAAAAGGGCCACAATATTTTGGAGTTCGAAGTTGTCACTTCGTCTAACATCGACGTAATTAGTTGGAAGATGACATGCTGCCGTTGAAAATCCATTTAATCCTCCTCACGATGACTTAGGCTGCTCTCTCGTGACCCAAGAGAGCACACGCTAGCGGGCTGGCCGCGCATCTTACCGCTTTGCTGTGTGTTGGCTTATTATTGATCGCTGAGCCTGCAGTAGCTGCTGGTACTCAGCCCGCCGGACTTGTCATTGGCCAAATTCTTGATTACAGTCAGTACCCGGACGAAAACGGTTTTCTCTTTTAGAGTTCCCGATGTAACAGTATGTAATTAGTTCAAGCAGCGCCTTGTTCGTCAGGATGTTTGACGAATTGTTGGCGATCATGGAAACCGAGGGGAAATCTGAGCTTAGGTAGCACCACTGGTAGCAGCAACAGACGGCAGCGAATGCATGCTTTTAGTTGGTATTATTGTGTCGACCATTGCCGGAAAAAATTTACTTCAAGATTTTCAAACTGTCTTAACACTGTACGGGACCATGTTCCTTGTCGCAAACGTTTAGTGTTCGTGTGGAGGACATAAAATAAACTCGTTACATTAGTACTAAGGAACAGTGCACAGTATTTCTTTGCTGAAAGAAGGCAACCTCTAGAACACTTGTTGTTGTTGTTGTTGTTGTTGTTGTTGTTGTTCGGTACTCTGTTTTTCCAGGAGTTTTCGAGTTCGCGATGTGTGTATTGAATGACATTTTGATATCCAAATGCTCATGAGTTGCTGTGAAGTATACGGTGGATCACTGGATGTATTATCTGGAACGCGTAGCTGGAGACGGGTTCTGTAATTTTTCTGTTGAATTACCGATAGGTATTGTACAAGCTTGATCCCATTTCATTTACTTCATGCGTCGTCTGTACGTAATAGGACATGCTGAGCCAAGGCGTTTTTAATTCTTTAGGCGCGTTCTCGTAGTCGCAAAAAGTGCCTTTTAGCTTCGGCATTTCCGCCCGACCGCCTGCCCGCCCGCCTCTTCCGCTGGACGTATTTCAGGGAAATGTGTTATTGGAGACTTATGAAAATCTGTTGATAAACGCCAGATTTCCTTAAAATCGACAGAACTCGCGGGCAGTGGAGATGAAGGACGTTTTAATGTTGTAGGCGACATGAATTCGCCGTGAAAGAATTTTCGTGCGACGTTCAGTATTTTTATATTCTTGACAGTGACATGTAGCTCACCAGTGCACACAACACTGTTGCGTTTCCGTTGCAATAGTGGTTACTCGAACGCACTATGATGTTATATGATACATAACATTGCCTCTCTTTTTGTGCTTTAAGAAAAGTGAGAAGTGGTAAGGAGTTTTCCGCATGCTTAAACGTTAAGGTGTGACGACATACGGGGAATTGAGGTAAAATTGCGCATTTGTACGCGTGTTCGCAACATTGCGAAGAGCGATTTAGCTTCGTCATGTGTCTCCTTCTCCTTCGGCTCCTACTGAACGGATTTTCATGAAATTTTATATTTGAGGGCCTTTCGAAAATCTGTCTAGAAGATTCAAGTTTGACTAAATTCTGACAGAAATAGCGGGTACTTTACGTGAACGTGTATGATACCTCGCAGAATTCTTGTTAGAATGAGAAGTGTTTCGGCCAAAAGTTGCGGAGGGGGTTTTTTACGAAAAGCATGCCTTTTATGAGATAGTGTGCGAAAACACAGGGTACAATGTTGTGTTTCTACTGCAGCAATGGTTACGCGAACACGCCACAATATTACATTGTACGTACATTTCGTATCTTGTTATACAATGGCTAGTGAGTGGTTAGCTTCACTCCGTGAGAAGCAGCTCCCAATACACACTGGATAAGAGGCTGGCTAGGCACCACAGCACGTTTGATCGTATTAGTGGAGAGAAATATCTTCGCCCCTGGCAGGAATTGAACTTGATGTTTCTGTTTCTTGACTTAAGTGGTAATGACCATTGTTAATGTGAACAGTTTATAATATTGCTGATGTATTTATGGTAATGTTTGTCATCGTGCTGATGCTGTTACCAGACGGCTAAATATAGTATTTATTGCTTCTCTCTTTTATAACCACAGCAGACGTTACTAAGGACTGAAATTAACCTAGATCATGTTTGTGAGTTTATTTCCTACCACACAGCACATATTGCTTTTTTTTATTATAAAAGCCCTCAGTAAATTCTGTTTATGTGAAATAATCGCTGTTTATTGCAGCAAACGAAGCATTTAAGCCCACTGCCAATTGCAGAGTTTCTGAATGCTAGACCTGGTGGTACAAGTAGTAATCACTAAACTTGTTGCAACATTTGCCGATGAAACGGGGCGAAACGTGGTAAAGATTGCAATAATGCTTGTACGAGCGGAACTGTTATTGTAGAGGAAGGAAGGACCGTAAAGTGTATTAGAGAGAGCTTCATTAGTCTGCCCGCATATACGAACTTAAAGCCACAAAGGGACTGCCAACTTCTATGTGGGACACTAACCTCACTTCGTAATATTGCCCTGAAATAATGTTTAATCATATGCGTTGTAGCTTGAGAAGATATTCACGTTCTATTAGATGAAATTTTCTATAGAATGAAAAGCAGTAAGTGGACGACCGTGCGTACGCGAGCGTTGTCTTTCAGTTTCACAGCGGTAATTAAAGGCCATTGGAGATATTTCACACGTTCCAACAAATTAATGCATGAAATGTTTGTAAGTCAACAGTTGTAGCATGGCGACGATGCGGAATTTGAGGTGGTATTTGCCAGATTGGAAGTACCCAGACTCAGTGTTAAAATAATAGCCTGAATCCTTTGCTTCCAGAAAGAAATAGTAGTATAGTTGTGGTAGAGGTCGAGGAGTAGTGATAGCAGCGGATTGAGCAGGCTGGTATATCGGCAACTCTGTATTCTTGTATTCGTGTGTATTAAGCTAGCCTTAGGTAGCAGACGGTGTCAGAATAAATAACGGAATATATCGACTATTCTGACGGGGGTGGGTGGTGTTTTATGGTTTATCTCAGTCCCTCCAGGAGAACATTAGGATTGTACCTTGTTTAGGTCACAGCCAGTTCGTTTCAAATCTTTTCTAATTCATCATGTCCCAGTCATCTACCAAAGGGGCTGTATAGTTCATTGTCATAGCGTGGGATATCTCGTTATGTTCTGTATATTAATGGGTTGTGTTGACAGTCTTTCTTAACCACAACACATCAGCAGGCGGTAACACATCCCGCAGAATATTTTCACCTCGAAACAGAACATAAATTGGGTTACCAAATTCGATCCTCAGAGCATCTACACTATCTCTGCACACTGATCCGTAAAGTTACGTTGCATTTCGTTGTTCATTGCAGACTTAACGTGGCCTAAGTATAGAATTAAGAACGCTCGCTCTGTAACACTGGAACGCTATGCAGTGAGTGAGTTTTTTTTCCAACTGGTTTTCAGAAGAGAGCAAAAGCATGTAACATTGTTTCGTTACAACAGTCCTGTTGGTCCGTCCTCAAGTACATTCCGCAGGTTGCTTGAGCGATGTGGATGATACACGTTCACGTGGTGAGGAAAGTGCGCCGCTCTGGCTTAGTGTTGTAGCTCAGTGTAGCGCTGTGCTGTGATCGGTAAGACTCATTACCGGCTGACAAAAGTAGAAGCGTGAGAAAGCCAAGCCGACACAGCGATTAGTGCCCTACAATATCGGCTGTCTTTTTGCCTGATGGTTGCCGTCTATTCGGAAAGGGGCATGGCCTGCTTACGCCATCACTGAGGCCTTCAGCAGAGTGACACGCCGGCAGTCGCGGAGGCTGAAGCCAGGGTGATCACAGTGTTCGTGAGTTCAGTCTACACCCGTCACCCAGTGTTTATTCCCAAGGGACTAACTGCCAGATATGAGCCTCATTTCACCGTATAAACAGCCATTTAGCATGATCACACGATCTTTAGCCAAGATGGCCACACCATTTAACGTAAGCCCACCCCGTGTCTAGACGGCTGCTGAAAATCTCGCCCCTACCGTGACTCGACCCCCGGGCTGTCGAGGCCTTAGCGAGTTGCATTATGTAAATATGTATATTTCATACAGATACTGTAATCGAACCGCTGGTGATTCACAGATGTCTTCGCGGCTGTAGTTCCCAAGTACAAACACCCTGTGATTCAGAGTGGGGCGTCATTACTATTGCCGTAAAAAAGGAGGATGCGATTGAGGTGGGTTGAGCTAGGTATTACCTAGGATAGGTGTTGCCAGTGTTCGTGTCAGGGGATTAAGATGTCCCGTCAGTAGCGGTGGCGATAAATGGAGGAAGATGTAGTCAATGTAGAGTGAATTGTTGTACTGTAGTAACGTTGGTAAAGTGTTTTTTAGTTCGGTAGGCAGCGAGTTGATACAAATGTGTGAACAAAATTCACGACGGATCAGTGGCGGTCGAGAGATTATATAGGTATACAGTTTCGTTGTTAAATTTCACTTCTTCCTAAATTTCTGTGTAGAGAGAATCGCTGTGTTGAATTTAATTGTTGAAAATTTCGAACCCGAAATAAGCTACTGAGGGGACACAAATGTGCTTCCGTCCCTTGGAGACTCGAAGTCGTTAGTGTCGAGGCGTCAAGGGTTATTTCGTGGCAGCGAAGCTTGCGAGTTTGTTTAAAATAGCGATTTCTGATTGGTCAGTCAGGGGTGTTGTATATTCCACTTCCTGATAAATCATCCAGTTTCGTGACGCACGACTGCCCTCCCATTGAATACACGAGGGTGGCAGTGGTGACAGTGACGCCAAGCCATCTACACATGCAAGATGAACAAAGAATTACCACATGTACCTGTGAGTTCTACTATGAACAAGTGGGCCGTTCTGTAGTCACATATGGAACTCGACAGGGATTTGAGTAGAATGGCCCTTTTCTCGTTCTATGGGCACTGTGTGTACCAGAGGTAGCTGTAGTCTATCAGAACAGCCAAAGCGGGGCGTAACGTCTTGACTCCACGCAAGGGAAACAAGGCGGGCAATGATCCACGGACTTGTTCGCCCACAGTGTAATTGTAAAAGTGCAAATACATAGAACTGACGGAGTGTGCAACTGTGCAGTCCCGCTCTCGACCGAGGGCACCCGAAAGTATTGACAACAGAGAGGCAGTGGGTAACCATCGGCAGTCGTAACGTGACTGGACGTCGATGAAACGCAGCGTGGTAGATGGAGGCCCTGCACTAAATTCTAATGCAGTTAGAGGAATGCAAGTGTGTACAAGTACGAGGGTAAGCTGAGTATTATTGCTTAGGGTGCAACGGTAACTTCTCCCCATACATTCTCGGTTCCTTCGCAGATTGGAATGAGACGTTTGTTATGTATTAACAGGTGATAGTTTAAATCGCTTTTAATTCATTTATGGGCCATTCTACATGTGTATGGTGGTCTGTATGAGTTAAAGATTCAAATTTTCAACCATTGTTGCTACTGTGTGGAGCAGAGTCGTCCCCGGAAAGCAGATATTTTGTCAGCAAGGCAAGACATTATTGTAGTGCCCGAAAGTTCATTGCCGTATTCACAACAGCTTGCCACTGACCCCTATCCTGAATCAGCGGAGTTCGAAGACACTTGTTCGTAGCAGGTTCCTTCCGAAACTTCTTTACATACCCACTAAGCTACGTAGTGTCACAGTCCATGCGTCTTAATACCTTCAGCACGCTTGAGAATTACGCACTAAGCTCCTACACGTACATGTAGCTACGCCCGTACGTGTTATATTCAGAGAACCTAATTTAATTGGCTTATCAACCCATGACTTGGGGGGTTCCAGCCAGAATTTTGCACGCATTTCTGACGTGCCGTGTCTTACACGTGACTTGTTAATCTAGTCCAACTTGTGGTAACGTGAATGTAAAACTATCCCATTACAGGCCTGGACAGGCCCTTGGGGCTCCAGGAGGTTGAGATCCCTGAATTTCTAGACCATCGGCACATGAAGGTGGTGAGGTTGTCAGCCCTACACACCGGCAGCCTGGTACTCATTTCTGTTAGGGGCGGATTTGACCCCAGAACCATAGTGCGGCCGGAAGGATTAAGTCAATGAAAAATCCCAGTGACCCGATTGGGAATCGAATCTGCAACCGTCCGGCTTGTAGCGCAGTGCCTCAACCAACTGCGCCAGCGCATACCCCTGCATCTTGAGGTGAATGATGGGAAACTATGAAGCTGGTAATTACGTATTTTTCTCTAATGTTACCATGCTGCCGAAGGGGTCATCCGCTGACTTGAACTGTTTTGCTTGACTTTGCCGTCACTGGCAGTGGGTGCAGCGTCGAATGATAGGGTGACCGCTGAACACTGAATTGAAGAGGCTGTAAAAGGAAGCGGCGGTGGCCTGATATGAGATATTGTTCCGGCATTTAGGAGGACCACGAAAAACATAAGGACAGTCCATCTCATGGTCGAGATTCGAACCGGGTACATCCTCATTTCAAATCAGAAGCGTTGCGTGAAAGAACTTTTTAGATGACTGGAGCTGTTATGGGTGGTCTGGAGATCAGGACATCTCCTGACAAAGGCAATGGTTTTTAGGCTTCCGCCGCCGGGTAGTGGTCTTCACTGGTCTGGTTTGTTGCGCAGCGTGGGTTGATTTGGTTGGGTAACCAACCTGCGCTGTGCATCAACCCTGAAAAGCGACGATCTCAAAGGAAACGGACTTACTCATGAGCTAATGGTGCACCTTTGGGGTTCTGCAGTTTTTAAATGTACGTTCGTAACACAGATGCAAGTGGTTTAGGAGGAGACGGTTTCTGTTGCCGCTCGCACTGAGAGACCTGTAGAGAATTCGAAGTGCCATTTCCCATATTGTGGTCTGCCAGTCTTAACTCGAGAAGACCACAACATTATCTTTATTACTGTGTAAACGTTTTCTGTCGTATCCCACTTCACGGTATCCTTATGATATAACACCGTCACATGAAGTTTCTCGAGCTGTATGCTTGACCAAAGATTAGTTTCAGAAAATGTGATAAGATATAGTGTGATTTGTTGTTTCCACAGTGCTGTTGGTAAAGATTCATGTGTTCTGAAGCATAACACCGTATCAATTGGTGAATAGTTAACCGACATTTCGGATGAGGTTTTCGTACCTTCCTCATGTGATAAACCATTTCTTCCACGCAGCTTAATCTTCGTGGACTACTCTGAAGATGGAGACAGCAAGCGTTTCCAAAACGTTGGAAACCATTTATCAGTCGACGCTGCGTTATATTGTAGGAGACTTGAGTTTTAAGTTTTTCAGTTAGGCACTTCGTTTAATCTCTGAAGATTGTTAGACGTGTTTGGCCCTGTGTGATTTCTTCGCAAGAGTGAATGTATAATTGCTAGTTTGTTTCCTTCAATGCATTTCAACGGCAGTCTAAACAGAACTTTTATTATACATCGAATTGATAGGCAGCTACATATTTCGATCCTGTACCCGGATCATCATCGGGCTGATGAACATGCCATGTCATTACATTACGACATCTGAACTGCTGCAGGTTTGACATAATCTTCTGTGGCATTATAGAAACCGATTGTCGCAAATCTTCCGCTGTTTCCATCCGTTCTGCTGGTGATGCGGAGTGTGTGATTGAGTCACTCGACACAATTGTTGTGATTTCGACGTCATATCTTGATTAAAAGGTTGTAATAAGCTATCAGTCGGTGAATCACATACTGTAATAAGTTCATCAGTTTGTGAATCATTTACTGTTCATGGCAACATCTTCGTCTTATTCCTGGCTGTACGACTCAGGTTCCTCTGCCAGCGTTTTCCACAACACTGTTTTCTGCCTTACGCTGCCAGTTGTTTACATTATTGCTTTAAAATCATTCTTTTGCACGTACTATCAAGCCGCCTGATTTTTGGTGTGCCTTGGCCATTTCTGCCTTGCAACCTACCAAAGTGTACTATTTTCACGAATCCACCGTCCATTCTGGTTAGGTGTCCAGCCCATCTCGGATGACTCGCCTTCATAATCGCAGTATCTGAATTTCCTGGATCACGAAAAACAACGTGCTACACGCGAACGTGTGAAGTGTGATGTAGGCTCTGTGAGTTCTGCTCCCAGAAAACCCAAACAAGCACTTTCGTTAGGAAACGGAGGCAACATGAAACTGTTATCCCTCTCGGGGCCCTGTGCCCGTTTGTAGCGTTGCTGTGATATGTGGAAAGCAGTATTGTGTGGGAGTCTCTCTACCCAGCGTTGTAGTAGTGAATAGAGTCAAAGACTGCGCATTTACGTACGCTTAAGTGGTTTAATTTCATACAGTATTCACAAAGCAGTTGAAATTTGTATATTCCCGTAGGAGGTAGGCTTTACAAGTTTCTCTCCTTCTGTAGTTTTTTTTTGAACCATTCTTTCACTCACTGATCTGTTACTTGCATCAGCCTTTGTAAGGCTCCATTTTTCTGACCGTACGTAGGACGGACCTGAACAGAGATTTATAACGCTTTTACTGTATTTAATCTGTAATTCTTAATAGGCCTGCTTTCATCTGAGCACTTTTCATGACCACGTAACATTTATTGGCAAGCATTTATTTTTTAATATGCTTAATTTTCTCAGACCCCTACTTACCGATTAAAAAGTGTGTTGATTGCATGGGTTTGTTCGTTCTTTCCACAGATTTGATTCTGACTTAATGAATTAAAAGTCCATTTTTTCGAAATGCGTTTTCAAGGCTGGTGAAGGCATTTCTAACTGGCTGTAGTGATCGTAAAGTTTCCTTATACGCACCACGAAGGCCTGTAGGGGGATTGGAGATATAGTACCACTCAAGCGTAAACCCAGCATTACATGGAGGTGAGTGGTCAGCCTCTCGCTTTCCCCCCCCCCCCCCCCCCCGCCCGGGAGATGAGTTCCCGGTACCCCATTCGTGCCACCGGCTTTAACATTAAACAAGGCAGGCAATGTAAATAAGGGTGGGGCATCGTTCAGTCAGCGGTTACAGATACACCAGTCGATCAGTTTATAAGAATGTATTCAAAGTAATGTGAATTCAGGGACATAGGTTTGCCATTATTGAGGAACATTACAGGGAAGTTACTCTTGAAAACAGCAGCCGTCAGATATCGTCCATCAGTGATGAACTCGATTCATAACACACTCCTTTACGCGGACATGACAGATGATGTGATGTGGCGTTTCCTTCTTCAGAAATTCCTAGTTTGAGATTGCGTAAGTCTGCCGAATGTCTCTCAGTGCACGGTGGACAGCCGACCTCATACATGATTTTATTAAATGGCATCCCTAGCCGAACCTGTAGCAAACTTAGTTACCATGCTCCGGGGCTGCCCGAGTACTACGTAAATCAAAATGATTAATGAACGCTGCCCCATCCCGTATAAAGTAACACTGAGGCGCGATCGCGTAACCGTTGCTGCCGTGGAAGAGTAATAAGTGTTACATATTCTGGGTGTGTGTCCGCAGCTTTATTTATCCAGCATGCAAAGCGCATGCGCCATAGTGTGTCATCATCTGTGGCCTGTCTGGCTGTACCATATTTTGCCACATTATCTCATAAACGACACAATATTCGGAAAAAAGTTATTGAACATGAAATGTGTGTTTTGATTTTCTGTGCAACTTTTGTCTGAAACATTTCTCATTCTAAGAATAATTCAGCGAAATGTTACCATACGTGTACATGGGCCTTCATGTAAAATACCCGTTCTCGTTGTTAGGTTTTAATCAAACTTTACTTTTCTCGACAGATTTTCGGAAAATACATATCAGATTTAGTGAAAAACGGTCCTGTAGAAGCTGAGTTGTTGCGGGCGGGCGGGCAGGCAGGCAGGCAGGCAGGCACGCAGGCACGCAGGCACGCAGGCGGGCGGGCGGGCGAGGAAGCTAGTAGCCTCATTACGCAATTTTGCGAATGCGCCTAGAAACCATGCTCTGCCAAAGAGGGAGGAAATAACAGGGGATGGAGAGAGTTGTTAATGAGGAGTTCTATGATTTGAACTCCTCACCAAATATTCGGGTGATCACATCACAGAGGAAGAGATGGAAAGATTGTATGTCACGTGTCGGGGAGAACATAAATGCGTGTAAGGTTATTTGTGTGGAAACTTGAAGGAAAGGCAAGAGCTTGGCGTAGATTGGGAGATAATTCTAAAATGGATCTTAGGCGGGCCAAGTGGCGGACCCCTGTGAGCTTGGAATTGAACCTTCGGGTTTCATACCCTGGCTAGCTTCTGGAGAGGGTTCTTCTCCACGGAGTTAGTTTATTTGATTGGAGCTGGATTCTCCTAATTGGAATGTGCATCGATATTGTTCGATAATCTTTTTTACCGACAATTCAGATGTTCGTGTAGCATTGCGGGGAGACATGGGCCTGTGTCTGTTGTTTTCTGTGCGGCGAGTCCTTGTTCTAGGTATTTTTACATGTAGGTGTTTAACAAATTGTATTCTGTTCACTTATATTTAGTTAGTTCAGCATGCAGTTTGCCCGGTCAGAAGGTTCTCTTTTCGGGCTCTTATGCGCATTGTAGCGTCTTCTAATGTGGGGTGTTTTATTTCAGTTCCATCGACCCCTGTGTTGCCATTTATTTTTTCATTGATCAGCTGACACTTGTTGCCTTTGTATCTCCACGTGAAGCGTTAAGATATTCCAGCACAGCAGTATTGATTTCGTACCATTTAAAATTTTACCAGTTTTTTTGCAGTTGTTTCGTGATTTAAACTGTCATTGTGTAATCTAGAGTTAAGAACGTTAATGTTTCTTCTTTCATTTAATTCTTCTGTCTCTTTAAAATGTTCTTTGTAAAAAGCCTTTTATGCGTAATTCTCGTCATTACTTCTTTCACGGTGTGCTGGAATTAACTTTAAATATCCTATTAACCTAGTTAGTAGCCTCTTCATGTTTTTTAGTCACTCGTTTCCATTCATCATGATACCAGTACTTCAGTTTTTTCCTTCCTAGTCACGTCGTCGGCAACATTTCAAAAATTTCCTTGTTTTTCTAATTCAGAAATATTAGGAAATCAATTTCTTATTCACTACTTCTCGCTTTGCAGTCTCGTATTACGTGTTTTAATGCTGTTCCTTATTAAAATTTCGTATCTTACACCTCAGTTTTGCTGCAGGTAAGTAATTATTAGTCCTTGCATTCCTAATTTAGAACATTAAGCAAATTTGAACTGTATTTGGAATAGCTTAACGTGTGGTTAACCTTTTAAAGCCTAGCGGTAACTTTACATACCACCAGGTGTAACATTAAAAAATTCTGCGTGGTGCCCACATTGCGTTTGTGTGTTTTGTACGGATCTCGGATCAAACAGAAACTTTTGCCTTATAAAACATTAAGAGACTGGTTTTTATAACCGAAGTGGAGAGTGTTTACAGCGCGATATGCACTGAGTCCTTGCATAAAACAGACACGCTTCGTCTTTAAAGGGTTAATTTGAATCGTGCTTATTCCTCCAAACGTTCTCCAGGTAAATTAATGTGTGTTGAGCTACGAGCACGCAATTCTTATGAGGCTGCCTAATTTGTTAAGTTATGGTAGTTCTATTATTCCATTAAAATGTATTTCCCTCTTCAGAACTGCATTCATGAAAGACTTAAAGAATTCGGAGACGGCTTGCTACCATTGAGGTCAGCAGTCTATGTCGTTCCATTTGTTCCCTGGGAACACAAAGACAAGAGAATAATATACAAACGTATAATTTGGTTTGTTTTGTATGGGCGAGAAACTTGTCTTGCAGATTGAATGAGGAACATGAGGGGGTGGTGTTCGAGAACGAAGTGTTGAGGAAGGTGTTTGGATCTAAGAGGGAAGAAGTACCAGGGGTTGGAGAAAATTGCATAATGAGTAGCTTCAAGATTTCTACTCCTTGCCAAGTATTATTAGGGTGATCAAATCAAGGAGGGTGATGTCGGCGTGTAATGTTGCACGCGTGGAGAGGAAAGTTTGTGGGAGGGTTTGGTTGGAAAACCTGAAGGAAGGAGACTGCGTGGACCAGCTAGGCATAGATGGAATATTACTTTTAGAATGGATGTTTAAGAAATATGATGGGAGTGCTTTAAGTGGATTCTTCAGACTCATTAGGGCAAGTGGAGTGGTGTCATGAAAGCAGCAAAGAACCTTCGGGTTCCATAAAATTTGGAGAATTTCTTGCGTAGCTGAGGAACGACTTTGTTTCGTGGGGTTAGTTCCTTATTGTCCGTATTACACGCTTGTCTTTGCCCATTCAGTGTTCTCAGCCAGAAACAACTGTAAAAAAATTTATTGGGAACTGTTGTTAAGTTCAGCAAGTCAGTAGCCTGTGTGTATCCTTTTCGCAATCACTCGTCGACTTCTTTTCGTCCGTAGACGCATTAACGCTTAGAAAGCGACAGTTGTGAAACCTTCCTTTCGCTGCTACACACAGTGTCATGTTGACAGGCTGAAAGTTTGTGACCGTCGTTACGTTACCTCATACTGAAAATGAAACCAGTTCCAGACTCGTGTAAAGTCGCTGTTAGACACACGGCACTGCTGTCGTTATTTCAGTAATCAGACATCCCCCACTTTGCTAAGTGGGAAGAAAAGCGGGTGAATGTGATGTCAGAATGAATAATACGTTTAAAATTGGTTATGGCTTATTAGCTTCAGGCGGTAGTTACTAGTGTTACGGGACAACTGGTTATAAGTGAACTCTTAGGAACAGTTCGGTTTTAATGCGAGATTTAAGGTTCTCACAGTGATGGTGCTAACTCTTCAAGTCTTTTTTGATGTGGCACTGTGTCAAATTGCCAGGTTGGTTTTTAGTTTTAAGATGTTCACATTAATTTTAACGTGCTGTAACCTGCCCAACTTGTATGACGCATCCGGTTTTTTCCGTCTCTGAAAGGAAAGACGGTTCATAGCCAGACAAGGGCTGTAGTTTAGGCCTGTAACTTGTTAATGCATATGACAAAAGAAGCCACAGAAGTTCTTAGGTTGCGTCGGAGAAAGCTTGAAGGTGTTAAAAGAGCCACTTACGCGTCCCTCATTGGAGTACAGCGAGTCAAGGGGGAAATAAGGAAAGAACATCGAATCTGACGCAAGTGCCTCGTCTCGTACCCCGAGTAAGAAAATAAAATGTAAGAGAACAGCACTGAATGTTGTAGGAATGCGATGAATCTGTTGTTTGACGAATGGTCTGCAGTTTCTGTATCACTGAGAAGCGCGTTCCTGCCGTCGATGTAGTAGGAGAAAAAGTGAAAGGCTGTCGATTTTAAATGTGGTAACAGTAGTGCAAGGGTTGTACTAAAAGACTGGTGTTTCTGTGGAAGAGGACGAAATCCAACCGGCTACTTTTGATAGAAAAACCGGACGCTCAGCACAAAATAATGTAATGCCTAAGAGTTATTGCTAAGTATACACTTGAAAACGATGATTTCCTCACTCAAGGTTTCTTACATTTGTCGTATCTCAAGGGGAAAAAAATCTGGGAGTGGTGAAACTTTGCACAGGTATCTTGCACCGATATCAGAGGGAGTGGCTGATTATGGTTCACGCAGCAGGAGATAATGGTTTTGTTCATAACACCTTACGGGTGTTTTCATCAGACGAGCCAGCAAAACTGCTAGAAGTTCGTGACGGAGAAGCTGGTTTTTAACATATGACCGAGGTGGGTTGTGGTTCTTGAAAATAGGTCCTATTATAATGTGATATTAAAGTTCCAGATTCTAATGCACAGAAACAAGAGATGAGGAACTGGCTCGATCAAAATGGAATAGCACTTAGTGGAGTAAGTTCAGGCACTGTGGAACCTGATAACATACCTACTGTGTAAAGCAGCATGTTGTCAGAACTCTTTGTATTCCGTTGCACATGCTCATCTTGACGCGTGGAATGATATTTTGTTGAAGTGTGGCAAGGGCAAGGCAGATCGTTGTAGGCCTATTTTGTGTTTGGTAAAAATCGCCAAATCCAAGATGTTTTGAATGGAGGTGGCCGTTGCCCGGTCTGATTGAAGTCTTAGGCGTATGGTAGTGTTTGAGGAAATGAGGATTAGTATGTACTCGCCTTCAGCAATGTGATAAGCTTTGGTCTTTTAGCGTAAACTTGTCAACCATGCAAGGAGTGAAATTACGAAACCAACGTGTGCTGTTGTCAACTCTACACGTTTGCCTGATTCCAGCTCACACATTTCCTTTGCATCTGCTCTGTTACAGCTTTAATAAAATGTTCGGATGCGGGGAAAAAGCGAATCGTTTTAGTGCCGAAAAGGAAGAGCAAAGTTTGCCCTCGGTCTGTTTTACCAAACATTTCTCAAGTGAGCGCTTCAGTCATTTGACAGCTTTTCGCGTAGCATAGTTGCTACTCGTGCATGGTAGTTGACATCGGAGGTCGTCATTGCGACAGTTAAAACATAACTTTTGAAAAGCAAGTTTTATTCAAATTTTACAAAAGAGCGTTTCACATTGACGGAACTTTCTCTGTAGATGTGTTACAACCTACGTTGCGCGAACTAATTAAACATTTAAACCAAGGACTGTCAGTCGCTATATAGTTGAGATTCTGAAGTGCTGAGCTTGCTATATTGAGACTGTATCCCAAAGAAACTGACCTGTGTCCAATGGAGAACATTAGCGCAATCGCCAAATCTGGGCAGTGTGGAAAAATGTTATGTCGGCCATATCTGCAGCCTGATAATAACCTAGTTCCAAACATGTTGCTGTGTATCTCCAGCTTAATGACGAGTACATGTAATATTAGGTATGATACGGAGAATATGTTTTACAACATTGGTTTTGAGGATGGTGTCGTATAATTACATGATCGAGAAACGTGTCTTGTGATTTAAAATCCGCGAGGAGGCTCTGCGAAGAAAGATGCCAACGCATAGCTCCCTGCCTCTTGTCAACCCACGAGAAGAATTGTGCAGTAGTGCTGAGAACGTGAAGTATCCTTTGATGGTACTGTTGGTGGCATACTTATAAACTGTGGAGGGATAGTCGACAGCGGTGGGAATGTTAGAACGTATTGTGCTGACGAATTGGACGGAGTGACAGCTACAGAACATTGACATGTTCCAATTGCAGGTGTGCACATTCGTGCTGCGTTGACGTTCTGTGACCTCACATATACCCCAAGATATAACGCATCCAGTGTACAAACTACGTTCACAAAGATTCTGCTCCATGGAGCGAGCGGGTTAGTGTAAAGGTAGTTGGAGAATGTTAGTAAAAAAATCCACACGTGTGCAGATTTTTGTAGATATATTGTTTATCCGTAGAACAAACAAATATCGCTAACGTGAACATTTTCTCTGAACGAACTGATAAGGCTGATAGTTCATTGCCTCACACACTCTACTTACACATAAGTTACCTAAACGTTGCTTCAGCGAGTTCGATGCCGGAAGTTTTGAAATTCGGAAACAAGATGTGCCTGTATGTGGAATTTGCAAGGCAGTCTTCCTCAGAATGATTTGACCACGGAATAGTTTTGGGTGCCCGAAGTGGGCCTGCCATGGGAACAGTTAAGCTGTTATTGTGTTGAAAAAATCATAAACAGAATCTCTGAGGATTTTCGATTTCTTATACGTTTTTATGAAGTATTTGACGACAAATTTATAGTAAGAAGCTGCTAGGTTAGTTTTAAATGCAGTTTTACTTTTGCCGTGGTTTTGCTCGTTGTATTGGGAAATGCGACTAATATTATGAGTGATACTAGGGTGCTGGAGTCTGCTGTCGTATGCGGCCTTAGTGTGTTCATGGTTCTTGTTTTTGTTGCAGTTTATCGCGAGAATCCGGTTTCGCATATGTGTGGTGTAGCGACAAGAAATAATTTACGAGCTGCCCATTTTGTCATGATCGGGTAGCCTAAAGTACGCGGTTCCAAAGCGAATTAGAGTTACTTGAAAGTCATTTTAGTTCGGAATCGTCGGTTGGGCTGTCACGATGTTCCCTGCTCATTGATTGGCTTGACTAGTACTCCTATAAGAAGTAGCGGTCTCTGTAGGTATCGCTGTCATTTGCAGAGGAGAAATATTCGAGGAGCGCAAGTAGGTTCTTTACAGCGAACTCCGCGGACAATGTCCAAAATTGTTTTTGTGTAACAAAATTTTATCTGTTGCACTAAAATGGGGACATTATTTCGTGCGGGTGACATATTTACTTCATTCAGTTTTGTAAAAATGTCTCCAAGTTTTGCGGTCTCGGTAGCCCAGAAGAACTCGTCAAACAGTCGAAATTCTTGATCTGTCAAGACTGCCCACAACTTCACCACGAAGTTCAGAAATTCTTGATCAACACTGTGCCTGGAGACAGCCTCTCTGTCTTTGCGTACCCGTTTATTCGTCGGCTGCGTGATTTTGAGTAGTCTGGATTGTGGTGGTCGAGGTTTAAAGTAATTTGCACTGATTCATTCAGCGTATTCACATGTTACAGAGTTGCGAGATGAACTCTTCTGCCATATGGCACCACGTTGATTGGCAAATAGCAACGACCTGTGGCCCAGTCGACATCACGTCATATGCCAGACGACATCAGTGTTCATTGTTCAGTTGCATACACGGTTCAGTATTTTTCGCCGATTTTGTAAAATGATGTAGATTCGTATCAGAGGAGGTCTCCTTTGTTAGATGTGTGCAACATATAACGGGCAAAATTGAATGATTAGTTTACAATAAATGAAGTTTAATGGTGCTATGTTTGACCTAGAGGTAACTCCAGACCTTTCAGAGTGTACTGAACGGTGGTCATTTTGTGTGCTTCAGAACACGATTGTAGACAAAGATGGCGAGAAAAAAAATAGCACTGAAGACTTATAGTCATGTGGGTGGGTTGCATTCCTCGTTCATATTTGGGAGGTTGCGGGCTCAATTCTCGGCCTGGACTCCGGCATTCCTGCTTTTCCGTAGTTTTCCTCAGGCAGATGTCGGAATAGAACACCAAGTTGGGCCACAACTGCTTCCTTCTGCATCGTTTTATTTCGTTATGCAATAACGCATCATACGAACGGTTCAAAATGGCGTCACATAGATGACAAACTAGTGAAGAAAGCCGGAGGGCGAGGACATAGAAAGCAAGATTTGTAAGAGAGACGCGTAAAACTTACGTAACACGTCCTGTTTAAGAAGAAACTACGTATTCTCCTCCCCCGTCCAGGCACTGGGTGATGTACAAAAAATTTTCACCAGAATGAAGGGAAAATAAAAGCCACCACCACTCACTGCCTCAGAATGGACGTATTTGCTCGGAACTTCTGTGTGCATTTCACGAATCAAAGGCATGTGGAATTTCCTAATATTAACCGTGATGTATAGGTGTGCACTGTATCGTGTGTCCCTGAGCGCGGCTGCTGTATCGCATAGTAAGTCTGCATTCGCCTGAACGTCCCGGGACAGCTACTGTGCTGGCGGGTATGCCGTAAAATGCACACTGTATATGTAGGCGGTATTAGTGGTAGGTTCGTAACAGTCGGTTGGTGTCTGTGCGAAACGAACATCACGGTCAGTGGTATGTGCAAAATATGCACACTGGTAACTGGAGCACACCCTTGCACCTTAGTTTGGCTTTGGACGTAAACTTGAGGTGGCGAAGAATTTAGTCGCTGTTACGGGAGTGTGAGTTGTTGGGAAGTGGGCATATGCGTAGCCCGAGTTGACTAACCCCTTGGTTATTTAAGGCTGTTAAGTGACGTCATCTATAATTGTGAAGGGTCAAACCCAGGTCATCTTCAAGTAAATTGGTAATGGGCGTGTCGGCTGGTACACACACTGCAGGGCATGGTCGCAGCGGCTGCAACTGTTTGAGGCTCTTTTCCGACATTAGATTGGGGTAATCTTCGCATGTTAGAACTAAGAACATTATTGTTTTCTGGGATGTGACGCCGTGTGGTTTCGTGGATGAGTAGCATTTAGTGCCTACGAAACTGCACGGCGTCACATCTCAAAAGACAGCAGTCTTCGTAGTCAAGGCCATAACAACCTGACCTAACCTAACCTAACCTAACCTAACCTTACTTTGTATATGAGGACCCTTCTGTTGTAACTGCTGGGCTTACGAGGACCACAGGACCAGTGTGGGGTTACTCGCAACTTACTTTTGCCATGAACTTAAGATTGTTGGTACGTCCGATACCTTTGTAGTAATTGATTCCACGACGCTGTTTCAAATGCCGGAGTCGAGGATTTGGATCAGTTCGGAGGAGATTCATCGCTGGCGAGTAGGTAAGGATGGAAGGCCGCGATTCTTTCATATTTCAAGGTGATATCTCAGAGGTTTTTAGTATGGCCTTAATTGGCGAGGTGAACATGAATATTGCTGAGGTAAGGACTTGGAGGGCTGTCTCAGAATTAGCTTAGGAGACCGAAGAAAGTCACGTAAAGCCGTGCTGAAAATAGCTGATTTCGGCGGAGATTCGAACCGAGTTCCTCCTTGATAGAACGTTACGATTGCACGAATGTGCTCTGTGATATTCTGTTCTTCATGATAGTGTGTACTGATCCTTCTGATGTGTTCTTTAATTACGCGATAACATTTACTGTACGTGTTAATAAACGACTTTCATTATATTGGAAGTTAAGAACCAGAAGAAGTAATTTTGTGTTTGTATCCACGTTGAGTCGACGCCAGAACTGTGATTGTGCGTGTTTTGTATGGTGTGAAGCTTGGATCTCTAAGGGAAGTTGAGGGTGTTCGAAGTCCGAGGAGCATAATTGGACCGAAGGGAGGGGGAATCAGCAGGGTGATGGCGACGGTTTCACAATGAGAAAATGCGTGATTTAATTCCTATATTTGTTCCATGTGATGTGTACTTGTTGAGTGCAGTGTTGCTTCAGTTAACACGTGATTACTTGAGATAATAAAATAACAGAATACCCGTATTTTGCTGCTGTTCTATAGGCTAGTTACAGTATTTCGATATCACCAAGGTGTTAGGCCATAAGTATCTAAATAAAGTTCAAACTGCTTGCTGTACGAGGTTTTGCTGTTCACTGTTCTGATAATTTCGTTAGTACTGTGTGCAATACCTAAGGACTGAATAGTTGATTGTAAATTTAATATTCGCAATTGTAAACGCATTACAAGTCAGTTAATTGTATTTTAATTTCTTTTGCATACCTAATGGATACAGTAAGATAACTGTCAATTTAAGTAGTTTCATTTCCATGTAAATTTCTCTGTGATTACTATTTTCATATTTATTGTGTTTTGTACGCTGTTGGCGAGGCATAGCATAGTCGGTATACAGACTAGGCCACATGCCGCACAACCGAGGAAACATGGTTCGGAAGTGATGTATGCGTACGGCTGACGTGATCAGTCCGATTATTCGTCCGTGTGTCGCTTTTCTTTACTCCTTGTTCAGATTGTTCTTAACGCCGAAATCTGGAAGGTACGGTTGGATTGGCATGTTGGCATGGACGAGACAAGGATTGCATGCGTAATTTAGATGAGGAAACGTCTTGGAAATCGGGCACTAAGAAGATCGAGGAGAGGGTTGGAGGGTAACATAACAATTTAAAAAATCTGGTCTGTAGTCTGATAATACATTTTTGTTACAGCCAGTTCAATAAAAGAAAAACGGCAGATCTGTCCATATCTCAGTCAGCTGTAACGACAGTATGAAGAGGCAAGTAGTATTGTGTTTGACACATTGGCAGCAAGCAAGTAGGTGCGGGTGGCAAGGCTTTTGACTTGTGTTCGGCAGGTGATCGGTTCGACTCTCGGCCAAAACACCAGAAATCAAGACACTTTTTCGTGGTTTTGTTCAGTCCTCCATGAAGGTGTCGTTACGGTTATGAAATTATGCCGCGTCAATTTCCTTTCAAATCATAATTCATCATTCAGTGATCACATGCGAGAATTCGCTGGAGTTGTGCAACCGACCGCATTCAGGTCTGCGGACTGTAGATGATAGACTGCAGAGGCACCAGCTGAAATCACAGATCGATAGAGTCAAGTGACGCCCCGCAGTTTGTAATCTACCTACAGTCACCCGACCTTCTTTGGAAACAGGTTCCTTTTCCAGGGCCCTTGTAAGGATGCATATCCGTCCATCCCTGGTCTCCTTTTTGCACGACAGTATTACAGACAGTAGCCAGGTTCCGTGCGACTGAACGTCATGTCATTAGACACCTGTCATGCATTTTGATTGCATATCGCCAGTGTATAACATGGGAGCTTTTGATATGTCAGACTTACAACCATTGAATTCAGGATCATGAAGTGATGTACACGTGTTATATCTTCGACAGGTATGTCATACAAAAACACTGATCACCAACAAATGCACAAAGAGAGCTTTTATCATCAATCGTAACACACTCCTACATGTTTCGACCCTGCTAGGTCATCTTCAGGGAGAACTTTTCGTTACCGTTACACTGGGGTTGCACGTTACAGTTGAGTGAGAATGTGCTGTTGACTGTGTACTGCGTTGTTTTTGAAGGTGTGCACTCTCTGCGGTCCCCGGACCGCAGAGAGTGCACGGACATGGAACACATTAAATATGTCATACTTTGCAGATTAGTTCACGATAGAAAGTAACAGCGTGCAGTATCAAAAGACTGTAATTAAGCTCATCATGTCTCAGGTGTATTGGGATTTTATTATTTTCTTTTCCGAATTTCATGCCAGGCGGACGTTTGTATTAACCCTTTAAAGACGGAGCGTATCTGTTTTATATAAGGACTCAGTACGTACCGCGCTGTAAACACTCTCCACGTCGGTTATGAAAACCAGTCTCTTAATGTTTTATAAGGCAAAAGTTGCTGTTTGTTCTGAGATCCGTACAAAACACATAAACGCAATGTGGGCACCACGTAGAATTTTTTAATGTTAAACCTGGCGGTACGTAAAGTTACCGCTAGGCTTTAAAAGGTTAAAGCAAATTGTATTTCCGATGCCTGAGGAGGCCAGACGTGTTTTGTACGGAATTGTGTGGCGACTGAACAGAACATTTCGGGTTTTAAATAGTAGCTTAACCCCCGAAACACGAACTTCGTATTTCTTTGTTATGCAGGAAATCTATTGTCTTTTTAACGGTTAATTAAACTGCCGCCAAGCGCAGTTTCCTGTGTGATGGGTACCGGGTCATTCCCGGGGCTAAACCGGCCGGGGCGTGGCATTACCCATCCGCACGTATAGCCCCCAGGTTTGAGAAAGAGTGAAGCCATAGCTGTACTCCCCACTGTGTCTTCATGGCAGGTTATCGGGTGAGATTTACCTTTACCTTGCCGTCAAACGCAACTGTGTTTATTGTATAACAATATCCTGTTAATAATAAGATACATGTTTCGGCCCAAAAGACCCGCCATGCGGCTTTATACAAGATATAAAAGGAAGTAAATTGTGGTACACACATGTCTGTAATGTGAGATACCGCCGTTACGTGATGACTCATTTAAAAGTGCTAGTACACACTAGCAACAAGTAAACACGAACGTAGGGCGACTTTACAGTAAATAAAACTCTGCTTATCCAAAACGAGACATTAGCAAGTTCCCAGAGTAAAGTTACTCAAGTAATATACGCTGCTTACGTGAATGAAAATAAAAAATTCTTTTATGTGGCTATGTGCTTGCAAGTGTAAAACCGGAAGAATGGAAGTTTAACATTCGGAAGAAAAAATGAACATCCTGAAAATAACCAATAAAAATATGTTACATTGAATAGAAGTTATGAATGGAATTAAGAGTTTAAATGAATCATGTAAAGCTGAGATCTCAGACTAAAACATTTATGTAATAATGTATGTTTACTTGTATATTTTTATATAAAGCTTTGACAGTAGTTTTTATTATTTAATCGAACTGATACAAATACAGTTTGTACCTCATACTAACACACTGTCACCATCACGAAGACCAGTCGGTTAATGTTATTTAAGGAAGTAGTCTTTGCGTATGCTGATAATTCTACGAAACACATGGGCGTTGTGACAGGCAGGTCCTGTGTTCAATTCTCGGAGCGAGCAATGTTCAGATGGAGGAACATCAACTGGAGGTTCGGAAATTGTTCCAGCTCATGCACATAACAGGGGGATGGCACGATTTGCTGGGTCGTACCGCCCAAATTTAATACAAATCAATTGGAATTGTGCTGTTTTAGACTTGAAACTGCGGGTGTCGTGCAACTGAATATGCTACCTTTTTTTAAACATGAGTAAAAAGCACGGTCACAAAATTTGTACGTAAAATCAAGGACACTGCCTGGAAATCTGTCTAAATTGATTCGGAAGAACACAAATTCTTGAATACAGTTATTGCACAGTCACGTTTAACCTTTTAAAGCCTAGCGGTAACTTTACTTACGACCAGGTTTAACATTAAAAAATTCTACGTGGTGCCCACATTGCGTTTATGTGTTTTGTACGGATCTCAGAACAAACAGCAACTTTTGCCTTATAAAACATTAAGAGACTTGTTTTTGTAACCGAAGTGGAGAGTGTTGACAGCGCGGTACGCTCTGAGTCCTTATATCAAACAGATACGCTTCGTCTTTAAAGGGTTAAAGGACATCATGGCATAAAATACAGTACAATTAAAAACAACTGCCGCGTGTACACAAACTTGCCATTTAGACAGCAAACCGTCGAGGGTTGTCTTGTTTCCTTGTAGTCTCACCAGCCTCGTATAACAGGCGCTCTATCCGCCAGAGGCACCCCTCATCCGCTTCACTCATTTGTAGAGCGCACAGGTAGCCTTGTAAAGTTGCCAAGGCAGAAATGGCATCACTGAAGGACGGAGGAGCGGATTTCTCGTCTGTCCCTTCGTCACTGTGCTCACAATCACTGTGATCTGAGAGTCCGTTCGCTTCGGCTATAATTTCTGAACCAGTTCTCTTACGGCAAATGGCCACGTCGTGGTCATATTCGACGAAGTCAGCGAATGGTAACCAGCCGAAAAACTTTCCTACCTATCAGAGAAAGGAGATCTTATTCGAGCGGACTGAAAATTTAGGTTGCCCAAGTGAATATGTCGTAAAGTGAATGACGTACATCTGAGTATATTCTACTGTAGTCTCTTACGGAGTTTCGCCGATACCATCCGAAGACGTCGTACAACAGGACGTGTCGTACAACTGGATGTCGCATAACACACACACACACACACACACACACACACACACACACACACACACAAAGCCGAGTGTTACGCGGAGTCAACCTTCATTTAAAACGTTTCACAGGTCGTTTCAATCAGCCACATTGACTCGTAGCGTGCAGACTGGAGTGGCTTAGGGTGAACGTCGGCCACTCATTCTTTTGAGCTTGTATGTGAAAGACATACCCACACCTCCCGCCGCCTCGAGTTGGCGCTCAACGCAGATGACGCGGCCGTCATAGTGTCGGTCCATCAGCCGACACTGTTCGTCGAACACCCGCAGACTTATCTCAACAGCCGCAAGCATGGTTACGGGACGGGAGGATCACCTTCAGCATCTCGAAGATGGCTGCAGTGCTTCTCGTCAGGACCGCGAGGTGCATCCAAAAGCCCCAGCCAGTACAGCTCTTTGGCGAGCCAATCCAGTGGGTCGATACAGCTCGTTATCTGGGGGATGACCCTTAACACACAACTGACCTGATCGACCACATAAATCAGGTCGGAAGGAAAAGAACACAGAGGCTGGGCATGCTTAGGCCTCACCTCTAGCGGACGCGATCTTTCCATAGTTGGTTGAAGCCCCAGAAAGCCATCCAACCAAATTCCTTCCCCCATCCTTACC
This sequence comes from Coptotermes formosanus, assembly GCA_013340265.1. Classification (NCBI taxonomy): domain Eukaryota; kingdom Metazoa; phylum Arthropoda; class Insecta; order Blattodea; family Rhinotermitidae; genus Coptotermes; species Coptotermes formosanus. The sequence continues at coordinate 1,227,759 of BLKM01000200.1, forward strand.
CCAGAAGGGGTACCACTTACAGCAGATTGCTTTAGTGTGGCAACGTGAAGGCCTTCAACCAAGCCGGGAAAATATCGTAACCAAACCTCCCACCAACACGTTAACTACGCAGGTATGGCTAAGCGGACAAAGGGACGTCGACTTGCACTTCGTTCACCTCTCCGCCCTTAGGCCCGTGGGGTTGGATGCTTGGTTGGATGTGAGATCTAGTTTGCTTATGCTTTTTTTTCATCGTTGTTTTGGATAGTCGAAACTACATTGATGAAGACTGTAAAATTAAATAAAACAGTGAATATTTGTGGTAACTACCTTAAGATGCGATAAATAAATTGTCATCAGCAACGAGATTTCACTTGTGGAGGTGACCAAACTTTAGCACAAGATCGGATTCACGCACAACTACTACTGCCCGCAAGTGACACGAGCAAGCGTTTAGTAACTAGCCACGCGTAGTGCCGACTTACTAATAGCTTCACTTCGTAATTGACTTAACCACAAAGAGAAATAAATTGTGTTCAATCAGAAGCCTTGTGTTGTGTTGTGTTGTGTGAATTGTCATCGAACTGAGGCAGGTAGAGGAGGAACGCCGTCAGTGTTTACTATTCCTCCCTACATACGTTCCTTAAGATAAGTCCATGTTATATACCCTGCGAACCGAACCGACCTCAACATCGATTGATCCTCTCACACATATTGGAAGCGGGACTCGAAATTGTGTGCAGCTCGAGTAAGTGTACTGTCATCAACGGCGACACCATGGTGAGGGTGGACGGGTACAGCCCAAATGCTATGTGTTTAAAAGGTTCTGGCCCTTTTAATGTTTCAGCAAATGGTACGTAGTTACCACTGTGAAGTTCGTCATAAAATGTAATAAACATATCTTGCGAGATTTCAGGTTTCTGCCGCGGTCTCTCTCTTCTAAGATGTTAACGCATCGTTGATTGTAGTTGATTACCGACGTTCAGGACAGCCTGTCGTCGGTCCCATCTTTAAGGGTCAAGGAGCCTGTGACAATGGGACCGATATGCTGTCCAGCAGCTTTGGTAACCGCCTAGGAAGCTGCGCCGCGTGACGTCGCGGCAAGTGAAGGTCTCACGGCTTGTTTCGCTACCCTGTGATAACAACAGATCCACAGAGCGGCGTGTTTCGAGTTGTGATACAACTTGACACTTGTATTTCGTGTATAGTTGAAGTTGGCTCAAGCAATGGTGGTGGATTGTGTCGGGAGGTGCTTGGTTCGAATTTCAGTCCGGATGGGTTTTTAATGGTTTTCATCAGTGAAGCCAGGCAGATGTCGTGTTGGTGCCTCAAATTAAGCCAGGACGGCTTCCTTCCATATCTGGTCCATTTTATTGCCCACTTTTATTAAATCATTAAACATCACGTAGTCCCGAGTGACTGACATCGTCATGAAATAAACTGCAAATAATATACAGCTCATGTATAATTCGTTGTAGAAATATTACTTAGGTTGGAATACAGAAAGTGTGTGTTTTGTACTGCGAGTGTTGATCCTTAAGAAAGGTAAAGTGTGCCAGAGCATAGTGTTTTAACTTACTTTTTGACGACATTCTTGCGTTGGTCCCGAATTTAACCGGCTGGGGCCTACTTACGAAAGGCATGAACGAATAAACGAATTAACTGTCACGCGTTTGTGTTTCCGTTCCTGCGTAGGTTTTTGGTCATATTCAGTCGTGTAATACTTTTATTGCCGTCTTTTAAAACTTTTTTTTCAGGTAAGTGTTGCAGCTCGCGTGTCGCCATAAATAACTCCTACAATTGGTCACTGTTCGTAAAAGTGTTAGTGGTGGTGTGACTGCAGATCAGCACGACCCCTTGCCATTATAAATCCATAGCTTTGGTACCAGTGCTGCTACCATGCGAGCTTGGTGCAACACGTAGCCCTGTACGTTGATGCAGGGTCATGAAATCTTTAGGATGATTACTTGTTCGAAAAATTGTATTAGATTATTTTGTAAAATGGAAATGGCAGTATGTGACTTGAATGACATAGATGTGCTTTAGTATTTTACAGGGCATCAAATGCGAAGGGATATTCTGTTATGGTATGGTGATTCGCGTTACGTGAGTCCTGGTTACCATGCCATGTCGCATCCACAGGTTGCGGATAGAGAGGGTCGCCAGATGTGGAGGGTAGCTGTGGATATATAGAATAAGTAGTCGCGGTCAGCCGACGAGGGTGTTCCCAACTTTGGGCTTGTGCGGGGGCTGAAAAGTACTCACCGTAGAAAAGAGCATGTTGCGAAGTATTACATCTAATGGAGTTCTTTGGAACGGCTTGGGTTTCAGATTTAGTCAGGTTCGTTGACAGCGGCAACAGGAGACTGAGCTCACTCTGCGTTTGATGTGTACGCCGTCAGATGGGACCAAGGTGGCCCTGAATTAACGCGCCTATTGCATACATTGGAGTGGAAAAAATCTGTTAATTGGATTTTTCACAGATAAGGAAATACGATACGTTAAGAGAGCAGCTTATGTTAGTGATAGGATGCAAGACGAGTTTTGTGATTTGCGTGGCGTAATGCACAACGCATCATGTATAGCGTTGTTAATGATGTTTTATTTAGTATGTAGGTACTATGAAATGTTCATACCGTTTTTGCCTGAATTTAATGCTTAGACCTATCCCAGCTTTTACAAATTTACTTAAACGTGTTTTACGCGTACCGGGGGGGGGGGGGGGGGGGTACACAGGGTGGTCATGGGGGAACGAAAAGGCCCCCCAAATAGGGGGGACCGGGAGTGGAACCACAACGACCACCCCCCCA
>BLKM01000200.1:1230646-1371365 GCA_013340265.1 Coptotermes formosanus
TGCGAAATAGGTTTTTAGACGCGTTCGCAAATTTGCGAAAAGCGACTGTTCCTTTCATGTCTGTCCTTCCGCATGGCACAACTCGGCTCCCAGTGGACGGATTTTGATGAAATTTGATATCTGAGTACTTTTCGGAAATGTGTGGGGAAAATTCAAATTTCATTACAATCTGACAAGAATAACTGGTAGGTTACTTGCAGACCTGTGCACATTTATGATATTATCTCACTGAATTCTTCTTAGAATGTGAAATGTTTCAGACAAAAGTTGTAGAGAAAGCCGAAACACTCATTTTATGTTCATTTTTCCCCCCCCCCCCCCCCCCCTCTCTCCGAAAATAGTGTCGTTTATGAGATAGTCTGGAAAAATATGGTAGAGCTGGACAGGGCGCAGATGACAACATGGCCTATGCCCTTTGCATGCTGGATAACTAAGGCTACAGACACTCAGAATATGTAATACTGCTTTCCACTGCGACAACGGTTAATCGAACGTACCGCAGTGTTACGTTTGTACGTACATGACCTCTCTTGTTTGGTACTTTGATTAACTATTAATATGTTAAACTTCTACTAAGTGAGTTGAACGTGCGAGAATATAAGCGTATCTCATTGCTTTGGAAGTATTGGCAGGAAATGGTACACACTACAGTATACTGTTCAGGGAAGTGTTTGTCTGAGACGTCTTCCGCATTGACGACACCGGTCGCAGTGCATGGACTGTTACACAGGATTATTTACCGTTCTTGCTTTCCATAATATTAGGGACTCTCCATTCCTGCTTGGTTTTGAACCTTTTTAATTTGCTTCATATTGAAGTTCTTTCCGTTAAGTTGCTGAATGCAGTTCGTTGTGCTGTAGAACGTGTTTTTACAGGCAGTAGCGAATAACAGTAATTGGGATGCTGCCATGTCCTTGTGTGTGTGTGTGTGTGTGTGTGTGTGTGTAGACGACGTGACGTCATTACTCCGTGCACTGTATGTGGTACATCAGAATGACGTAATTCATGTTGAATAAATACCCAGTCCATTGAATATTACAAGGACGTCCGGTTACTCATTGAAGCCTGCAGAGTGGTGCGCAGAATACGCAAAACCACTTTCAGAACCTGTTGTGGCTAATTACGTGTGTTGAAAAGCTTATGCTCTTCCTGCAGTGTCGCACCATATGATGCACGCCTCCCAGATATTGGAATGCGTCACTAACTGCAAGCTCTTATCACGCTGACACGGTAGATGTAATCAGAGGCGAAGGAAACGTAGCTGCTTCTCCTTCTTTCTGGTGATGGCGTGGCTTTGACAGTCACCGGCCTGTCACCGCGAGAGCCCGGGTTCGATCCGAAGCTAGTCTTCGTGGGATTTATGGAGGACAGATTGGCACCGAGCCAGGTTTTTCTTCGATCATTTTGGTTTTCCCCTGTCACTATCATTCCAGTAATGCGCCTTGATATTTCCTTCATTTTCCACCGATGTCATATAATTTTAGCAGTTGACAGCGTCGTTAAATGAAACGCAAGTTGAAACGTGCACAGACATGATTTCGACGCGGTAAAGTCTAATATAGCGCGATAGGTCTTACGGTAGGATTTCTCTGCTCTTAGTAGTCATTCTCTCGTAACAACAGAACACATTGCTTGCGATTGTGGTCGTCATGTCTTGGAGTTAACAGTGCGTTGTGAATGGTGCTGGAAATCTATATTGGGAAGTGTTCTTTTGTGGTATTCGTACCCCGTGTTCAACATGGCAGCAAACGAAATTATGGGGCACTACTTCTGTATTCTGCCAGATCCCTTGTGTAGAAGCGGAATAGCGGCTCAACTAATTATGAAATTACCTGCATATCATGATTATCATCACCATCTTTGACGCTTCGACTCTTCTAGAGTCCTGGCCTCAACAAGCAGCCGCCTCGTCCGAGGCCATCGTGTACACCACAAAATGTGTTTTATGGGATAGGTTTGTCAGTTCCATGCCCAACCCCAAACTGGAGGACCAGGACTCCGTACCAATATCTGCTGATGACAGGGTGGTGCTGTTATACCCTCGGGGACCTGTTGCGGCTACGGTGGAGCTCATTCCCCAGGTCACGACACGAGACTTACCGCCTCACGCCTCATACGGAATGCTTAAGATCACTACACCCTGATTGTTCTCGTATTCGTTATTGTTATGCGTTTATAAATTTATATTTTTGTATATATCAAGTGGTTGGTTACACATTCCAACAAGGCGCAAATTTGACGTGTCCCTGACAGTACATGAATGTTTTAAAACCGAATAGGCCTGTAACGGCTCATATGTCATGCAGAAGAGATCTCGTGTCCGGTTCTTGACCCGGAGATTGGGTATCCTGACGGTTTGGTCCGGGGTTAGGTTTCCACTGAGGTAAAGAGACTGAAACGTGAACCTAAAACACCTATATCTAACGCAGAATTTGATGCGTGAAGTCTGCCCTTTTTCCCTGATACATAATTTGATGCGTGGAAGCCTGCCATTTTTTCCTCATACGTCTTACAGCGTGGTGCCGACGCACAGGTACGGGTTCATTTTCATTGTTTTAAAAGCTACTTTGTTCTACATGTAGCATATATTATCTAGTTTTTAATGCTGGAATTTTAGTTTTACTTCATACGATAAGAGGTCGTGTGAATGGTGTGTTCATGCAATTTTCTTTCGCTGTGAAGTCGATACTTCTCACATGTGTGCTAATTTACGAACCACGCTTGGTCTTCGATTTCGTAGCTATGAATGTGGTGCTCCAGCGGAACTCTGGCCTATTAACGCGTCAGTTCTAAAGCAACAGAAAATGCATTTGTTTTATTAACATTTTTGTGTTGTGCCGTCGTAAGGACTACGGGTAACGTAGCCGACTAAACGCGCTCTGGGGGAAAGAGTATGTCGCATAGTATCGTATCAGGCGTGACGCGTTGTCCGTTACAGAGGTAAGTCGACCAACACGCACCAGCCACTGGCATCGATCATAGGCGGGGCCAAGTTCTTTCGTTTGAAGGCTGGTCTGTGAACTGTGTTGATATTCGCCGGGGTTGTAGAGCCAGTGGCACTGCATTCTGCATGTGGCCATGTTTTTATAAACACCACTTAGCTTCTGCACTCGCGAAGGGAAACTTGTTGTTAATGACCTGGGTGTGAGAATGAGAAATACTATTAACCTTCCGAACGCCGACGATCGTCTAAATCATGGGCCTCCAATTCGCCGCCCGCCATGTTGTATTGTGCGGCCAGCGGCCACATTTGTAAATTGTGTCTGTACCATAAAAATGTCACAATAAATTAGGCAAGTTAGGTACATCACTGTTATTTTTCCATGTGCGGCCCGCGAACCAGCCCCCAGTTACTGGTGTGGCCCTTTACCATGAAAAGGTTGGACACCTACGATCTAAGTTCTATAAAGAAATTTATTTCCTTCTGAGAAATCGCCATTTATTGTGAGAATCATACGTTGCACGTAATACGTTGTGTGGCAGCTGCAGTTTCTTAGTGTTACAACAGACTGTACGTATTGTTATCACTGGGCTTTATGAACTGTTGAAATTGATCGTAGTGTTTTAAGGACATTATATTGTAATAGGCGATGCTTATAAAAATTATTTTTTTGAAGTTCACAGCATTTGGCCCGGGATCTTACATTGGTCTACGACGTGGTTTGTCGTATGCTGTTCTAGGCGCGGTAGAGAACTCAGTTTGAGTCAGTTTATTTGAACACACGGCAAACCGCCAGGACCAGTTTCAGTCTATTTCTTCTAGCGCAACATAACCGGAATTGTTGGATTCAGTTTGACTTTTAGATCGGACCGTGAAATCGGTGTGTGGGGCTGAGGCCTGACTCGCTGCAGTGCATTCGGTAGGGCATGAGCTTTGACATGCGCAGGAGGGGAAGTAAAACGCTGTCTGTTTAGTGGTATTCCTCAACATAAAAACACAATCATCCTTTTAATTAGCTGCATTCGTAGCTGAACGTTTTACGAGGCTTAAATTCCACTGAATTTCCAGTCATATCCTTCTGCAAATTCTTCTGCCCCCTACTCCTTTCTCTTCAACCTTCCCCCTCCCCCACTCCTTGTGTAGTACCTGTTATCGCTGTCGTCTTGCTAATTATGAAATACCGCTAGTAATAGGTTCTAGCCTGACTTATGTTTGATCTCACTGATAGGCATTGCTGCACCTCGTACGTTATTCGTCCTTTGTTACAGTATTGAACTACTCGTAAGTAAATTTCGTAGCACCATATGGACGGGAGCCCGGATGACCTTGACTAGAATGTCACAGGAGTGTTACACGAGGATGGACCGGCGTGTTTGCACTTCTGCCTTCTCTGCCTTCAATGAAAAGAAAAATCATAATAACAAGCCTGATATAAATGGGCCTGTGTCATTCAGAACGCACTTAACGCACGATGCTGGTTCGGTTTTGGCACTTAGGCTGTGTGACGTTATTGCAACATTCTAGTGATATGAGGGACACATCGGACAACCTCGACCGCAAACGATTGAATAGGCTGCAGACGATTCAGTACGGTATTAGAACATTGGATTCCATAAAAGGTGGGTACATTCCTGGCTAGCCGGGCGACAGCCTTCTCACATATCTTTGCTGTCATGCGGAAACCCATGCTTTCCAGGGTGACGTGCCCGTCTCCGTCGGCGCCGTGCCCTTCTCCGTCGTCGTGGTCCGCAGTCATTGGTGGCACAGCATAGGGGGAATGGCGTGGGGGCTTCCAAAAGTATTAACGGAACACGCCCCCCTTCTCCTTGTAGATGCTTGGTAAACTATGAACGAAAGTAAAATGTGTAGAATAGTATGGAACACAAAGTTCTTTTTGTTGTATCAGAATTTCCTTTTCTATACCGTACTAAAGTCGAGAAGATTACATGGAGTGCAAGTACAAGGTGAGCCAGGAACATCTTACGGCTTTTGAAATGAAATAACATTATAAGCAAATGGAAAAATTTGGTTAACACTGATAGATACACTCCATGGCCACGAGAATTCATGTTAATCATTGCTGTTTGAATATGCCGCTTTGTAGGTGACCACCATGTCGTTCAGTACATTCCTATACTTGCGATGGAAAGGCTGTCAGCACGCTGTAACATTTCCTTAAGGATCCCTTGAATGCTTGCCCGAATTAGCTGTTCTTAGCTGGACGTGTTTCGTATACCTTGTGTGTGTCGTAGCCCCAAAGGAAGTAGCCTGATTGCAAGAGCAGGCGGGCCAGGTACGCTGTGAACACCTGATCGTGCCTGAAACTTGAGCACCATCACTCCCACAATGCGACGTTTCGCTACTGACCGTCGTCGTGCGCAATGACGTTTGAGGCTCTTGCTCACACAGCACAGATTTCCATGCACTGTCGCAGTACAGTGTTTCTCGGCGGCTTCATTACGTAATGCAGTATCGCTTTAAGGGAGGAGAAGAATCAGCTTTAGGTGATCATTGTCTAGTGTACGTAACGTGGTATTTCCTTGTGTTAATGAAAAATATTAAGTATTAGCGACTAGGGACATCCCGGTTTTACTTTATTGTTTTGCGACACACTTCTCCCACTTCTCCCACTTGACTAAAATGTGGCGTAATCCTCTTTTCTGGAGTACAACAGATGATATTAAACGAAACTTAGATAACATTCGTCCAGATTTTAGTGCAAGATCGCCCCCCTCCCCACCCAACGCCCAGTAGTTATGCTTTAAGACAGTAGAGATGAAATCACCTCTGTAATTCCGGAGGGATGCGAACATAGGAAAGGCAGACACGATCCTCACGTTTAACGTTTATTTTTGCAAAGAGCACACCGAAAAATATTTTAGAAAGAATTTACCGTCGTGTTTTATTTTTGTATGCATTCTGGGTTTAGATTTTCTTTAGTAGTATGAGAGGGAAGTTCTGTTACACAGTGTGCTCACAGCAGTAAACAAAACATCGGAAGCGTGAGCCTTCCTGTGCTGCGTAGATGTTCATCAGTGTAACGACTGTACACCCAGCAGTCTAACTGTATTGACCTCGTACGCAGCTGCCACTGGACCAAATTTTTCGTCTCATACACAAGTTCCATCGGCCTCGTGGCGTATCTGCCACGTGACTGATCCATTGGGCTCGTACGTACGCACCACAGAACTAATCCGTATATACCTCATGTGGGCCTCATATATATATATATTTGCCAGCCATTGTTTAACGTAGGTGTGTAAGTTGGTACCTCACAGTAAAGGAAGACCATAGGCTGAGGGTTTTGAGATCAGATGTCGAGAAAGATGTTTGATTCGACGACGGAGGAAGTCACATAAGGCAAGAGGAAATTGAATGACAGAGAGCTTTATGATTTGTAATCCTCGCCAAATAGTATTAGGTTGACCAAATGGAGGAAGATGAGCTCGGCGGAGCATGCGGTACGCATAGGGAAACGAAGTTCACACAGGAGTTCGGTGGGTAAACCTGAAGGAAGAGATCGTCTGGAAGGCCTAGGCGTAGATGGATTACATTTAAAATGTGTCTTAAAAACAAGATGTGATGACGTTAATTGGATTAATCTGGCTCACGGTAGGACAAGTGGCGGGCTCTTAACGGACACGCCAATGAACTTCAGGGCTTTATAAATGTGGGGAATTTCTTTACTAGTTGAGGATCTAGTTACTTCTCACTTACGACCCCGTTCCATGGATTTTCTTGACTGTTGCATTTTTGGGGAGTGGTTGTTAATTTCAGGCGGTGTTCTGCCCGATCAGATTCATTTGTGCTAATGTAGATTCTGGTGGGTCATGTTCATCAGACGAGGGCTGAGACATGTAAAGGGTGCTGTATGTCGTTCAGTGTCTGTCTCTGGAGTTGGATGCTAGGTAAGTGGGGCTAGTAAAGACGGTGACATCAGGTGTACAGTGCTTACAGTAATCATTGACAAGTGTCCTTACGTTATTGATTACTGTGTGGCATCACTTATGTGTCTACACCTGATTCCTTTGTCTTTTTGTCTATCTCTGACGCGCGTGCACACCCACAAGTCCAAACCATTGCACGTGAGTGGTTAACGTTGTTGCTTCGTATTTGGGAAATCCAGTGTTTAATTTTGGTTCCTGCATCCCATTTCTGAGGATTTTCTGGCGCTTCGTACTTCATCCTTCCCGCTTCATCGTCTACTAACATCCCGGTCCATTCAATATGACCAGTGCAGTAAAGACAGTGGCTTTCAGTAAACTGTGGGATGGCACGCTCACGCACACAGTGGAATTTGTACTTGCGTGTTACCGCTCGTGTCTGTTTCAAAAGAAAGCAATCTGAGGAGGCGAGTTTTGACCACGTGCTGGTAGTCGAGGTCCACGGCTGTGCACGGCCCAGTGTTGGTTTGCATTGGCGATGGCGTCACGCTCTGCTGGTGCCCGAGGGAGCTGAGATGATTCAACACCGTGACTTGAGTCTGTGAACCCGATCCTGTCTCTGGCCACTAACGGTGCTTTGTAAGATGCGTAGGAATGGGGGGGGGGGGGGCATGGTTGCATGACTCCAATACACCACGGAAACCAGTTATACGAGGAACTTAGGTTGGTTTACATTGTTTTTGTAAATAATTTTTATAATTGAGATAACTGATCTTGAAATTATTCTGTTTTAGGGCTTGACCTGGCGTCGTCACCATGACGACGGACATATCACTGGTCCGATGGGACCCAACGTTGCAACAGGAGATAGTGGAGGACTATGAATATGATGGAGGTAATTCATCATCTCGCCTCTTCGAACGATCCCGCATCAAGGCTTTAGCAGGTAAGTGTGTCTTGTGGAATGTAGCGGAGGATCTTCTACACTGAACTACCCGCAGACCTGTGTGCCTATTTTTGCTATTTAATTCGGGCCCAATTGAAGCAAATACGCAGCAGAAGCAGAAGTACAGATTCCTTGCTTTAGGACCTAGTTCTGTTCTTGTCTGTGTATTGATATGTACATGACAGCTGAAACTTGAAAGAGTGAATATCACATAATTTGAATAGTGAAACTTTGCTTGTGTGTGTAGTATACAGTACTGTGAACTTTTTTTGCATGTTTATGCATATTACTATCATCAGGGGCATCATAACACACAAAAGCTCTAAGGGACTGTAACATTCATGTACTTGTAAATGTTCGTTATCTGTAAAGACAATAAGGCCTTTTCCAAATTTACAATAAACTACCACTGCCACTGTGGTGGTGGTGGTGGTGGTGGTGGTGGTGGTGGTGGTGGTGGTGGTGGTGGTGGTGGTGGTGGTGGTGGTGATGATCATTGTCATCATCATCATCATCCGTTTGAAAGTAAATGAAGTCTTGGTGACCAAACTTTCCAACAGGACAGATATACCAGTGTAGTGTGTGGGTTTATAACCAACAGAAAAGGTACGTAAAGGCAGGATACGTTTGGAGCATTATTAACTGCTAGAGGAAGTTCATAATCTTATTGTTTTGACTATTTTAAGAACGTAATTATTTTATGTGACTCTAGATTTATGGCTAGTTTTAATGTTTATGCATGGTACTTTACTGTATAAATCTGTTGGCATGTCAGCCTGACGACGACTCAGTAGTGCTGTGGCAGGTAGCATGGCTGTAAGGCACAGTTACAATGGAATTATATATAAGAAGGTTGTGTGCTAATAGCCTGTAACATGTAGATTACAAAGGATGTTCAGTAATGTTTCCCAGGTCATAAAATTTAAACAAGAATCCATTACAACACCAAATGTAGCCCATTTATTCCACTGAAGTATTGTTTTTCAACATCGTCCGTGAGCGCATTGACTCATTTTTTCCCATGTTGGCAAATGTTTAAAATTCTGATGAGGTGGAAACCAAGCTCTTGCATTTGCAGTCATTTATGAATAGTAATTTCCACTTCCTCATTGTCATGGAATCAGTGGCCCAAACACCTTGTAGTGTGACAGGGCAGTGCCAAGACTAGGGTGGATTTTTCAAAAAGTTTTCCAGTGAAACAACTTCCACAACTCCTGTCCTGATATGGGCTGTGTGAGGTTACCTTGTGGTGCTAAAGGACCACACTTCACAAACAGTCCAGTCTCTTCCTGCAAGTAGCTTTATGCAATTGTCATAGTGTGTCACAACAGGCATTTGCATTGATTGTTCTCCGAGTCACAGATTTAACCTAGATGACACATTTTGCACCCCAGAATGTTGTACAGATGCCGAAACTATTCCAGGACAGTGATATACTTCGAATTTTTTTGCTCGTGAGGAGGTTGGGCGATTCCATTGCATTCCAAGTTGTTTTGAGAATTGAGATGGTGAACCTGTGTCTCGTTGTCACTATGAATTCCAGGAACTGGATTTTCTTCCTTTTAAACCATTGAACATATAAATGAGCAATCTTGAAACACTGATTTTTGTGATTTTCTGTTAGATATCTTGATACCCAGCATGCACACTTTGTGATATCCCAGTTCATTGTCGGCAATTTTATGTATGGTTCAGATGGACAGCCGTACGGGACAACCCAAATATAATGGATAAATCTTGAACTGTCACTCATTTTTCCAAACTTGGTTCCTTGACTTGTGCTTTCTTCATAGCTGTCCTTGATGTGCTGGACTGAGCAGTGTGATCATTTTGGGTGTCCATTCAGCCCTTTCCAAACTCTGTGCACCATTTTCAGACATGCTGCACCCTCATTATGCCATCACCATACACCAACCACTACCAGTTGGTGAATTTTGGTGGTGTAACATGTTTCACCTGTAAAAACTGAATCACACTACAAACTTCTCCATGGGTCCAAGTTTCATGCGTCATTGCCATTTCACGTTAACTTAACCCACAAACAGCATTGTACTGACCTATGTACCATGTTGCTCGATACCCCTACCACAAGTGCTGTCTTTGTGGAAAAACAGAATGCCTGATTAACTCAAAAGTTACAGGTGAGGCACCTTTACTTATGAATTTGCATCATGTGTCACATGCAGAATGATGCAAAAATGTAGTATTTCCAAAGATATGTTCATTACAAATTTAGACTGGCAAATGGAGGTCATGTAGAGCAAAGGCCCTCCCCACCAATTCAGAGACTTTTAAGTTGTTACCATCCTGGAAACCTACTGTTGTCTAGAGGAAAAGGCAGGTAGATGAATATACACTTGGAATTAAGTGTGGGAGTTTGAGTAAGGGTTTGCATTTTCCTTTAAAGCCTGAAAACAGGATCGTCATTAAACGCGTGCAACTTTATTTATAGTGTTGGCAGTGTAGTTGGTCCTTCGGGGTGAGTTTTATTAATATGAGTTCTCTATATAACATGAAATGGTTACTGATTATGCAGTTGTTTTGACAGGAAGAATGGACGATCACTTATAATGGATTAGTGAAAGGGCATTTGTGAAATTTAGCAATGTGTATAAGGGAGGATCTTGTGAATATTTTTTACTCTCTCCCTCCTTACATCTTCAGGCTGGCTTTGGAAGGTACAAAACAGATTTTATTGAGTAGTCCACTGCCTGAGCATGTGGCAGGATGTTGATATAGCAGGCAGTTTCCTGCTGGTCTGTTTTATCACATAGGGTATTTATTACATTCAGCCCACAAGCAGCAGTTGTGGCTACTAATTAGTGTTGTGTTGAAAGTGTAACATTAGCACTTCAGATGGAAACGCTGAACATTAGCACTTGAAGATGGAAACACTGGAGGAGTATTATGATAATGTTGTGCTTGAATTAAGAGGTATGTTTTCAGCAGGCAGTATGCATAATTTGTACTTACAAATACATTGGTTTAGTTGTTAGGAAGACAAAGTGAATGTTGTGGTGTCTATAGTATTCAGTGTGGCGGTTTACATATGGTTGCTACTGTAGTTGTCATGGACCCTTACCTATGTTAGTTGCTCTGCAGTGACTTACAAGATGCATGGACTATGTATGTGACTAAACAGATTGAAATCCCTCATTATGTTTGATCAAATGCTGAGACCAAGCTAATAAAATGGTAGCCAGGGTTAGAATTGAAATGGAACAGGAATACAGAAATTGTAAACAGTGGCCAGATGTCAGTTACATAGCTCAGAACTTGGGACTGATAACCATAAAGAGGGCACTGGTGAGTGTTCATCTGAAGTTTTGTTGGTACCAGTGTTTGACAGGCCAAGATGTTTTAAACTGGCACAAGTACGTTTTAATTGTTCTTAATTTTAGAAACAATATTTTTCCCAGTGGACATTTCCAAATTACAGTACCGTGTTTACCCCAATGCAAGATGATGCCCCAAATAAAAGACATCGGCGAAGGGAAAATATATTTATCTGAATCTAAGACAACTCTCATAATAAGTTGCGTGATGAGATAAAAATGTCCTACTGTTAATTTTCTGTAGTTAATACACAAAATGTGTCAGATTCAGTGTCATTCTACAGCATACTGTTATCAGATCCATTCATCGCATTTGATAAACAGCACTTTTGAAACACCTTAGCAATCACTTCTGGTGAGATGCATTGCCATGCTCTGATGATCCACTGACAAAGAGCAGTTGCTGTGGGCGTTTTGATTCTTCCGTTTGGGGTCAGAGCCTGGTCCCATCCCAAGAGCCATTAACAGCACGGCAGCCACTTAGGTGGTTCTGAATGGCTTGGTCACCAAAACATCTGACATCTGCAGTTGTGAGGTTATCCCACCAACTATGACCAAAGGTTCGTGTTTATGTAACTGATTGTGGCTCTTATTTCTGGTGTTCAGTGTCCCTTAAATGCATCTAGTATTAGCATCTCACATTTTCTCAGGAGCACCCCTGGCCTCCTGTTCCACACCACTGCCAGACAGCTTCTTGTTAAGTTCATTGGTCATCTGGCCTTTAGGTTGGCATCTGACAATGGTTCCACTAGGCCAGTATTTCCCAAAGTTTTTTGCTCATGGATCCACATCCTTGCTCACGTAAGTAAAGAGTGTCCGGACGATACGTATCAAAAATTAAAAATTTATGTCTCAGAACTGATTTTATATAGCTACAAAGGCACACCAGTTTTTTTTCTTATGGTGTGACAGCCCTAGTGTGCTGTGGCCTCCTCATTGTTGAGGTTTCAAGATCACATTCAGTAGGAGTCCTCTGGATGAGTGATCAGCCCATCGCAGAGACCTCTCTACCTGACCACACACATCATTCACAAGAGACAGACATCCATGCCCCTGGCAGGACTCAATTCCGTAATCCCAGCAAGCAAGCGACTGCAGACCCATGCCTTAGACCACGTGGCCACTGGGATTGGTGAATACGTACCAGTAGCACATATAATAATATATTGCATGATTTGACCTTAATTACTGATTTTCACTTGCTTCATAGGTACTGGAGGTCTCTTAATTAGGTATTCTGATGGTCATACAAAATAAACATGCTGCGAGTTATAGAAGTTCTGTGATTATTTTTAACAAAACGTTAACTTCAAAGTAGCCATTACAGAAATGTATCCATGAATTCCTTGGAACTGGTCTGGAATCCCTTGGGGTCCATGAAGTACACTTTGGGAACAACTGCTGTAGACAGTTGATTCTTAGGCACTGATGTGTAATTTGGATTCATGTATGGTGGTTAAGTTGCCACTGTCTGCTAAAACTGTTAACATACCGTTACTGGCATCTTTCTATTACCACAGACTTTGTTCCACAGTCATCGACAGTATACTTTGATGGCATATCAAAGGACACTGGGGTTTCATTGGCATTTCCTTTTTCACTTAGGATATAATTGTTTATTTTGTGAAGTTACATCACATTTTGTTGTAAAGTAACACACTTCATGAAGTCTGCTGGAAATTTCAGCAACTGTAGCTGGCCTTGAATTGATGCCATTGGTAGGTGATTTAGTAAGTTCTTGTGCCTTATAGTTTATTGCCTCATGTGTAATCAGCACTCCAGTTTTCCTGTTGGGTGCACAGACTATATCTTCTCGTACAAGTTCCTCGGAAGCGTTGTGATTGAGTCCACTATTTTCAGGTGGAGTTTTTGTGTATTAACTGTGCTTTTGTTGCCTCTTTCTTCAGGCAGTTACTTCTAGAACCCTGAACTTTTTTGCTGCATTGCAGTTATTTGTTCTGTGGGCATGGTTTGTGAGTGCCAGTTTGAAGTTGGTGTGATGATTTTACCTGATCCCATTTGGAATGTAGGTTCCTCTTGTAGCCCACATATGTTTGTCACATACAGTTTTACCAGCGTAATGAAGGAACCATACTCCCAGATCAGAGTTAATAACACTGCAGAATGCTGTGTTGTCTGTTTGGCTACATTCATGTCTATTTGCAATGCACACCGAGGTTCGGCTTGGCACAGTCTGGTACAGTACCATGTACTCAGATGTAAGACACTCCACACATTTAAACATTTTCTTGAAGGAACAAAATTTCTTCTTATAGTCAGGGTAAATAACAATGTTTTAATTCCACGAATCTTTTACTGAATATCAGGACCTAATAATAGTGTGGTTGAAACTGTAGCCAAGTATTAGCACAGAAATTGTAAAGCACAGTGAAGGTTATGATTTTGTCATTTATGGTATGTTACAGAACTGTTTTTATGCTGTTTGTTGCATTACTATTTATGTGAAATGCTGTTGCTCAGTTTTCTGAGGTGTTCATTTTGTGAATTTAGTCACCAGTGTCATGTTTACTGATTCATAAACAGAATTATATTGATCAGTATGCTGCCTGAAATGATAAAAATTGCATTTCTCTAATGCCTGTTCTTTTGTATGAACTTAGTAGTTGTATAAACAAAATAGCTTTTTTTTTAAGCTGAACCGTAACATGGGGTGATGCATGTTTTGTGCTTATTGTTTGGTATTGCTCCTTGATTTGATGAAAACAGGGCCGTGACACATCAGGTAGAGTACATAAGACAGGTTCTTTTGCATCTGACTGTATATTCCCATGACTGAAGTGAGTTTCAAAAATGTAAAAAAATATGGTATATGTCATATGTCTGTATACTCTAAATAAATTCTGAAAAATTTGTGTTTGTCATCTGTAAGTTGATTTGTATGTTTTGCGTTTATGTATATTTTCATTTATTTAAAGCCTGTTAAGTAACAAAAGCTTGGTTCGTGACTTTTGTATATTGAAGATTCGTATTAATTACCCATGGAAAAATTTTATAATTCTGTATGTGTCATGAATTCCGATACTTATGTTCTTACGTCAGGATTATTGCATCACCATTTTTTCCCCCAGGCTTTTTGAAGTTCATTTAACACAGTGATGCTCTTTTCTTGTAGATAATTTGAGGTAGTAGTTGGAAGATTACTGACACCTGAGTGTATAAATATTAATCACCTTGTCTGAGAATGAGAGTCAACAGAGTAAATATTTGCTCGTAGTACGCTACTCAAAAGAGACTTTGATGGCCTGTGTGTAAAGAAAGAGAATGAAGGTGTTACATGCACAGAGTAGATGTGACGTTTCTATGTAGTAACTGAGAGTGCTACTGGGGACTAGAACTTGACTTTCAGAAAGCATGTTCTGACCCATCTCCTTCTTGCATTGCAAGCTTCTTTGTGCTGGAATTTTATTCATCTGTGCTGCATATCAGCACCTAAGAAAATAATAAAATCTCAGACTTTGAAGGAGGAGGCAGGTGTGAAATGTAGAAATTTCATTCAGGTATTATACATCTTTAGCCCAAGAATATTAAAATGAAGAGCCAGTAGCTGATTCTTCATTTTAATGTTCATTGTAAGATGCTTCTGAAATGCTGGAATTTTATTCAGTTGTTATATATCTTAGCCCAAGAATATTAAAATGAAGAGTGTAGCTTCAGAAGCAGAAGATGCTTAAGGAGTGTAGGAATTTCATGTGACTCCAGCCCCCCTTATAGCCCACAAAAGCTAGAATGAAACTTTAGTGTTCTGGAAGCAGAGTGTTGTAAGGGAAGATGGGGATCTTCTTTGCCAGTGATACTTGTTTTAACCTTCAAATACATTATTACGCTTACGGAAGTTCCACATTATTGGAAACAATGGATATGCCTTTTAGAACACAGTGCCTGTGTTTGAAGTAGCACAACATTGCATTGTGTTGCAGGGAAACACAGAGGACTAAAGTCATGATAATTATTACCATAGTTGATGTGAGTTTGTATTTTTAACTCTTCAGAGAAGAGATATAATAAAGTACACAAATTATAATTTTGTCTGTTGTTTGTGGTTGTGGAGTTTTGTTCCTTGGACTAAGGGCAATAAACAGGTAGAATGTTTGAGAACAAAGTTTTGAGCAAAGTACTGGGCAGAATAGAAAAATAACAGAAAGATATTGAGAACATTACATAAATAGGAGCTTCTGTCAATGTTCCTAGCAAGATATTAGGGTGTACAAGCTAGTGAGAGTGAATATGTCATGGCATTTAAGAGGTGGGATGATGGGAATTGTAGACAGTTTTGAAGAATTAAAGGGAGGAGACTGCTTGGGAGAACAAGGCATAGATGGAAGGATAAGATCAAAAATAATTTTAAAGATTTTCTGTTTCATGGTAGAGTCCAGTGTTTGGGTCACAGGAGTACTGATGAGCCTTTGCATTCGATAAAAGGAGTGCAATTTCTTGCTCAACTGAGATATTGTCAGTGTCCTAAGAAGCTCTGTGGTCCATGGAGTTCAAAAAAATGTGGAAGTTCATTGATCCTGAGAGAGTGAACTGACTGGGAATAGATGAATTTATGATGAGGCTACTTTTACATTTTGTTGTCTGATGCTTTTTTGATATGAATGCAATGGAAAGATTAGTCTGCTGGATTTTCAGGCATAAAGATGAAAAGGATAGGAAATTGCAGAAAGTCACATTATGTACCATACTCCAAGGAAATAAGATTCATTATAAATAAAATTTGATTCTGTGCAGTACTCTATCTGTACTGTTCATGAGGTTGGCAGCTGTGTGATTTGTATTTGGAGTAAATGTATATTTAGAATTAAATTTGGAGTACACCTCTCCTCGTGTACCTTGTAAGACAGATTTTGAATACCTCTGAATAAAGGAGAATTTCATAAACTGAATGCAGAAAACATGAAATACTGCAACACACACGAACCAGAATTCTGGTGGTTTAGGAGGAGTAGAGATTAGAGATTGAGGGTGTAGTCTGTGATTATGTTATGTTATGAAGAAGTCTGATTTTATAGTTAAACCAGTAAAATCTCAGAAAACTGAGATGGTTTTTTGTGTTCTCTGTTACAGACGAACGAGAAAGTGTACAAAAGAAAACTTTCCAGAAATGGGTAAATTCTCATCTCGTACGTGTATCGTGTCGTATCAGTGATCTCTATGTTGATCTGCGTGATGGTAAAATGCTGCTTAAACTCCTAGAAGTCCTGTCGGGGGAGAGATTGGTAAGTGGTGAAATGTGTGTGTATATAGCACAGTGACTGGCACTTTTTCCGTAGGCAAAGCTGTGTCATGTGTCGTATCACCAGTTTGAGCTCTGATTACTGTTAACCACATTTTTGTCTGATTAATAATCACAGAAACATACAGATCTAGCTGCTGCTGCTGCAGTAAATGCTTGCAGGTGAGGTTTAGCAGTTCACGTTAAATCTGCTAGTCACTGTGTACTCTATACAGATGTGTTTATTGGAAAAATGCAGATTCCCAGTGTTAAAACTTAAGAGCAAGGAATAGAAGTAATACATTTCTAATATTATTTTTATTCCAAGTCTTACACATGATAAGTCATTCATCAATATATGTAGACTGAGGTGAAAAATGTACTCACATCTGGTTGCCACAAACCAGTTTTACCTTACTTCCTTTTGTTTGCTTAGTTTGTGAGAAGAAGAAAGTCATATCTGTAAGGCAGGCATGCTACTCCCATTAAGTTGACACAAAAGGGAACGCGCTCTTCAACTCTTGCTGTGAACTGTGGTGGAAAATTGGCTGAACAGAGTGTAGCATATGAAGGAGATTAAAAAGTGCACACATAGTTTTAAGTAGAAATCCTGAAGGGACTAGACCATTTGAGAGATCTGATTCATGGGATTGTAATGTTAAACCAGACCTAAGCTGGGATACGTGGTATAGTCAACTGGTTCAGAATGTGGTGCGTTCATGGACTGTTGGAAGCATTACAGGGAATAAGTTCACAGGAAGGCAGATTTTTTATTTACCAGTGTAGTTAGTTAGGAGCTGTGGTGGGGAACAGGTGGGGTTTGAACATGTGGCAAAAGAAGCGGTTCTGAATTTTCCTTTTGACATCATCATGCCCCTGGACTACTGTATTTCCAGTGTTATGTGGCCTGAAGTTCCCATATTCATTTGTATGCAATGCTTTTGTCATATGGTGCAGTTAACACTCATGTTTTTGTTTGGGTGGATATGATTTGCCTGAGCAGGTGGGGATCCTGAAAATTCCTTTACGTGTGCCAGGAAGTGGACTGCTATTGATCACTTGGCAATACTGTAATTTTCTTCAGCTGCAGGATTTAAATACGTTTAAGTTTACTGTTTCAGAAACTGGGATTCTGATATTGTCATAACATGAGCATCCCACTAATCATGTTCCAGAGCATGGCAGCTGTTGCAGGAGCTTTATCATATAGTCTTCATCCACCAGGAATTTAGAGCCTTTTTCTCCTACAGTTCAGTGTCGCTTATCTTACACAACGGTCTTGCTTATTTTACAGAACGGTCTCAAAGAGCCCACTTCCAACTTTAAAGCATGCCTTGTGTCTTCCAAAAATATTACTTGCCATGTGATCGAGCGCTTGTCTTGAAAAGATCAGCAATTTCTCTTTGAATATTGACTTCCAGTTCTTGAAAAGGTTGTGAATTGATCACATAAACTGTGTCTTTCATCGCACGCTGCAAATAATCATGATTCAAAGTTAGAGATGAAAGGTGCAACAGTCTGTGAGTTATTTATTGTTTCTTTGAAAAATGGACCTTGTGGTGTGTGCACTTGCTGCACACCAGAGTCTGACTTAAGGTAATGCAGAGGAACTTTGTTAGATATCAGGGAATTTTTAGAATACCAATATTTGTTATTGTGGCTGTTTACATTTGCATTTAATGTGAATTATGTCCTGTGGATACAAATATGAATTCTTGATCAAGAAATCCGTAGGCTACTGTTTCTTGAACTGATGTATAATACGGGGTCCCCCTCCCAGTTCAGAGGAAGGAGTTGTGGGGCTCTAATTTTATATGGTTGTAGATTTAGCAGTTCTTTTACCTCACTTTGAACAGACATTCTGTGCAATTTCTGGGGCTTGTTTTCATTAAAGCCCTAATGTCACATAATTTATCTGTGGTTAAAACATAATGATTTTTCATGTTTCTTCATATATTACTGAACGTGTCATTCCATATTACTGTACCTCCCAGTATATCGTTTTGTACTCAGGACTGTTGACATAATTATTTTTTACTACACTGTGAGTGACCTTTTTTTTTCCCCCATGACACATATTTTGCAAAGGTGTTGTAAATGAACACCCTTTCTCCAACGGACACCATTTCTGGCATTGACTAGCCACCTGCTGTGGATGAGGCACAACACATGACTGGGCAACTGTTTCATGTTAAAATTCTGGTGAGGAGACGAAGAGGAAGAAAGATTTGCAGACGGGGCTTGGTTAAGTGAACATGTATTTCCGTCACTTGGGAGACGTGATTAGTTGGATGCTCTGTTTCAGCATGGGTTTTTCATTGCCTCTGATTTAGACTGCAGTGACATTTGTAGAAATAGGATCAGATTTTCATCATTTGAGTGAAGGACAACATTCTCTTCTGTTTGTCTTATATTTCAGTTGAAATAGTGAAGAAATACTTGCATAGCTCTGGATGTCAGTGGCAGTGCTGTACTGCACAGATGTTCTGTTCCAGTGCATAATAGAGAAGAAAAATAGCATTAATTTTTCTTCTGATATATTTTATTGAAATTATCATGAAATTATAGCTGTGTCAGTACTATGTGGGATGATTTCATGTGCCATTTGGTCATGTGTTGCTTGTTGTGTGTGTCAGCAGCGACCTTGAGGCCAGTGCTGCTTATATGCCAGGTTGACTTGGTGAACAAATCGAATTTCTTGTTAATAGAGCAGCTATGTTTTAACCCATAATTACTAGTAAATGGCACAGAATGTGGAAGAAGCTGGTATGTGTTCTCCTCAAGCATGGAAATGCTGCACAGTTTTACTGGTATTTGTTCCCATAAAAATATTTCAGCATCTACTCTTACTTTTGGCAGTGTCATGTGATTGATTGCAGTGATGTCAGTTTTTGTATAGTATAATATTGGCTGGTTTAAAAAGGAAATAAGTATGCCCCAATTGTGATGTGTGTGACTGTTTGCCATTAGGTGTGTGTGTGTGTGTGTGTGTGTGTGTGTGTGTGTGTGTGTTGATGTGTTGTGTAATTATGTTCCTGTCTTCTGCAGCCTCGCCCCACGAAAGGTAAAATGCGTATTCACTGCCTTGAGAATGTAGACAAAGCCTTACAATTCCTGCGGGACCAGAGGGTTCATCTAGAGAACATGGGCTCACACGACATTGTGGATGGCAATCCACGTCTGAGCTTGGGACTGATATGGACAATCATCCTCAGGTTCCAGGTATGGCATGACATTTAAGTGTCAATTATTGTCATGTTGTTCTATCACTATACAAAATTCCCAATGAGTAGAATAGTTATAGAACTTTGGGTATAATATTACATAGAGTTGCAGACAGAACTTGTCTGCTGTACAGGCTTGTGGCTGTCAAAACTTAGTGTTATTGTTATGCAGAGAGGTAGATATATTATGCCCCTGAGCTGTGCAAAGTATGATCTGGGCTTGTACACATGCCAACCGACACGGTTGCTGTTATCATTGCTGCAGTCTGAGCCAAGCTACCAGCACTTCAGTTGTCTTTTATTAGTAGTAGGGTGCAGATGGTTTTTGTGTGCTTGTGACATGTATTTAGTTCAACTAAGAATGTTCAGTTGGAATGTCCATTTCTTCATGATATTTTGACCCTTGAAGATGAGACCACCACACTGTCTTGGAACATCAGGCACTAATGTTCCGTTGCCATGTTTGTGCAAATTTTTTATGGAAAAAGTCACTGAAATTTCTGTGAAAAATATCCTGCGCCCTGCACCCTGCACCCTGCACCATCAGTGCTATGTACAGTAATATACAGAATAGTGAAAGGTTTTGAACATGTTCAGTGCTGGACAAACACAGATCAGGAAGAGTTGTGCTTTCTGGGCAGAAGCATGGTTTTCACTAAGTAGGAACATAAACTGACAAAGTAAGCACTACTGATGTTGTGAAGGGGGTGGAACTAAAAGACAGACTTTGTGTGAAAAATATACGTTCTGTGCAAGAATTTAAAGACAACATTGAAAGTAAGCACATAGGGGAAGCAGAGGTGTAGCTCTACTCTTTCTTTAATCTCAACACAAATGGGAGTGGGTGATTACTGCTGTGTCCCAGCAGCAATATCCCTGGCATTGACCCAGTACCCATTGTATAGGGTGCTGTGTGGGCCCCAGGGTTGGTTTGGACGGGTGAGGAAAATCTCGCCCCACTGGGATTCGATTCCTACACTGTACAGCCTGTAGCGAATCACTGTACCGACTGTGCTGTCCTGGCCTGCAGGTTATGATGAAATAAGAAGTAAAATTTTGAAAACTTGCTGACCTCATATTAGTCATCCATTAAGCAGCTATGTCTGTCATCATGTGTTAACATGTGGTTTTCCTGACAGTCTAAAAATGTCTGTAGTACAACCACTGTAAAAAGGAGACCTGGCTTGTATGAGAAATTATAGGCCTGTTTCAGTATTAACTTTTTTTTTTTCTAAAATACTTGAAAAGCTTAGGCGGGGTAGGTTAAGCCAACAGTTATGCACTAATGGCATTTTGGTCCCAGAACAATTTGGCTTCAGGAAGGGGATATCTACTGAAAATTTTACCAACAAGCTAGCAGGCAGTGCATTCAAATTTCTTAAGCAAAAATGGCATGTTGGAGGAATTTCCTGTGATTTAGCCAATGTGTGTGGGTGCTGAAATCACACAGTCTTGCTAGTTAAATTACATTTCTGTGGCATTCAAGGAACCGATGCAGATTGGAAAAAAAGAAGATGAAATAAAATCGTTTAATGGTGCTCAGAACTTTTCTCAGACTGGGGAACAGTCAAACCTGGAGTACCCCAGTGTTCAGTTCTGGGACCCATACTTTTCACCATGTACATCAGTGACCTTTCTTCAAGAATGAATATGTTATCAGAACCAATCAACCATCAGACCAATCATACTGTCAAACAACATTTCTCTGCAATTTTGCAGCAGCAGTGACTTAAGTGGTGGCACATTGGAGATTGGTTTCTCCACCACAACAGTGTTCCTCCTAACTGCTTTGTGTAGGAACTTCTGGCCAAAAAGGG
Source organism: Coptotermes formosanus (assembly GCA_013340265.1). Classification (NCBI taxonomy): domain Eukaryota; kingdom Metazoa; phylum Arthropoda; class Insecta; order Blattodea; family Rhinotermitidae; genus Coptotermes; species Coptotermes formosanus. Next base: position 1,252,027 of record BLKM01000200.1, read on the forward strand.
CATGACTGTTGACCCACACTATGCATACTTCCCAGATTTAGTGCCGTATAACTTCTTTGTATTTCTGAAACTCAATTTGGCATTGAAGGGAAGTATATTTTCTGACATACCGTGGCTTGGGACCAATCACAGCATACACTCGTAGGGTTCCGAACAGAGGACATTAGCAGATGCTTCTAACAATGGTGCAAAGGCTAGGTTCAGTGTCAAGTTGCAAGGGAACAACGTTGAAGGGGCAGCATGAAATAGCAGGAAAATGCTTGTATCGTTAAAAAACATACAATCCAGAAACTTTGTTATCACACCTAATTAATACTTGACCAGTTACCATAAAATTCCACCATGAGCTACCTAACACCAGTGGCTTGATATGAATCCCTTTTGAGTGATCAGCTCAGTGTAGATTTTGCACAAGTGCCATGTTGTTTATTTTACCTTTTAAGGTACTTAACATAGGCTGCACCTTTTTAAAAGTCTGTAGCCACACAGAATTTGAAAATTTTTTCAATATTTATGGCAGGAAATTAAAAGAATACAAAGGTAGAATTACCTCTGATGTCACAGTATTCTGTATTCTTACCAATTTTTATGGCTGTCCGTTGGTTGCTTTTGAAGGTATATGAAGGCAAGATGGAGAGAGACAGATGTGATGCCATAAGCTTATCTTTCCATATAAAACTAGGGACGCTGGGCTAACATTCTGGTGCCATGTTCATATGTATGAGTCACACATCTTTGTTCAGAAATTGATGTATCTGTTCCTGCAGATCCAAGATATCACAATAGAAGAAACAGACAACCAGGAGACTAAGTCTGCCAAGGATGCTTTATTGCTGTGGTGTCAGATGAAGACTGCAGGTTATCACAATGTGAATGTGCGCAACTTTACGACATCATGGCGTGATGGCTTAGCCTTCAACGCCATTATCCACAAACACCGCCCTGACCTCATACAGTTCGAGAAACTGTCCAAATCAAATGCCATGTACAACCTGAACAATGCCTTCAATGTAGCAGAGGAGAAGCTTGGACTGACAAAACTCCTAGATGCCGAAGGTATGAGATATTTTGCATGCTTTGGAACAAAAAAGAAATGTGTGCCAAGCTGGTTAGTGCAGATCCAAAGAGCCTAAGTACAGTAAACCCCCAATTTTACATTTTTGTGGTGACCACCTGAAGTGGCGTAAGATTTTGGAAAGTGTAAAATTCAGGAAACATTTTTCTTATGGGAATTTGGCCAGTTCCCATACAAAAACTGCATAAAACATGGAAAACAAAATGCGGGAATGTGAAATCAGGGTTTTGCTATGCAACAAAAACCTGTAATTGGATTATCAACGTGCATGGCAGTAATTACAGTTCAGCCAAGTACATTGATTTCTCCTAGAACATTGTGTCCTTGCACGTGGCATTTCCTGTGTTAATTCAGTGTTCAAGTCTCAGGCAGCTTTAATTTACATTTGACCTTGAGTTTAGCATTCGCATAATAATCAGCATGAGGCACTCTTAATGTTCCCCCTTGAATTTCTTAATGTGTATGAAAATAATTTATGTATTGAGTGCTGTACAACTGGAACATGCCTGCAAATATCAGCATAGTGAGTTATAGTTTGGAAGTAGCCCTGAAGGAAATATACCAGTGTTTAAGAATGAATTTGGAATTATTATTATTATTATTATTATTTATTATTATTATTATTATCATTATTATTATTAATTATTTGGACTGCAAATGGGTTTGTACTTGGTGGCAGTGGTACTACAGTAAGACGCAACACACAAAATAACACACATCACACAAAGTAACACACCACACTCAACAAAACACAGCACACGAAATTACAAAAACGATAAAGGACACATACTACACACAATAATGAAGTTGCAAAGTGAGATTTCATTCTGATGGAGTCCTGTCAGAGCGTGAAGTGTTCTGAGACTTTCTCCTGTTTATTTGAGTCCTTAAAAACAGCAATCACACACAGTTCCGTGGCTTATCTTGTTCTTTGGAGCCCCCATTCACTTAGAGCATTGTTGCATGAGGTGAAAATGGTTCTACTTCTCCCCCTAAAATATTGTCTGAGGAATCATGTCACAGAATATTTACACATTGAAAATTCATGGGAGTCTTCATTTGGTGTTCAAAACAAAGCTCATGCCTGTCTTGTAAAATTTATTGATGATAAAGGAGCAGCCCGAGACTGTGAAAAGAACTGAATGTAGGTTGTTGAGATTGAACTTAGACAGATGTTAGTGATATGATACAAATATTTTGCAGTTTTCTCTGAAATATTTAATGCAGTGTGTTGAGTTAAATGTTATGACTGCCACACTATGGAAAATGATTTTGGTAGTGTGTACAAATTTGGTTTTAAGTATTTATTTTATCTCCCTTGTGTAGCTAACAGATTGACAATTTTGTAAGTCTGCATAACTTTGTCGAAAAACATTTGACTTATTTTTCACTGCAGATGTGGATAAAAACTTTTCCACATTTGTAGTCAGTAACTGCGCTGTTTCTCTTGTTTAGTGAATAACGTTACTGATGCATGCTGTGTTCTCAGACATTTTTGTTGAGCACCCTGATGAGAAGTCAATCATCACATATGTTGTGACATACTACCATTACTTCAGTAAGATGAAGCAAGAGACAGTTCAAGGCAAGCGAATTGGCAAGGTTGTGGGTATTGCCATGGAAAATGACCGTATGGTGCAGGAGTATGAGGGCCTCACATCAGACCTTCTGCGATGGATTGAGGCTACTATCGTTGCTCTTGGTGAGCGTGATTTTGCAAATTCTCTGGTTGGCGTGCAAGCACAACTGACACAGTTTAACACATACCGCACAGTGGAGAAACCTCCAAAGTAAGTTACGGAGTTGTATCTATTAATGAAACAATAAATCTTCGTATAATGTTGTATTTTTTAAGTGCTGATGCAGTATAGGTTTATAGCACTTCATGTTTGTACCCAGGTTTGTGGAGAAGGGCAACCTAGAAGTGTTGCTGTTTACATTGCAGTCTCGAATGAGAGCAAACAATCAGAAACCATACACACCAAAGGAAGGCAAGATGATCTCTGACATTAATAAGGCCTGGGAACGATTGGAAAAGGCAGAACATGAAAGGTAAGCTGTTGCAATGACTGGCTTATTATTCAGTTATACTTACTTTGATATAAAAATTCCATTGGCTATTTTTTTTCTCCCCTCCAAGTGATCCTGTTCTGTTGAAGTCATGCTTGTTAAGTAGAAATCTGACAGGTATTAATTTACAAGAACTAAGGTGCTGTGAAAAGAATGAAGTAAAAGTTTTAGTTCTTTGCTGTGGTTTAAGGTTTATCTGTGTCTCCAGTGTTCAAGTTTTATTTCTCATTCAATCCTGACGCCATAAATGTTTATTTTGTGACTGTATTTTTGTGTTACAGACTTAGAGTCAGACTTTGTTTATATTGCAAGGTCAGACTGGTAATTGCAATAAAATAGTTTGTATTTGAATTCATATTTTGTACTGTGTGCAATAAGAATGAAGCATGTGAAATTTTCTAAGTTATGCTGTACAGGAATTTTATTACATTGAAGTACAGTAATATTCTCTCAAGACACTTCTGGAAAAATTAAATGAATTTGGCTTATTAAGCAGGAAGGTGTCTTAAAAGGGTAAACCTGAAAACAATATTATTTTCTAATTCTGTACTAGAGTTGACATTCAATATATGTAATTTTATTTAATATACATTTTGCATTAAGTGATTCAGTTTCACCATCAAACCGCTTTTCAGCGTACCTTCTGTAGTTAGTTTGGCACATTCTTGAATGTAAGACAGCTGGTAGATGAAGAGCCTCTTCTTTACCAGAACTGTTCCATAAATACCAATTCTGTTTTACTATATTTTAGTATTTTCACTTTTTTCCCCCCGATTGTGTTGTTTACTTACAGGTTGAGTACTGTCTCTCCTATCTTAAGTTGACACATGTGCAAAGTTTTTAATTTTTTGTTGTGAGGAAAATTTGTAAGTAGCATCTATCATGTGTATAATATCCAGCTTTTGAAATCAGGGCAGCTAGTGTTTTATGCTGGTTTTTGTTATAGTAGCCTTGCTGATGGCATGATCAATAAGTAATGGCTCTGCGCAATGAAAACTGTACACACATTTGAAGTGAGCACAAAAGTATGTATATTTTGCACACTGAATATTTCAAATTATTGAAACTAAAGTAAAACAGTTATGGGCACAACACTCTCTCTTAAATGAATGCTGATTGTTGTTGTAAATTACTCATGGGCTGTGATGTGTTATGCTGTGTAAAATGCATGTGTGGGAATAGATGGAAGTGCAGTTGGACTGTGATGTCATTTCCCACCAAACACTTCCATAGATTAGTGCTGAATTTTTTATCCGAAGCTCTGATCCATGGACCATGCAGATGAAGCTTTACAACATGTTCAGTTTTCTTGTTGACAAGCACATGCACGCTTTTCAGTATAAGCATGTTTTTAAGGAATTAATGGTGCCCCTGGAAGACTGTTTTATCCCAGTGGAATAATGCAGTTTTGGTAAGACTATTCCTCCTGATCCTCACATGGCTCAACAACAGTTATTGTTGCTGACCAGTGTTCAGCTTATTTGCTGGCCACTACAAATATGTAATGTGGACCCCATTTAGAATATGTGGAGTAGTGGGATGAATAGAACCATGCAGGAAATGTGGCTTGTCCTCCCGCCAAGAAGTATTAGTACCCTCTGGACTCCTGTGTCAAGGCAGTCAGTATGAAGTTGCGTTGTCTCAGCATTATTTTCGATCCATAATTGAGTCATGCCAAGATGAATGCAATCCATGCTTGATGCTCAGGGGTTCTGGGTATCATGTGAAGTGCCAGGCATCGAAAACAGCCTGTTTAAGGGCTAACATGCTAGCTCATGTTTAGTGTAAGAATGTGATACGTATTTAAAGAAACAAATGCTTGTGAAACATGTATGTTTTGCAGATAAAGTTGTGTGTTTACAGATGTGAACACAGCCTTTCAGATCAGAATTTCAGTAAATAAACTACTGAAGAATGACAGAAATATATACTTCACTCGTGCTTTTGTCAGCCTCGCTAGTGCAGCAGCAGTAACTCTGAAACATGGTTACATAATGCAACTGCACACTATAAATTGATATTCGTGCAAACAGTGTGCACCACTGTACTCCCATTTGGATCTTGTGCCAATGCCCAAGTTTCAAACTGGCATATTCGATCCCTGAAGGACACCAGCCTTCGCATCTTGTTCGCTTGGATATGAGTGAATACAGATGTTCGAATAACATTTATTTGTGCTTAACCATGGACTGTAGTCACTGTCCTAGAAAAGTAATGAACTTTTAATCCATGTTTATGTTCAAATGAGACAAAAATATTGGGGTCTTTGGTGAGTAGATACCAGGTATACATAACTAATGAACGGAAGGCAGACAGAAACAACAAATAGTCAGATACAGGGAAATTATTTGTGATGGTAATTATGATGGCAGCTGTGTGTTTACATCATTTCTGATTCAGAACTTATAAAATTATATGTGCACTTAATTTTTGTTTCACTGAGTGCACAAATATTCTTTATTAATGGTGTTGTGTTCTGTTCTGTAGGGAGCTTGCGCTGCGTGAGGAGCTGATCAGACAAGAGAAATTGGAACAATTGGCAGCAAGGTTCAACCGAAAGGCCAGCATGCGTGAGACTTGGCTGAGTGAAAACCAGCGTCTTGTTTCTCAGGATAATTTTGGTTTTGACCTAGCAGCTGTTGAAGCGGCTGCAAAGAAACACGAGGCCATTGAGACTGATATCTTTGCATATGAAGAGCGTGTCCAGGCTGTTGTTGCCGTTTCCCAGGAACTGGAGACAGAGAACTATCATGACATTGACCGAATTAATGCCAGGTACAGGGAGTAGATGATACCTGATTTGAGATTGGGTGTTGTTGGGGACTAAGCAGAGAAGTCTGTAACAAAGCAAGGATGTAGAGTACTGAGTTCTTCCACCATCCACCCCCTTGTTACTACACAAAAATGTGTCAGGTTTAACCTTTATCATCTCATGAAATCATTTGCAGTTTTAAATGTCCTTAGTAAGCCAGAAAAACTCAGGCCATAACGAGATAAAATTGGCATTTAAGTCCATCTAAAGGTTGATCAAAATGAACTCTTATTATAAAGGATGAATCATAATAACTGTAGATGGGTAAGGCTATGTCCAGCTTGCAGGTGCTTGCACACTTGTGCACACATCTCATGTTTGTGTGGCTTGCGTGGCAGCAGCTGGCCAGTATCATGGGGACATCACTTTGAGTATAGTCTGTTTCTGCTGGAAAATAATGCCTAATTATGTAGTATAAAGAGGGAAAACAAACATGATGTATTTAAAAGCAATTATCAGAAACTTAACAAACCAGAGCCATAGCTGTAGCATAGTAGCATATTTGGTATCAGTACATCCAATATTCCGTATCGCTGCTGTTCACTGTAGTGACCAGGAAGCAGCAGACAAGGAAGCTTGGGCACCGCTTCATACTAGAGCATCCATTTTAAATGCACACACTACTAGCTATGGCACAGGACAGCCCCATTTATGTATATGTGTGTGTGCGCGCGCATGCACATGAGTGAGAATGAGGGATTATGTGTATCCTGGAGGCCAGCACACAAGATGTAGCGTAAGAGGGGAATGTACATGTAGCTTGCATGGGGAAGGTGAGAAACACGCTGAGATTTCAGTTGGAAAGTCTGAAGGGAAGAGACTGATTTTGATAGCAGTATGAAGTAATAAGTTTGTATGTTTAGATGCACCTGATTCCCGTGTATACAAGTACATGAAATGAGAACACGAATGTTAGCAGTAGCAAAATTACACTTAACAGATTTTGTGTTTATATCAGTATCTTTAAGTTTTACGTAAGAACTATGTTACTTGTTTTGTTGCATTCAGGAAGGACAATGTGCTGCGTCTGTGGAACTACCTGCTGGAACTTCTGCGTGCCAGGCGCATGAGGCTGGAGCTGTCACTCCAATTGCAGCAGAATTTCCAGGAGATGCTTTATATCCTGGACTCGATGGAGGAGCTGAAGTTACGTTTGCTATCAGATGACTACGGCAAACACCTTATGGGCGTTGAGGATCTGCTGCAGAAACACTCATTGGTGGAGGCTGATATCAATGTGCTGGGAGAACGTGTGAAGGCAGTGGTGCAACAGTCCCAGCGCTTCCTTGACCAAGAGACAACAGAAGGGTACAGACCATGTGACCCTGCCATCATTGTGGAGCGTGTACAGCAGCTTGAGGTTAGAACACCACATTAAATATAAAAGGCAGGGTTCTTTTACAGGTGCAAAGTGAAGGAAAATTCCTATTGTTTTGTCAGGTGGTTCAGCTAGGAATGTAGGAACTACAAGAGATTGCATATGACCGTACATTTTGACAGCTATGTTTTAATATTGCTGCCATTTGGTTCAGAATATTTTATCCTTTTGTGCCTACCTGAGATTGTAAAAGTCGAGTACCCTTACTGCTATTCCATATGGGTATTAAATATGAAGTTGTACCTTTATAGCAGAACAGTTTGTGATTGATGGTGTTACAGAGCAGGATGCTAAGGAGAATTTATGGATGCAAGAGAGAGAAGGCATAACAGTAGGATGGGGAAAGCTGTGTAATGAAGAACGTCATATAATTTGTATTTTTCATGAATTGTTTTTGGGCAGCCAGCTTGAGTTGGAAGAGATGAGCGGGAGGTGTAGTGTGGATGGTGCATGTTAAATGTGTGCAAAGTTTTAAGAAAGCCCAAGGGAAATGGATGATCAAGGAGATGCAGGCTTAGGTGGGAAGTTGGTAAGATGGATCTCAAGCAGTGGGATGATGTGAGGGTGTGAACTTGATTTTCATGAGTAATATTAGGCTCCACTGGCAGGCTGTTTTGAATAAGGTAATTATCTTTTGTGGTACATAATGATGCAGAATTTTTTTGATCACCTGAGCAACGTATTGCTTCTCAGGAAGGACTCTGTTGCACAGAGATCATTGCTTATTGATCTTGGAAATTTGCTTACAAGCTGGATTGGAAAAAGTTTTCAGCGTCCCCTTCTGCTGTTCAAAATCAGTATGAACTGAATAAGCCATGTGGCCATTTGATAACTGAGTTGTTCATGTGGATTAATGGGTAAGCATTGGATTCACTTACATTCCGCTTGAGAACATTGTTGGTGGGGTCTCAGTTTTTTCTGTTGTCTTTTTTTGCTGCATCTTGTATTAAAAAGACTTTTCTTGAAGAAAGTACTAATATTTTGGTACAGTGTACATCAGCTCACAGTTTTATGGATATTCTGTATGTCTCAGTGGAGAGAGTGTTAACAGAATATGAAAATTTTTATGCCTTTATTTTATATTTTATTTTTTATTTTATTTTATTTTTTTTTTTTTGTGGGGTTTTGGCTGGTGGTAAACTGCAGGGACAGGTATCTTGTTCTTCAGCTGTTTCACCTGACATCTCAATATCAGCAAATATTTTTACGTTGCTCTTCCACAAACCAAAATTTGCATCGTCAGTGTGGTTTTCACTTCAGTATTGCCTTGACTTTTTCATTAGAACTGCAGCAGAGTGTCCAGTGGAATATTGATGTTACATTGGAGAATTTAAATTAAATGTTTTAATTTCATGACAAGAAATTCAGCTCCAGTTTTATCTGTTTTGGGTAAGTTACCTCAGCATCCAAAGAAAACCAAAATTGTCTAACCAATTTGAATATCGCTGGCTCATCGCAATCACTGCATTATGCAGCCATTGCCCTGTGCTTAAAAATGTACTGATTGAAACAGCATGGGAAGCAAACTGGGTGTGTGGTAGTAATGAATATGGCTGGGCCAAGCATGACGTATTCTTTGAAGTTTTAGGTTGTCATGGCAGGTGCCATGCATTTATATAGAAGGGTAATGATGTTTAGGGATAATATGTTTGTCTGGTAGGTAAGTAGTTTACATTACATACAGTAAAACCCTGTTAAGAGAATTTTGAAAATTCCAAGGAAATTGTACTTCTTAAGCGGGAAATTTCTTAAAAGGGTAATTTTAATGAAATGGGAGAATTTGATGCTTTTTTATCCTGACTTCTTAAAGGGGGAAAGTTTCTTAACTGGGTTTTTCTTAAGCGAGTTTCACTGTATTATGAATTACTGCGTAGTAATGGAAAATTTATATAGTGAACTTTGTTGCTGCAGGATGCTTATGCTGAGTTGGTGAAATTGGCAGTGGAGCGCCGAGCTCGGTTGGATGAGAGCCGCAAACTGTGGCAGTTCTACTGGGACATGGCAGACGAGGAGAACTGGATAAAAGAGAAAGAGCAGATAGTGACTAATGGGGACATTGGCCATGACCTTACTACAATCAACCTTCTCCTGTCAAAGCACAAGGTAGACCAATCAACATATCAGAAAGTGGTAGTAATTTTGGTAGGAGTAGAATATACCATTCCATTACACATGTTTTATTCAGTACATAAGGCCGAACATGACAGTTCATGGGCTGAATAGAAAGGCAACAGAATGATTAGAAAATTTGTAGGTTAGTTATGTTCAGATTATTACTTCTGCTAGTGGTGTTGCTGTGATAGAAAACATTAGCTGAAGTCTTCTGAAATCCCTTCTGAGTTTCCAGCTGACTGTAAACCATGTCCTTTTGAGTAGCCCTTGAGGCGCTAGAAGTTGTGGTCAAACTGCCTCTAGTCTAATGTAATATTATTCATTCCATGCATTGTATTTGCAATCATTTATATGCACTAACATCTGCACATGATAAAATCACAAGTCATCCCTAAACATGAACTTTCTTACATGTTTCAGTGATAAATCACCATCTTCAGGGAGACATAAAGGCAAAGGCATATATAATACCAATACATCAATTTTACGTGCACAGTGTTAAAAATATATGAAATGGCAGCTGTAAATATAATAATATGGATGTAGTGGCTAGTATGATGACATATTATTGGTTAAAATTCATTGATATATCATGTTTATATGTGTACTGATGTCTAATATCAACGTTTTTGATGAAGTCCCTGTGCCGTGTATTGATGTATCCTGTGTAGGAAGGTGTTGTACACAGTACATCATTTTGTGTTGTTTCTGAAATTATGTTCATATATTTTTGTGCTTACAGGCCCTTGAGAATGAGATAGGTAGTCATGAGTCACAGCTGATGTCAGTAGTTGCTGTAGGAGACGATCTTGTGCAGCGTCGACACTTTGGTGCTGACCGCATCCAGGATCGATTGCAAGAGATCCTGGGAATGTGGCAACATCTGATAGATGCAGCAGCCTATAGACGTAAGAGATTGGAGGAGGCTGTTGACTTCCATCAGGTGGGTAGAGTTAAATAGTTAATGAATTTAGGAATTGTGATGGTATTATTGCTCTTAATGGTTTTCTTTGCAGTTCTTTGCAGATGCAGATGATGTGGACATCTGGATGCTGGACACACTAAGGCTAGTGTCAAGTGAAGATGTCGGTCGTGATGAAGCAAATGTGCAATCTCTTCTCAAGAAACACAAGGATGTGACGGATGAACTGAAGAATTACAGTTCTGTTATTGAGACTCTACATAAGCAGGCAGAACAACTTGGAGAACAGGATAGACAGGCTCCAGAGGTGAGCATCTGAATGCAAGTGACAAATTGTAGCCATATTTCTGCAAACCATTAGTAGCCTGCCTTGTTATGGCTGAAGATGATGTCCTAATACCTGCATTGTGTGGTTGTGGGAATGTGTTAGTGTGTAAAGTAATGACAGAAGTTACACTTAATGTGCTGGTCTGGTATGTTTTTTTCTAACTTTATGTATATTTTCTTTACTACTGTTGGTATAATGTGTGTGTAGGTTGTTAATTAACACCTGCAAAATATGTGAACACTGGACACAGCCGAGAAACCTGAATGTCCACTGAAGTCAGCACCAAGAACATATAATGTAATTAATGGATAGTCACATAAACCTGGGGTTTTGCAGAGTTCACTGGGCACTTAATTCAAGTGCCTAAGGGTTAATGATCACATGCCATAGGCTGAACATACATGCAAGCTAACACAGAAACAGTGAGGAACGTACATGATTACATTTTAAACTCAGACTATTTCTAGGTATATTTGAAGATTAAAATGGTATTCTGTTTTAACAAGAGCTGCGTGTTGTTTGTGAGGTGTGCAGGTATCTTGATAGTTCGTCCCAATTTTTAATTTCAGGTTGTTGAACGTCTTGCGAGCATAGATCATCGGTATAAGGAATTGCTGGAGCTTGCAAAACTCCGTAAGCAACGGTTGCTGGATGCACTTTCCCTGTATAAGTTGCTGAGTGAGTCAGATGGTGTTGAGCAGTGGATAGGCGAGAAGGTTAGCATTGCCTGTTTTCTTTGTCTTGTCATGTTAATATATGTCTGCAGTTAGTACCTTATTCAGTTCAATGTAAATTCTGTTTTGATAATTGGGGAAGTTGCAGCTAAACTGAAGGAATTCTGCATGTCTAGATTATTTCCAGCTACTAATTGATTTTCAGGGTTGAATGCAACAGGGATATGGGTATTTCCAAGTTTTTTTGGATTAACCTTTGTTTTTAATTGTTTGTATTATTTTCTCCTTTCATTACTGGTGGCATTTGAGTGTCCACTATATGTGCAGGAATTTTCTTTCCATTTACTGAACTTCACGTATTTTGTGATAGAGAGTTGTTGAATGTTTGTTCTTAGGATCGTATGCTGCAGACCATGGTCCCTGCAAAGGATATAGAAGATGTGGAGATCATGAAACATCGTTATGATGGCTTTGAGAAAGAAATGAATGCTAATGCATCACGTGTAGCTGTGGTGAACCAGCTGGCACGACAGCTGCTGCATGTTGAGCACCCCAACTCTGAGCAGATAGTAGCACGACAAAATCAGGTACGATATTATGTCAGGAAAGAATCTCAAGGAATTACTGCAGTTGCAAGTTACCATTTTCTGTGACAAGTGTAATAATTTCAAGAGGTTGGTTGCTTTGGGGAGGAGAAATTTCTCCAAGTCTTAGCTGTAACCAGCATGATACCTTGCTGAATTATTTGATGCGAAGATGCTCCTGATTCATGTTGGGAGATGTGCCATTGGAAGACAGTCTCAAGGGGCTATCACATTCTCATGAATACCTGACATTTAGTAACGTTCGTCGTCATCGTCCTTAATCAGTCCTGCTGCCCGTTGTTTCATCAAGGGAGACCATCCTTCCATTCAGTTTAGCAATAATTACAGCAGTGCATAAAATGTAGAATATTTGTTATAACTCGCACTTAATATACCCATGCCAGTGGCTGAAACTGAGTATTTGTATAATGCACATTTACTCCCTGGGAATGAACAGTACTGTTTTCCTGTTAACTGTCCATACTTATTGTGACATTGCTTTGTAACACTTCCATTTCACAGTGCTTTAGTCTCACATGTCAGAAGTATCTGCATATAACTCACTTGTCAGACAAAGTATGACATATGCCTAATTCTTGTGCACAAAGCCATGTTTCATACTTCCAGAAGTTATTTATGAAAATAAAGCACATACCTGAATCAGTGGTTGCTGTCTTTTGAGTCTTTAGGGTTCAGTGCCAGTAGCCATGAAGGCATAAGTGAATCAGATCAGCTGACACACTTCTATGTTATTGCGTAGGAAGGTGTTGGTACATGTCCCATCAGTAGCATATCGCATAAAAGTCGTGTCTTTCTGTGTAGCATACTGGCAAACTGTTGAAAGAAATCTCGCTGCTTGCCCCACCAGCCATCCATTTTTGTTTTTCAACAACTGTTTGATATGTTTGTTATTAAATTGGGAACACTTGGAGCAGTGTTTAGTGCTCCCAATTTCTACCACGTTGTTTAAGTAGACATAACCATAAGTTTACAAACAAATGAGCTATAGTTTGGGTTGGCTGCCTGGAAAAGAGCAAATATCACATGTTTGTATTAGCAGTTGGAACCATACTGATTGGTCACAATTCAGTTTGCTGCCTGAGGAGTATGTGTGAAGGTTTCATATTTAATTTTATATCTGAGGTTAGAAAATGTGTTGTTTAAATGGAAATCATTGTAGTGCCTTAGTCTGAAGGCATGATATTGTGATTTATAACAACTTCCACTACAGTTTCAGGATAGAATAAAACTTCTTGTTGACACAGTTTTAATGCACTGTAGTGAACAATGATTTTAATTCTGAGACAGTACAGTGGGGAGTAATGTGATGTGACAAAAAGGCACTTGGACGGAATGGTGATGTGTGTTCAGTCCCTGGCTTTGGTAAAGTTTTTCATGTGTGTTGCAGTAGTACTTGCCTGACACAAATGATAGGGTAAAAGCATTTCAAGCACGTAGCTCAGAAGTGTTGAATATTTGTTATTTGTGTGTAGAATGTACTTTCATAGTGGACATGTGACTTAGTTTCATGAGGATTTTTTAACTTAACAGTAATGTAGATAATTGTAGCTCTTTCTCTGTCCAGTTGAATCATGAATGGGCTGAACTTCGGGAGAAGGCTGAAGCTAAACGTGATGAACTGAATTCTGCCCACGGAGTGCAAACATTCCACATTGAGTGCCGTGAGACATTATCTTGGATAGAAGACAAAAAGAGAATCTTGCAGTCAACAGACAGCCTGGAGATGGATCTGACTGGCATCATGACTCTGCAGGTTTCTTACACAATTGTGTCTGTCCATATAGATAATTTCACTGATTTTATTCCTTACATATTGTCAGTCCCCATGTTTAATGTTTCCGCTTTTTGTGTTTTGTATGATCCCATGCGCTTTCTTAACGTATTGGCCAAATGCATATAAGAAGAGTGTTAAATTTTGGTATGTTTTACATTTCCTCAGCTCAACGTTTTTCTGGAATTTGTGCTTCATTTTTCTATCCCTGACTTTGAAAATATACCAGCTTTTATGCCTTGTAGTTTTATCGTCATGATTTTTATTCTAGCCGAGAGATGCTGCTAAATGTTAGGTCAACATAACAGATAGAAGTGTACATTTGGTGCCTGTGCTGTTCAGCAGAAGTGGCACCCAGCAGTCTGTGCTGGTAATACCGTAAAACATGCATAGCTGTCAGTAACTTACACTAGTCCCTACAAAGTAAATGTTGAAGTAGTTCTTTTTTGTGTGTAGATAGTAGTGGTATTGATAGGATGGACATCTAGTTTGAATTCATCAGCTGTGATCAGTTGTGTATGCTGGTATATTACTTTGTGTTGCTTGTCAGTCACTGAAGCTGGTGTCATGATTGGAAATTTGTAAGTCATAATCAGGGAAATGTATAATCAGTGTCATAGCCGAAATTACATTGTGGGCTAAGGTTAATTTCACAGCAGACAGTGAGATATGGAGGAAGGAAAGCCAAGCTAATTTACAGTGCATTACAAAACGGCATTGTAGCAAACACTGACACACATATTGGAATGTATGTTGAGCTGGCATCAGGGTGAGGACTTGAGAGTGCACATCAAGCACATTTGTGAATAACTGTGATGCAGCTGAAGAAAGTTGTATCCAGTGTTGGCCTTTCTTCAGGCAGTGAAAGTCATTGAAAGACTTGGCCGCTGGAGGAACTGGAATCCGCTCTTGCTGCATGGTTCAAGCAAGTATGTACAAGTGGCTCTGCCATCAGGGAGAAGGCCTAGCATGTTGCTGTTTTTATGGGGGTAAACAACTTCATGGATTCCAGCAGCTGGATTAATGGGTTTAAAGGAGATGTATCACTGTTTATTGAGCTTTAGCTGGTGAAGTCAAGAGTGTTTGTTCAAAATTTGACTGGACTGGAAAAATGACAAACTATTGCAAGATGTTAAAGAATGAGACCTCTGTGACATATACAGTGCTGATAAGGCGGTCTGTTTTGAATCTGTAATCTACTAATAGTCTCACTCTTCACAGAGACGAGTACCATGGTGGAACAAAGTCAAACAGCAGGTTAACAGTGCTCCTTGTATTCAGTGCAGGGTGTTACTTTGAAGGTCACAGGGATGATTAGTGTGTGATTGTTTAGTATGGCTTTTATGGGCACATTCCAGGAACTTAATTGGCACACCTTGCATTGAGTCACATAACCTTTTGAAATCTTGTGTGATGATGGTTTTATGGACTTTATCCATCGTCTGAAGAGTAAAATATTAAAATTAAAAATTAAAATCACAACGTTTCAGAAGCTGGCTCTGCTTCTGTCCTCAGATGAATGGAGAGGTAGAAGAGAAGAACACCTACTGAGTTGGGCCCCTTAGACAGAGCTAGCCTCCATCACTGGACAAACTTTAATTGTAATTTTTAATATTCTGCTCTTCGGATGATGGATAAAGGCCATAAAACTGTCACCACACAGTATTATAGACCATTGTCAAAACCTTTTAGAATTTATCTTTCGAAATTTGTTCGGTACTACTTCATGAGATATCAGTATGTAGTACTATGTACTGGAAAATTCTGTTAATCCGACATATTATAATTCAGAAGTCCTGATAATCTGGCACTTGAAGAGAGAAATTCCAAGACCAGGAGTTTTGCTTTCTGTCGGTGGGGAGGGTGGAAGTTAGTGCAATAGGCAGATCTCAGCGACATGTTCGAAGAGTAGCTGTACATTAGCCATTGTATGTCTTGACCCCTTCCTCCTAGTCCATCATCATCTTCAGCTATGAAGACTCCAGAAAAAACGGAAGAGGACCCACAACCCCTGAACCAGCAGATGAAGGAGATGTTCAAATGGAATAGTCCTCTGATCAGTTGTGCAGCCAAAGTACAGGAGCAGTAACAAAAAACTACCTATAAGAGCTTAACGTCAGTATACATACTGTCTCATAATCCTGAATATCCAATAATCTGGCACCTTCCTAGTCCTGTGCAAGTCGGATTAACAGAATTTTTCTGTATTTTCTTCATATACTGTGTATGATATTTCTGTCAAAATCTTCCTTGTAATATGTGTGTGTGTGTGTGTGTGTGTGTGTGCGCGTGCGTGCGTGCGCGCGCGTGTGTGTGTGTGTGTGTGTGTGTCGCATAGGTTATCAGAAAGGAAGGAACTGAAAGTCAGCGGTTTCTTCTGTTATGCTGCAGGTATAAATCACTTGTTGCTGAGATGTTCATGTTGCATAGTCTGCACAGGCAAGGATGTTTTCTCCTTGTAATGTTGTTATACATTACACATCAAAATATGGTTAACATATAAGTGGTAGATTTTAAGAAAACATGCATTTTATATGTCAGAGAAGAAATGGAGGGATTGGCCAGCATAATTCCCTTTTATTATGGAGTACTTTCACTTTGTGCACTTTGTATAGTTATTCCTTAAGACTGATGTGTATATTTGGTTTTTGTAGTGCATTACTTCCAATATTATAGTTATATCTTCTATAAAGATAACCAAGACTGCCGGAATGCAAAGAGCTGATTATAAAAATCGATATCTGAATAGAAATGTTGGGAATATAATAGGTATTTTTCCTTTATCTGAAGTTAGTGTGTGTGCTGCATTATAGCGTCGACTGTCTGGAATGGAACGTGATCTGGCAGCTATACAGGCAAAACTGGATTCTCTGGAACAAGAGGCAGATTCTATTGGTACAGAACATCCTGAGGATGCAGCTGTTATTCGTGAAAGAATTACACAAATCCAGCAGATATGGGAGCAGCTCAAACAAATGGTAGGTATTAACAGTCTAGAATTGAGGGGCTTGCAATTGTTTGAGGAAGATCATTAATTTAGGCAGGTATTTAGTTTTGTGTTGTGTGGGTTATAGCTGAAGGAGCGTGACTCAAAATTAGAAGAAGCAGGTGACCTTCATCGGTTCCTGCGAGATCTGGATCACTTCCAGGCATGGCTGACTAAGACTCAGACAGATGTAGCATCAGAAGACACTCCTGCTTCACTGGCTGAAGCAGAGAAACTTCTGAACCAGCATCAGAGCATCCGGGAAGAGATAGACAACTATACAGATGACTATAAAAAGATGATGGAGTATGGAGAACGCATTACTGCTGTGAGTGATTTTTATTTTTTATTCCTGTTGAATAACTGTAGTCTTTATTTTCTTTTTTGTCAAGCATTAGCAGAACCTGATGGAGAGAAAACTTGTCAAGAAAATGCCTAGTCCATTTTTCTAACATTCAGAGATTTTATTTTTAGGTGTGGCACCAATCAGCAAAAAGAAGGGCTCTTGTATTGTTGCATGAAGTACATTTTTGTTCATATTAACTGTATAGGAATGACATTGTTTTTATTTTTCACCTCTTTTGACTCAGCCCATTTTTACACCTTCTGCCAGAGGGTGTCAGGTATTATAATGAATGGTAAACATGTTGGGCATTAGCAGATCAATATTATCAGTTTATTTTCAACATAATTTCCAGGTGCATTTGTGCATTTCTCCCATCTCGGCATGACTTTAAATATTCTATCGCCGTAAAAATCAGGCTCTTGCATTTGCAGCCATTCATAAACAGCCATTCCTGCTTCCACATATTGTGAACTGGGGCCATTCCAAGCATTGATTTGGCTGCCCAAAATCAGTCTGTCTGTTGTGGCATTTACATCTGTCCTTGGTATGTGCTGGGCTGACCAGTGTGATCATTACCGTGTATGTTCATACGGCCATTTTCAAACTTTCCTCATCATTTCCCTATGTCCTGCTTTGTTATTTTGCCATTACCATGCACTTGTTATCAGTTGGCAGTGAATATGGATGGGGAAGCATATTTGTGGCCATAAATTCCTCTATGAACTTTTTTGTAAGGACAGGTTTCCAGTGCCAGTGCCATTGCATACCAAGTTATCCCCTGCATATCATGTAATGGACCTGTGCACCATCTGTTGCCTGTTACCTGTACTACAAATCTGTAAGTCCTGCCCTCTTCCAAAAGTAAAGTATGGGATTAACACAAAGTCACAGGCAAGGGAACCTTCCTTACCGAACATGCATCTTGTACAGTATTTATTGTAAAACCTAATTGCACATTTGTAAAATTTCACAAATTCAAGATAGTTTACATGTGGCATTAACATAATGATTTTTATAGGAACCCTCAACGCAAGATGATCCTCAATATATGTTCCTGCGGGAGCGGTTGAAGGCCTTGAAAGATGGTTGGGAAGAACTGCACCAGATGTGGGAGAACAGACAGCAGTTGCTGTCACAGTCGCTGAATCTGCAAATGTTCAACCGTGATGCTAAACAAGCAGAGGTTTTGTTGTCGCAACAAGAGCATGTACTCAGTAAGGATGAAACCCCAGTGAGTAATTCCGAACTTGTCTATATTGGATTTATACTTATTGCAAGATAAGGAAGCTTCTTTTGTGAATGAAACTAAGTCCTTTTTCAGAATTTTTTTAGAGCTCTTGGCAAATCCGTATCTCATATATGCTGTAATATTATTTATGTTGATGTATGTCAGTGGATGTATGAACACGTTTTTTATGTTTGTTTTAAACTACTGAAATATTCAAATTGTTTCAGCGTTAATAGGTCACTTAGCCTCTTAGCTGACACATGAAACTAACCACACTGCAGGAAACAAACACTGAATTATTTTATTAAGTGAGGTGCTAAACAGCAAAGATATGATGTCATATGTATTGTTCTGTTATGTACTGCTGTGGTTGTGCGTCGTGAGGCTTGTAAATACTAAATCAGTTAATGCATTGTTGACTGGGCATTACTGTGGCTGACTACCCAGGGGACCAGATCCATAAGCATGTTCAACCCTAAAGTACATCACTTCATTAAAATCATAAAAGTTTCTCCCTCCTCCTTCCCACCCACCCTGCTACCCAATTAGCTTAACTGGTATGGACATGCGTACTCACTGTAATGCCTCATATTTGTTGACCATGTGGCACTCTTGGAGCAGCTGCGTTTATGTATAGGTATCTTGCAGAAGGAGCAGGTGTGCTTCCATGTCTTTTCTTTTCTTCTGTCTGATGCATGCTCAGTAAGGATTTTGCTTGTTAGGTTTGCTCCAAATTGTGTTGGTGAAGACTGCATAGTAATGTTTGAATGAAACTGATTGATTACCTTGTCTGACCTTGCATTGCAGTTCTACAAGTTCTTCAGACACTTTAAAAGTCACATGTTACATCATTTGCAAATGTGCACATTTGTGCAGTTGAGGTGATGTCCATTTACTCCTCAGCAGCCAGGAAATAATAAACACACTTGTTGAACATCTTAGAAGATTGAGTTTCTCTCTGTTTTGCAGCGTCAGCTGCTGGTGTCTGCAATTTGGTTTAGACTAACAGTTTCAGACTTCTCATGGGGTTTGTGCACCAACGCGTTTTGCAATGCAACAAGTAAACTTTCTTTCGATACAGAATTGCTGCTTGTAGGCTTCTTTGACTTGACAGGAAGAGGGAAATGTTGTAATTCGCTTCAGTGGTGTGTGCAGAAGAATAAGAACATTTTGAACTTCCATTGCCTGATATGTGTGACGCCACGTTTATTTGAACAAAACAAGTCCTTTCTGCGTGATTTCAGGCTTCTGCTGCAGTGTAAATGAGATCTTCACCATTTTGGGATTTTATGCAGCATCACATGGTACTTACATTCTGCATTGCATAAAATCCCAAAAGAGCGCAGATTTCAAGACCTTTCTGATCATTGCTGTGTAGATATTATATTTCTATCTGACTTCTTCAGTTTGCTTTTGTCATCTGTAGATTTTTATTTAGGAACTTTAATATGAAACATACATTTTAATAATTACTGTGTGCCACTTCATCACATCAGTGCAAGCAGTTTGCTTTTTTTACACTTGTGTTAATTTACAGATCAACTTGGAACAGGCAGAAAACCTGATAAAGCGGCATGAGGCCTTCCTAACAACCATGGAGGCTAATGATGACAAGATCAACAATGTTGTGCAGTTTGCTAGTCGTCTGTGTGATGACGGTCACTTTGCAGGTTGGTGGCATTAAGATATAAACTGCTTGATTCTTAGGTAACTGCATCAGAATTCCATGTCCTGTTTGTAGAGCTGCAAGAATGCTTGTCTCGAAGCAGTATACAGTGGGATTTTCTAGGCATTGAATTGCCATGAATTCATTCAAAGTGTATTGATAGAACATTGTTCCTTTGAGTGGCTGAAAATATAAAATTAAAAAATGGTATGACAAAAAGAGAAGTTGTGAGGCTGGAAGCTCAGACTTGTGTCCAGTGGTGAACTTTGATATTAGCTGTGTCAAATTGTTGAGTTTGTGTTGCCATTGCATTAGACATTGGGAATGAAGAGTAATGTTATCAAGACCCAGGGACAGTTGTATTAGATAAAGTTGCTGTGTTCATACTTCCTCATTTTCAGTCATAAATAATGAACAGAACAAAAAGACTGATAGTAGTTTATGGGCTTGATTGTTTGATGCTTGTTTCTGATTTGTTCAATTTGTACTCTAGCTTCTGTATCATCTTTGTTTTAAATGAAAATTATATTGTGGGTTGTATGTTGAACCATCAAGGTTAAGAATAAATATGGGAATTCTTTTTGTTGTTAGCTGTATAAACATGCAAGTTAAGGTAGTGAATGTGCACAGCTGATGAATAACATGCCAAGCAACCTGCCAGCGCACAGTTTATTACTTGTGATGGCTCTTACCTCTCAGTATGTTGACATATGAATTGGATCAAAGAATATTGCTAGTTTGCTTGTGTATATTAAAACATGTTCGAGAAACCACATGTAGCTTAAAAATTCAGGCATGTTCACCCTGTTTTTCTAGGTTTCTAGATTGTGAATGGTGACTGCTTTTGATGCTCACTTAATAAGTAATGTAAGCAAACTGTGTTGTTTAAGTGGTGGCAAAATCAGTGGTTCTTGAATTACATGTTGGTACAGCATAATGAAATTTGCATCCTTATGTGTATCAAAAACTGTAAGACCATTATGTAAGTGTATTGCACATAAAATGTGTTTTGTATAGGTCTCCATGTTAGAGGGTTTATTTTAGATTCAGTTGAACCACGATCGAGGAGGCCATTATTGTATCATGAATAATGCGTGTTCAATGCAGAGTTTCTACTTTTACATAAGTTGCTGTCCACAGTGTGGGACAGTTTGTTAAGATTCAGATTTAACTTTATCAATTTTTGCTTGCAGCTGATAAAGTTCACAAGAAGGCAGAAAATATCAATGAGAGGCGCAATGCTAATCGTGACCGAGCACTTCAGCAGATGGAAAAACTGAAAGACCAATTGCAGCTACACCAGTTCCTACAGGTGAGGTGCTTAGAACACTGTGTGCGTGCGTGAGTGAGTGAGTGAGTGAGTGAATGAGAGTGAGTGAGAGAGTGACAGTGAGTGAGTGAGTGAGAGTGAGTGAGTGAGTGAGTGAGTGAGTGAGTGAGTGAGTGAGTGAGATGAACACATTTATGACTTGTTAATCCACAACAAGAATGTTACCAGTTGTTTCAAAGTTGGCTTACATTGAAAATTTTTGATTTCTTCTGTACATAATCCAGAAATCTTGATAATCTGGCACTTCCGGGAAAGTAGTCTCAAGACTGGAAGGTTTGTTTTTTACCAGAAAAGAGCTTCATGCATGAAACAGGCAGATCTCAGGGACATGTTCAAAACAGTGTGCAAGAGTGTCTGCACATCAACAGTTGTATCTCCTCAGGCCTTGTCTCCTGCGCTGTCAACTTTTGGTGTGAAGACTCAAGAAAACATGTAAGAGGACTCTGATGATACTGAACCAGTAGGTGAAGGTGGTATCCAAATGGAATAGTCCTCTGATTAGTTGTGCAGCCCATGTATAGGAGCAGTAACAAGAAACTACCTGTAATAACTTAACATTGGTATAGGTTCTGTCCAATAATGTGGAATATCCAGTATTCGTGCACCTGGCCAGTCCTGTGGGTGTCAGATTAATGGGATTTTACTGTGGAAAACATTGTGTTGTACAAATGTGTATATGTAATAGAATGAAAGTACATGTGTAGTGAATGGTATTTTACGTGAAGGATGTGTAAATTCACACTGTTGGGACATGTTTTCCTGATATGTTTCAGTTTAGTGCATTAAATATTTTTGTCCCTTTTTATTTTTTGGTGGACATGTATGTAAACTTTATTTGTAACTTTTGCGGTCCCCTCATACATGTAGGCCATGTTTTAAGCCTTTTTCCTTTAATGCCCCTTACCAGTTTATGCCACTTAATTTATGCTTCCTCATTTTTGGTTCAACACCCTTTGGCTGGCTACACTATGACACTGCCGAGTGTCTATGAAACTTAAGACACAGAACTAGACTGAGGGGCAGTGCACTAACTGGAAACCACCTTTTATCCATGCTGGGACCGTGTCAGGCACCATGCACATGCCGCTCAGTTTAGTTCGGTATTTGGTCATGTGTTAATTTTCCCTTATTTCAGTATATTTTTCCTTCTGAAATGAGTGATAAACCTGTGTATCTCCAGTTCAAACCAGATAAAAAACTGAAAGACAAACAGTAGTGAAGAGAAATTAGAAGTAGTGCATTGGCATGAGAATGGTGAATGCTTTGCTAATATCTGCTGTGCCCTTGGTTTGGCCAAGAGCACAGTGCGTACAATTTATGATAATGCTGACAGAAGTAAAGGA
This sequence comes from Coptotermes formosanus, assembly GCA_013340265.1. Lineage (NCBI taxonomy): Eukaryota > Metazoa > Arthropoda > Insecta > Blattodea > Rhinotermitidae > Coptotermes > Coptotermes formosanus. The sequence continues at coordinate 1,274,673 of BLKM01000200.1, forward strand.
AGTGATAAGATGGGAACTAAAGTGAGCACTAAAAGAATTTCTTAGTCAACAAGTTCTACTATGGAACATACGGAAAAAAATTTTGAGTACTTGGATTGAGGAGCAGAGTCAATGCCATGTGTCTGGAAGCAAGCTTCTGGTTCAAGCCAGATGATCTGTCAAAAGATGGTGATAATGCTGAACCATTTAATGCAAGTTCAGGTTGGTTTTGTAACTTCACAGAGATACAATGTTCATAACATCAGAATGAGAGGAGACGCTGCTTTTGCTGACACTGTGGCTGTTGAGGAGTTTGTTGAGGAACTGCAGTATATTATTGGAAAGGAAGTCACTCACATAAACAAATTTTCAGTGTTGATGAGACGGCTGTTTTCTGGAAGAAGATGCTTTCTAGGACTTAACATCTCTCAAGAGAAAGTGTCTGCACCCAGATTTAAGGCTGCCAAAGACACATTCACTCTGCTTTCAGGTGGTGATGCTGAGGGGAATGATACATTGAAGCCATGATGGTGTACCATTCTGAAAATCCATGTGCATTAAAAGGCTATGTGAAAGATCTTTTACCTATGCATTTTAATTTAAATGCCAAAGGGTGGGTAGCAAGTCCACATTTTATGGTCTACATAACATCAAAACTTGAAAGTGAACTGCGAGAGCACTGTGAAAAAGAAGATCTGGCCCTTCAAATTCTCCTCATCGATAATGTTCTTGGTCATCTCATAACAATTCAGGATCTTTGTGAGCACATAAAAGTGGTGTTTATCCCTGTGAACGCATAAAAGTGATGTTTATCCCTCCAGAACCGACATCTGTAGTACAGCAAATGGATCAAGGAATGGTAATTGAACTAGTAAAAGAAAGTAGGGAGAAAGCAGGGGGGAGGGTGCAAAAGAGGTTGAAGTTGTGCGTAAGCTCACAAGCAAAGTCTGAAGGACTGCAAATCAAGGAGGAAGCTGTAGCAGTTTTTGAGAAAGAGGATCCAAACACAGGAAGAAGTTCTAAAGTGAAAGGAGGTGGAAGAAAGAGAAAAGAAGGAAGGAAGGATGAAAGCTTCCCAGACGTCATTGGACTCGTACTTTAAAATGACAAAAGGAAGTGTAACACTTGAATCTCAGCCATCGACCTCTGGCCACCCGTTACCTGTGCAGCTATCTGATGTGAGTGCAGAACCTTTCTTGCATTACCACCACCACCACCACCACAACCAGCACCTGCTTTGTCATCTGACCTAGATGACCCCTCCCCCCTCCTGCAACTCTAACCCAGCTACTGTCATCATCTGACCCAGCATACCACCACCCAGCTGTCTGTCTCGTAACACAGCCATCATGGTGCTGCCAACTTGCATCTTGTGCAGCATTTCAAGTAAATGTGTGCAAGTTGTTTACAGTTCTTTTTCAATTTATGTGGGCTACAAATGAATGTTCAATTGTTTATTTCTTTAGTAATATCAGTAACACAGTAATAATACACTATGCCCATGTGCCATATATGACGAGGCTGTCATTAGCTTGACTGCCTCTAACTCTCCCTGTTCCATTATTTCTCATGAGTGTATCATTTTTTATTTAAACCTTTTTTATTTACACCCACTATTTCAGGAACACAATTAGGGCATAAAACAAGCCCTTGGTGTATTTATAACTTTCTGATTGCAGGCATGCCTAACATGTTTTCCACATTTCCTTATGTTTAGCAAGGATCGACTGTACAGCAAACTTAATTTTTTCACCGATGGTAGTACACGAATATGAATATTGTTATTTATCATGTATGTGTTTTGTAATAAGTTTATTTATATGATACAGGATTGTGAAGAATTGAGTGAGTGGGTGCAAGAGAAGAATATCACAGCTCAGGATGAGACATATCGCAGTGCAAAGACTGTGCACAGCAAATGGACTCGACACCAGGCTTTTGAAGCAGAGATTGCATCAAATAAGGACAGGCTTTTCCATATCCAGCAGGTGCTTAAATCATTTCTGTATTTGCATTTATGGATTCTGTTATCACCATTTCACCTTCCTTTTACATGAGGTCCTTGCTCATCATAGTTTTCAAACAGTGTTGGTTGGTAGTTGTTTAGGGATGTTTTCAGACTGCCCATGGGTCCACTCTTCAAGGGTCTAGCAGTCAAAGAATTGTTGCAATTTCTTCTTGGACTGTTTGACCTTTGAATATGGGACCAATAGACTGTGCTGAAACATTGGTAAACAAATACCAACCAACACTGCTTAAAATCCCAAATGAGCAAAGACCTCAACTGCCCTGTTGCGGGAGCTTGATATTTCCTTTTGCTAATTCTGATAAGTTTTAGTAATGATAATTTATTGTGTAAGGCAGTAATAATTCAGAAATCCATGTAAAGGTAATTCTTTCTTGTATTTGATTCTGAAGGTTCATAGTGATGGACACAAATAAATACCTGTCAGTAGGTTGAGCTATTTTAATCCAATCCATATTTTGGAACCTACTTCCTTGAGATACATCGTAAAGTAACGCAGAATTATGGGAAGGTAGGTGTAGTTTTGTCAGAAGTGCAGAGTGCATGTGCTGGGGAAACTAGAGGAAGTGTTTTTGTTGTGGCAGAGTTTCCAAATTCTGTCTTCTTGTAATCATACTGTAAACATTTTTGCATCTTGTTACTGGGAGGAGAATTACAGCATTTGGGCTGATTGTCACAGGGTATGTAGAGAGAAACTGGGCGTGATTGGTAGATCTATCTGGATAGATAATAATGTGTCCTGTTGACCAGCAGTTGACCAAATATTGTGGTTGAATAGCTATGCTGCATGGTATTCAAGAGTTACTCTGTTCAAACCTCAGTCTGGAGATAGCCATAGTTCCTGAAGATTTGACTCTTGTGGCTTGTAATGTGGTCTTGACTGGTAAATACCATATTTACCTGAATAGAGGATGACCCTGCATATAAGACAGCCGCGCTTCACGATCTTCTTTTCTCAGGAAAATACCAGTACAAAACATGCCATTTTTCAGATGATGAATTAGGCAAAAGTTCTTATATATACTGTAGGTAAGTATGATACTTATAGTTAATTATGGATTTATTCTGATTGAGAAGATTCACCGTCTGGACAAATAATGTGTTGGTCTGTTTTGTCAACAGTACATTTAGATGCACATGTTGATGAGTGATTCTTCCTTTCTGTAGATTATGTTTTTGTTATTACAGGCTGCAGAAGAGCTGGTAAAAGAAAAACCAGAACTCGCAGAACTGATTGAGCCCAAAATATCTGAACTCTCTCAGCAATTTGATGACCTTGAGCGGACCACCAAAGAGAAAGGGGAGAGACTTTTCGATGCAAACCGTGAAGTTTTGCTTCATCAGACATGTGATGACATCGACACATGGATGGATGATCTAGAGAAGCAGATTGAGTCTGAAGACACGGGTACTGATCTGGCCTCTGTCAATATCCTTATGCAGAAACAGCAGGTAATCCATTTATGTGGTTCCACAGACAGACACTGTGAAAATCTTATTGAATGCCTTTTTATCCAAGATTCAAACTTCTGACGTTAGTTACATCAGTCATTATTTGATGCTTGTACTACTCTCTTTTGCTTGCAACTTTAATATTATGTTATATGTGTTTTACATAGTGCTTTAGTGCATATGTTTGTTAAAAAGGTTAGACCATGGACCCAAGGATCATATTTTGTACTGCTGGGTATGGCTGTGCACTTAATGCAGTTAGGTAACGGTTATGTAGTGCTAAGCATGTGATGGCTATCTCACGAAAGTCAAGCTCATGTAGATTTTCCATTGTAGAGACCTTATACTGTTCCTATCGATGATGGGGACTGTCACTCACTTGTCATAATACAGTGGAACCTCTGTCCATCATTTCTGAAGGACTGCAGAAAGAATTTTATATGCATGGGAAAAACAGCAGTTGTGGGAAAGCATTGTATGTGTCAGAAACACATGGAAGCAGAAAATGAAAACTGTACGTTATCCACTTATACCTACAAATATAGTGTACAAACAAAAAGCTGCTTTAACCCTTTAAAGACGAAGCATATCTGTTTTATATAAGAACTCAGCGCGTACCGCGCTGTAAGCACATTCCACTTCGGCTATAAAAACCAATCTCTCAGTGTTTTGTAAGGCAAAAGTTGCTGTTTGTTCTGAGATCCGTACAAAACATATAAACGCAATGTGGGCACCACGTAAATTTTTTTAATGTTAAACCTGGTGGTATGTGAAGTTACCGCTAGGCTTTAAAAGGTTAATACCTGCGTGCAAATTACTTTCTAGGCATTTTTACGAAGTAAACAGAATGCTTCAAGAAATTAAAAAAGCACGCCTTTCGTGGAGACCATGTGTGTCCATTCATGACCTAGTGTCATAGTGTCAGTAACTAAACCGTTTATTGGGGTTTCATTAATTTTGGTATACGAGGTTTTTACAAAAAGTTGTGAAGCAAGCTTGAGATTTGTCAAAATGGAAATGAATACTTAGGGGCATAAATGAAATTTTGCATGTATTGTCTACCTTTTTCATCCGATTAGGATAAAATTTGGAACAGGAGATATCCATAAAATGTATGGAATTACTGTGAGTTTTGTGAAAATCAGAGGAGTGGAAGTTGCAGTTTAATTAGGGATGTAAATGTTTTTACGTGACTGCTTCCCACACGTATTATCAGGAGTGAAATTCCATACAAGGGATCAGAACGTAATGCTGTTCAGCATTTACGAGTTTCATGAAAGTTTTTGCTGGCAAGGCCAAATGTTTTCAATGACTGTAAGTGAAATTGCATTTATGCATGTACTGACATCCTTAGCATCTTCCCCTTATCTCCACCCCATCTCTTCACAAAGGAATGAGCCTTGTATCCATTGTATATGAAGCTGGATGAGTACTGCAGCCAGTCTGGCCGTAATATGAAGAGGAAGTTTGTAACCTCAGTGGGAACTGAGCCATAGTCATCTGGCCCTTAACCAGTTCATACTTAAAATAGGGAAAAACAGACCAAAGCCATAGACACTAACTTGCATAGTGACTTGTTAGTGTTAAAATACATTTGATCCTTTATGAAACTAAGTAATATGTCAGGAATGTGTTTGGTAAGAGGATTAGTGTGTGATAAGCAAATGTATATGTTGATTTAGATGATTGAGACACAGATGGCTGTGAAGGCAAAACAGGTGTCAGAGCTGGAGACACAGGCTGAATACTTACAGCGAACTGCTCCAGAGAAAATGGATGAAATTCAAATGAAGAAGACCCAGGTGGAGATTAGATTTGAGCAGCTGAAAGCACCTCTGTTGGACAGACAGAGGCAACTGGAGAAGAAGAAAGAGGCATTCCAGGTAAGTTCACATCCTCTTTTATTATGGTGGTACTTCAGTTTTGTTTTCAGTTTGTAGTCTTTGGGTTTGTGACAATGTGCAGTTGTGGATGTGGACACCAGCACTGCAGAGGAATATGTCACCTCGAGCTGTGGGGTTGAAAGTGAGGCTACACAGTGTCACAGCCCAGAAGACAGACCAGTATGACTTACATAGATGTTGCTTTGTTTTCCTAAAGCCTGGAAGGCTTTTTTTCTTCCAGCACATACTCCACATCAGATATTAGATCAGTTTTAAGGTTTTTTTGTTTCAATATTTTGTTTGCTTTGTCATTGGTAAATATCATCTATTTAACCTTATGCTGTTCTCCCATATATACTGATGAATGGCCTGTCATGTCATATGCTAGTTTCTTCGTGTTTCCTTATACCATTTTAAATGTTTGTGCTAAGCCAGAAAACCTGAGGCAGTCAAGAAATACAACTCGCATTTAAATCCGTCTCGTAATGGTTGATATTTCCAGCAGTTTTGTCTTCATGCCTGGGATGAAGCAACTGAGACACCCAAGGGAAGGGTTTGCATATCTAAATTAATTCATCTTGGTGCGGTGGGATCTGTCTTTAATTTAAGATGTATGAACCACAGTTAGTCATCTGTGAATGGGAGCATAATTTAACCCTTCAAAAACGAAACGTCATCTGCTTTATATAAAGACTGAGTGCATGCCACGCAGTAAACTCTTCCAACCTCAGTTATAAAAAACGAATGAGTTGCTGATGTTTATGGCAAAAGTTGCAGTTTGTTCCAAGATATGTACAAAACACATAAACGCGATTTGAGCACTATGGAGAATTATTGAATGTTGAACCTGGTGGTACATAAAGTTACCACTAGGCTTTAAAAGGTTAAGGACATTGTTATTGTTGGACATTAGACATATTATTGAGTTTGTATTTACAGTGTTTTCTTTATTTCATCAGCACAGGATTGGGATGCCCGATTAGTGTTGAAACTTCAGGGACATAATCGCATTATCAGGAGCCTGCTACCCACTGTACATTCCTTGAATTCAAATAAGTAACAGATAAAAGTTGTGTATAGGCAGGGGGTATTTACTATAAAAGTTGTGTATGGGGAGGGGTATTTACTGTAGTGAGTCTGTTGACTTGTCACACATTGTGTGCACTAGTTTCACACATTGTGTGCACTAGTTTAACTAAAATCTTCTGATTTGAAGAGAACTGCTATGAAACCATTCTTATAAACAAGTGCATTCAATTTAGGATATGAGTAAGCCCAGTGTTTCTATAAAGCAATAGTAATTTTGTGAAATTGATTGTTATCATTCAGTGTTAACAAACTTTTCAAAGTTTGTTGTTCCCAAAGAAGACTAAACAGAGTGTTACCACATCTGTTTACAACACATTCCATTACAAGAACAGATTTATTTCCAATAAATTCACTATCACTACGTGCTGTGAAACACCTTGTGTAAGGAGCAGCCTAGCTGTTTTCTGGTCCCTCGAAGTATGAGTCACATGATAACAGCTGTTATCCCTCCAGCAAATGTGAGAATTGACTGTCCGTTTGTTTGAAGGTCATATTGACACACTCTTGGATCATTAGATACAGGCAAATTTTGTACAGTATTTTCCAGGGTGAAAAAATGTGTCTTATGGTCTGCAAAGTATAGTAGTCATGTGCCTCTTAATTCATACCTCTATCCGTAGTAGATAACACATCTGTACTGTAGACACCCTGACTGTAAATATTTTGAGTCCTGTACATTTAGAGGGGAAGGACAAGGACAGCTGTAGTTTAATGATCATATCATCCTCGCAGAATGTTTGACTGTGATTTACAGTGCAGCGTATTAAATGCCTTTGGTTTTCATTACAGCAGGCTGTATGTTTCTTTCAGGAAGCAGTTTTGTCTTGTGTTTAGGCAGCATTACATTCTCTTCCTCCTAATAATTATTCAGATTATGGCATTGTCTAATGCCTTTTGTAATGGTACATAATCATAGCAATAAACTTTTAACAATTTTCAGAAAATATTGCAAATGTTGCCTTACAGACATTCTTTTTGAAAATGGGTTCTTTTATAGATTTGAACTCTGAATCTTCCCCCATTGCCCAAACAAGTGGTAAAGGTAAAGTTATCTCTTTGCATGCCATAAAGCCATATGTGGGAGTGGATGCATAGTTCATGTATTCTTACTGTTGCACTACATGAGTGTGAATGGTCAGCTTCCATGCTTCAATCACTTAATGCCTTGGGAAATAGTGCAAAACAAGTACTGTATCTAGTTTTGTCAAAAATAACTTTTATAGTGTTGGCTTATACGGCATTTATTTTCTAATAAAGCTTGGTTGAAAACCACTCAGAGTAAGAACATGCAAGAGGCTGGGATATGTGGGGTGGGCCAGCTATTGTAATTTGCTTTTGGGCAACTTCCCTCCTGGTCCAGTGGTGCATTTCTGACCTGTGAAGTGGTGAAAGTGTTCAGCCTTTTTCTAACCACTTATTGGCATCGGCTGAACTGAAAATATGACTGCACTGCATGTCACTGTGCTGCACTCTTTGCGTGGGGCCAAAAGTTTTTCATGACTGTCAAGCAACAGCTGAAGGCCTAGGAAGCAGCCTGCTCCCAGCCAGTATTGTGATTGCATATTTTCCATTCAAGGTTAAGATTTATAAGACATGGTATCGAGTACAGTGAAGTATAAGTATCATGATTGACATAATATCCAGTGCGCAGGCTGTATTTTGAAGAGTGGAAAGTCATGTGCTAGATTAGGTTCTGCCAGACTCAGTTATTATCTTTATACAGTGAAATCACTGCTTGAGATATTTCTGCGGAATGACAGTGAGGAAGGGGTGGAGTGGAGGAGACTTAATGCTGAGATTGACTTCAGGTCATTGACATGGAATACAAGGTTAAGACAAACTTAAAGTGGGGCACATTTAAGTTGTGGTTCTGTTGTGCATTGCGTAGCATGGTGCTTTTGTATGTAGGCTGTGTTGAATGCTGCATAGATTGCTAACATTCATCTTCCATTGTTACTAGTTCCGACGTGACATAGAAGATGAGAAACTCTGGATAGCTGAGAAGATGCCCCAGGCGACTTCAACTGAGTATGGGAACAGTCTGTTCAATGTACACATGCTCAAGAAGAAAAACCAGGTAATTGTTTACAGAAATGTTAGAACATTGTCAGTCAGATTTTGTCTTTACTGCAGTATTGCTGTCTTTGCTTAAAGACATTTGTACTCCACATTTCTGGAAGTGGGCCATGAACCTCAAAGTTTTGTTTCACAAGGAGCTTTTGTTTCAAGTGCAACACATTGCAAGAGCTATGTACCTTAATATTCGAGGGATTTCTTGTGCAGCGGCAGAGTACATTTCAGATTTATTTGTGATATGTCATTTTTTTACAGTCAGTGTAAGCAAATGGTGTCATGAAAGGAACCATCTGCAAAATATGTAAAAATTATTTGCATTTTACAGAGGGGATTGAATGTATCCATAATTATAAACCATTTTGTGCAAATGTTCTACGTAGATGGAAATCAGGGTTGCCATTTCAACCCAGCTGATACCAAGCGAGCTTGTGAGACATCTGGACATTTCTCTTACTGATTTTAAAGTTGCTGTCATTTGGATTCAGTGGTTCGTGAATCATCGCTCCGTGTACCCCTTGTACCCATCACTTTTCAAAGACAGCACTTGCCAGCAGTGCAGAAACATCAGTGATGGTGTGACGTTCCAAATCAAGAGGTTTTACGTGTAGTTATTTCATGCAGTTTCATTCATATGTTCTCTGGAACAAATGGAACATTTGTTCACATCTGCTGGTACTGAAATAGTTGCATTGATTACGTTGAAAACTAAAACACAACTTTTTCTAATCAGCTGTGATACAGACACATTATCTCGCCATAAACATATTTTGGTGTTTAGCTGCACTATAGTTTTATGGGATGAAATTTGCAAAAGAAGTGTGGCATATGCTTGCCAAAATGTGATATCCTGTGCCTCTATGGAGAATGTTGTAGAATATTCAGTTGCCAGGGCAGTGACTTTTTGGGGGGGGGACTGTGATAAAACTTCATTTTAGAGTTCATGACGTAACATCCCAGTGTAACATATTTTAGTAGGAGCACAAGTTTTGTTTATTATAATGAAAGGAAAGGAATCAAATTTACAACTTCAGATGTATAGTTTCCATAAAGGTCAGGGCATTATTCCCAACTAAGTGACACACTGCATGTTTGTCGTGATATTTGCACATGTAGAGTTGTTCATGTCCCTATAGTAGAACATAAACTACAGTTGTAACAAACAGAAATAAAAAGTGATCCTTCTTACATTTCACTTTTGGTCATGTAGTTTTACTGTATATGGATCTTACGAATTTGTGTACTGTATTTTGTTGCAGTCATTGCGTACAGAGATTGACAACCACGAACCCAGGATACATTTAGTGTGCAACAATGGACAGAAGCTAATAGATGAAGGGCATGAGGATGCATCAGAGTTTACGCAGCTAATTGAAGACCTGTTGGCTAGGTGGCAGCAACTGAAGGATGCTGTGGAGAATCGACGTAACAAACTTTTGCAGTCAGAAAAGGCACAACAGGTGAGGCTTTGTTATGCAGGTTACTGAACCTGTCGGAAATTTTTCCACATTGTTGTATATTACTGTCATATGATACTGATGGTGTGGGATATCTTTTTACAAAATTTTAGTGACATTTTTTTCATGAGACACTGTAGTGCAGGTATTGCAAATGAGTATTCTTTGTTCATCTACATACATTGCAACCATACCAAGACCACCTGTATTATGTGAGTAACATAAGATCATGTAATGTCCATAGCGTGGCTCAGATTGCATTGGTGGTGATGCAGCACTTGTGCCAGTTAGTATCCATGCATTGTCAAAGACCTGTGTGTTCCAGACATACACCCATTAACCTACTGCTCTGCATTAATTTGGATGTCTTGGATGATGTCTTGTTATTACTCAGCCGCCTTACCACTGTTTATGTATGTATGGTCAGATTAATTTGCCTACTGTTAAAATTAAACACTCCCAAGCTCAGTACTGTACCTTGTGTAATACTTGATCTGGTGATTAGTCCAACATAAAATGTAACCTCAGTTTTATTTTATCCAAAATGCCCACCCAGTATCCTCTTCAATGTGAACTGGGGGGGGGGGGCTCTTTCCTCAGAGGTGAAACAGCTTGGCCATCAGACTGACCACTCACCTCCGTCTAGTGTCGAGGTTAAGAATGAGTGTAGCTATATCCCCAGTGTCGCTGTATGTGTTCATGGCATGTATGGGGACACCTGTACCTTCACTTCACCTTTAACAGCTGCTTCACTCTGTTCTGTTCAATGTAGGTTCTTGTGCCACTTGTTACAATGACTCTGGCAAGTGTGCTAGTGTTGGAAGCATCTCTAGAAGTCATTTGTTTTTAAGATGTAGAGTGCAGTTTTTCTCTGATCACTTAGACACCATCAAATCTTTACCCCATGATTATATACCTTTTACTATTAAACAGTTCAGGATTTGACAACATGGGAATGTTACACGTTGTTTCCACCCTTGCTGTAGGAATAGAGATGGAACGTTATTCCTCAGTGTGTGTATTTTATGGCAGCTATTCACAACCAGCAATAGGTTGCTGTGTGATGACACAGGAAAAAATTACGTGATGTAATAGTCAAGGCATGTTGGGTCTACTCCTGATATGGTTGCACATTTCTCTAACATACATTTCCAAGAACTGTACAATTAAATGTGAATATAAACAAACTGAGAGGAGGGATTGTAAACTGTGGTGACCAGAAGTTACAGATTGTTTCACAGCTTACAGGTAAATAGATTTCTCAAGAATTTTTGTGAGGAAATGTAATATAAATTATACAGCCAGGTGCGGACTGTGCCACGTAAATTGAAAAAAAGTCCGGCTGTGAGTAATTTTGTCAGATCTGAAAGGCAATGTGATGAGTATTGAGAACATGTTTTTGTAAACAATAATTACGCTTACCAAAATACATGACTTTACGTGGGATAAAAATTAATGGTAGTTGATTTATCAAAGTGTATTTTGTTAGCATGTGCCGGAGAAATTTTTGTGACCATGGTACGTCTGGCCTCTTGCAGCCAACCCGTCCTGAAATGTCTGCTTCATCTGGTGTAATAATTATTGTCATGAATGTCATGGAGCCCACTGTCTTTGCGTGAAGCAGATTTGTATAGTTTTTGAGAATATGGCAGGGATTGAAGTTTTCCAGTACCACTGACACATCAGAAGTAACGTTGTTAATTACTCCACTTCTGTTATTGATATTTAAGTGGGGATATTCAGTTCTGAACTGACAACGGTGATGTCTTTTCATTGAGTTTTCATTGTGATGGTGATGGTGGTGGTGGTGGTGGTGGTGGTGGCGGCGGCGGCGGCAACTGTAGATCTTCTGATACATGTACTGAATGTTTCAGTATTTCTTCGATGCAAGTGAAGCAGAATCATGGATGAGTGAGCAAGAATTGTACATGATGGTGGAGGATCGTGGCAAGGATGAAATCTCAGCACAAAATTTGATGAAGAAGCATGAGACCTTGGAGTTGGCAGTAGAAGATTATGCAGACACAATCAGGCAGCTGGGTGAAACTGCAAGGCAGTTGACCAGTGAGCAGCATCCAGACAGGTAGTTTCATATGTCTTTGCGGCATGTTCCATCCATCAGTCACACAAGTATGGAGTTCAGTGCTACGTACAATGTGATGAAGTGGCTAAAAGGTAGATTAGTATCGTTAGGGGTATGTGTTTGAACTTATGCTGTGACTGACACGTAACTGAAAGCTTTAAGTAGAACATCAGAGTTGTAATTTTTTTTCTGTCCTTTCTTCTGCTTCTGTGTTCTCTCCCAGTGGTCTGATAGATGGATTTTATTCTGTGTTGAAAATGTCCACTGGAGTATCCCTTCTGCTTCCATATCACCTGGGGGACAGACTATATGCTTGCCTTTGTAGTGGATTGGTTTGCTGGGAAAGTCAAGTGTATGAAAGCAATGCAGTGAAGACTGTTAAAGCAGCACTCACTTATTTTGACTGAATGTTCTCATTAACTGATTGCTGCAGCATGTATGATGCATCTGCCTCTGTGTTACTCCTTTAATGATTCAAAGGAGGATGAACATAGTAAGAATGTTTGCATTGTCTGATATTCAGAATTTGTAATTAACATCAGAACATTGTAGGCGATGAAAAGGAGAATGTTCATTTTGAATCCATCAGTGCACATCATGTGTTACACAGTCATGTTGGCATTTGCTTTGAGGCACGACACATATTGAAAGGAATCACAGTAGTTAGTAATTAGTGTTGTCATGTATCATGTGGATTATATGTGTAAGAAAGAGGAAGTTTTGTGAAGTAGAAGTGTACAGTAACATAGGTAAATACAATACAGTAAGTTCGTGGCAGAATTTTGACCACCTGTTATGCTGTTTAACGAAAACAGTAATGTTGTAACATTTCTTCGTACTGGACTGTATTATTTTATGACCATTCTCAGATTAGAATGGAAAAGTTGTGTAATTGCCACACCCTTCTTAAATGAGGAAAGAATGTATGCAGCAGTTACACAATAACTAAGAGGTAACTAGAGTTGTGATTTTTGTATTCTTCCCTGGTTATACCCATTTTGAAGGCAAGTATGGGCAGATTACACTGTGTATAACTCCCCTGTTATGGGATAGATTTTCTCCCTGCCCCCTTTGTGGAAATAAAGGTACCAGTACTCGGGTATAACAGTGTGGGTCATACTTTTTAAACTTTTTTGGAAAAAAGTAAACATTTAAAATACTTGGAAGAATAAGTGTTGAGTTCAGTGAACGTCGCTCAAAACCAGTGGCACATCCTGACACCGAAGTCAGGTTTAGTGGAAGGGTACACAGTGTGGCGTTGTACCATTCTGTTAGACCTATGCCACTGCTCAAAACACATTTTCATTTGTGCATTTTACTTGAAAGTTGAACCATCATAAGGTTTCTTCATTACTTGAATAGTGTTCACCTGCATGATATCCATGTTTCATTTGGAGTTAAAAATTGAATTCTCTTGCATTATAGTGACCAGATAGCTGTGAAGCAATCACAAGTGGACAAACTGTATGCTGGCTTGAAGGATCTGGCAGGTGAGAGGAGAGCCAAGCTTGATGAAGCCCTCCAGTTGTTCATGTTAAACCGAGAAGTCGATGATTTAGAGCAGTGGATAGCAGAGCGTGAGGTTGTGGCTGGCTCACATGAACTGGGACAAGATTATGATCATGTTACAGTGAGTTATTTTACTTCCTCTGCTGTTTTTAGCATAAAGAAAAGTGGAGCTTATTTTAAGAAAAATTGTTTTTGTTTTGAAAACAGTTACTGTGGGAAAGGTTCAAAGAATTTGCACGAGACACTGAGGCCATTGGCAGTGAACGTGTGGCTGCTGTAAATGGAATTGCTGATCAGCTTATAAGCGCAAGTCACTCTGATTCTGCCACGATTGCGGAGTGGAAGGATGGGCTTAATGAAGCATGGCAGGATCTGCTTGAGCTCATTGAAACAAGAACACAGGTATTAAACAGTGCATTTCTCTGTGTGTTTATTTTAACAGTGCTGTGACAGTTGTAGAAGTTGTAGCTGAGTAAGTAGAAATGGAATGATGAGCATGAAGAATGGCTTAGGAAGGAACCAGAGTCTGCTCTGAAGGTACAATTATAGGGAGGCTGAAAGTGGGGAGGGGGGGGGGGGGAACTTGGGATTACCAGTCTCATTTGAAATTTGTGGTGACAAAGTCTGGAGTATGCATCTGTGTGCAGTTCACATCCTCCACCAGATTGTGGCATGGGAAGATCAGTTATGTAACATGTACATACAGTGAAGATCACTTTACCCTGAAAAATTGTTATGAAACAAATCTAAAACATAATCTTGGAAGTTTAGTTTGACGTGTAAGTAACATACTGCACAACTGTGATGTGACTGTCACAAGTCATTTTGGCCATTCACTAGTTAAGGAAGTTCAGTTTTCTTAAACCTCAGTATGTGAGATTGGTTTAGAAAATTGCATTTTATTTCTTAATCATAGTCTTGTCCAGGCATCTGCACCTTCACTCTCTTCGTCACACAAAGTTTTTTGTGAAGGTTTGAATTGTGCGAGAGAAAAAGATTCTGTCCATTATTTTCTGCATAATTTCAAGCCATAATTTTACCCCAGCTGTGCAGTTATTACATATCCTCATGTTTGATGTATGGTCAGTTATTACTAATGTGATACACATTGATACAAATGAGACAGACTGCTTCACTCCTCTGGGTGTACCAAGGCACCCAACACAAAATATGTTTGCTGGGGTTCCCTCCAACAGTAACATATAATCAGTTTCTTTGTTGCTTCTCCTGCTGCACGACCTTTCAGTTTCCTAGAAGCACTGCCCACATTTATTAAGTACCAATGTTGAACCAGGGAATGGGGGTATTGTAGTTGGAGCTAAAAATGTAGTATTTCTTTTCTGAAAATTTCCTGTGTAAAACGTCTGGGTGCATAAATCATGCAACTGTGTAAAGTAGTTGCCCTGAAAAGTTTTAGATGAAAATTTTAAAAGTCTGTAGCACTTGCACAGCTGCATTGAAAATCACTGCGGAAAATGCAGAAAATTATAATGTAAGTGTGTATTATTTGTCTGTAGATGCTAGCTGCTTCACGGGAATTGCACAAGTTCTTCCACGACTGTAAAGATGTTCTGGGCCGAATTTTTGAGAAGCAACATTCCATGTCTGACGAGTTAGGACGTGATGCAGGTTCAGTGTCAGCTCTGCAGCGAAAACACCAAAACTTCCTCCAGGATCTGCTGACTCTACAGTCACAGGTTAGAAGATAACATCTGATAGCCCCTTTGTTGGAATGGGCTTAATTTTTGTGCATCTGTAGCTGGTAGCCACTTTACAAGTGAGCAGGCTTCAAGTACTTACAGAGGATGGAAATATAATTCTCAAACCCCGTATATCAAGATCATTTATGCAGGGTATGGTTATGGATTTTGAGAAAATGAAGTTCCCCTTGCTACTAAGGACTGTACCCCACTTACGTGTATTTATGGTCTTCTGCTTTCAAATTATACAACTGTTGGTGAAGAGACAAGAACAGATATGACCAGTACTTCAATGCATTAGATGATGGACAGTGCATACCACATGGCAGACTATACAGAAAGCGCATTTTTTTGAATCAGGTGTTGTTCAGCTGGGGAATATTCACAGACCAAGGATTTTATTAAAGGGGCCATGAAACAGGCAGAGACATTTTTGAAGCGTTTTCATGCATGTGTCTCAGTTGGTGGTATCATTGCTCTTCTGGGATGTTATGCAGTGTGGATTGGTACTTAGTTACCAACTTTCAGGACAATCTATCAGTTTGATCTACAAGAGTCAAGCGGTCCAAGAAGAATGTCAGGAACATCAAGGTACACAGCTGTGTAGGGAATGGTGTGGGCAGTGATTGGTTTTCAGAGAACTTGATGTTAGCCAGTAGCATTAGTGGAGCGGGAAGGAGAGGGAGGTCAAGTTCTCTGAGGGGTGTGCTGAGGGAAAGTGGCAGTAGAACATGAAGCCACTGCCATGTTTAGGAAGGGAGGATGTAAAGGAAAAAAGGAAAACAAAAGGGAAAGAAAAAGAAAAAAAAAATGTAAGAGAAATTAAAAAAAAGGGGGAAAAGAGAAACTATAGGGATGAGGAACATAGAAGCCACATGAGTCTTATGGAACTGGGGTGAACAAGTGCTAAGGGAGAAATTGGCAGTTTCATCAACTGGGGAATAGGTGCTACAGGATTAATATTAAAGAAATAAAAAATTAAAATAGACTTGCAAGGAGGCAAAAGAGGAAACGTAGTTGCTGTGGGGTTGGGGAAGGAGTTAGTCAAGGCAGGAAGGCTACCACGATTGCTGTGGGGGAAAAATGGTGCTGGAGTGGGAGCTTCATGCTTTAGTCTGAGATCGTGTCTCACTTTTATCCTTCGAGAAACAACAAAATATGGGTGGCTGCTCGGAGACGTCTGTAAAATAATCCATGACTGTTGCAACAGTTATGTGGGTGTTAGTAAACATAAGTACCCCTCAGAAGGGGACAGTTCAAATATGATTAAACCTCAGAGAATCCTTTAAACATGTTGAACCATCTTAGACACATAGGCTGAAGAAAGCAGAAAGTTTTATTTACATCATGACATAACAGGACAGATAGATTTATGCATTACTTTTCAGGTGCAGCAGATCCAGGAGGAATCTGCCAAACTCCAGGCTTCCTATGCTGGTGATAAGGCTAAGGAGATCACCAATCGTGAAGCAGAAGTTGTGACAGCCTGGGCCAATCTGCAAGCCTTGTGTGATGGGCGACGCCAGAAGCTGGCTGACACTGGTGATTTGTTCAAGTTCTTCAATATGGTGCGCACACTGATGCTCTGGATGGATGATGTAGTCAGGCAGATGAACACGTCTGAGAAGCCTAGGTAATATGGAAATAAGTAAGCAGTAGACCTTGTTATATCATTATCTCCTTTTCAGTAAATTGGGATCATTTGTTAAAGCTGCTATCAATTCAGGAGGACCTGGTATAAGGGTGCTCTCTCCAGCTCATGGCATAACTTCATGTCAGAGTGGAGGATTGGTTTCTCAATGCTATGTCCATTTCTGCACCAGTATTTAACTACGGAGACCTGAAAATTGGAAAGGTAGGATCATTTTATATGAACCTGAAACTTTGTCACCTAATTTTATATGTATTGTTTAAAAAATACTGTATTTACCCAAATGAAAGACGACTCTAATGTAAAACGACCCACCAGAAAACACGTCTACCAAGGGAAATGTATTTCTGCAAATCTAAGATGACCCCACAAATAAAAGTCTCTTATTAAAAAAATATTTTACTATTAAGTTCATACAGTGAATACACAAAGCACGTCAGATCCTACCTACCTGTACCAATCTGTGTCACTATCTCCATCTTCACAGGCAGTGCCTTCATCTTCTTCACACTCACTCCTAACATTCCCATTCTTTTCACTGCCATTCCACGACAAATCACCATGTCTCATCCTCTGCATTCGTTATACAGCGCTTCGTAAAACCCTTCAGTTACTTCTGGTGGGATGCACTGGCATGCCATTATTATCCACATTGACTAAATAATGCATTTATATTTCTTGGTTTATGAACTTGAACACATGAAGATCCACAATTTTTGTGACGGATGGTGTCAGTGTGTTCTGGATTTTTGTGTTATGTCTGGTTTGATCAATTTGACGTCATGGCTGTTCTTGTGGTTTTTAATTTGTGGATTGGTTCAGGTTTTATTTTTGAGCGGTGTAGTTAATTTTTAATTTTTCAGTAGCCACTTTCGTGTTACTGCCCTTGGACTAGATCTGTTCTCAGGTGCATATCTTAACAAGTTTTCTATTTCTGTGGTGCCCAGTAACTGGAAGTAGCTTGATCTAAGGGATCCATCAGGTTAAGTGCTTCTTTGCCTGATCATGGAAAAAGAGCATGCTTCCAAAATGGTGTGCTTCTTGTAAAAAATCGGGTGATGAACAGTAAAAGAAAACTTGTGTCAGTTTATTTTAGTCATGCACCATTCTCTCTTTTATTTACACATGACAGTTTGGCGATGCAAGCCGTAGTTTGGCTCTGCATGGTCCGGTTTGGTACTTCATGCAAATTTAAGATGACCTCACTTACCAAATTTAAGGAGAAAACCATGTCTTCAGTTCAAATAAGTATGGTAGTAGTGGTCTTCTATCCAAGGATGGAATTGAATGTCCTTTGTGCCAGTGAAAGTTCTAATGAGCACAAAAGTCTTGTTGGATGATCAGCCACAGCCAAATTGAGTTTAAAGCCAACATTCTGGAGACAGCATCAGGGCTTTCATGGGAAGTGACCGTAAATTGGTGATGTATGTTTTTCAATCAGTGAACACATTGCCTCTTATTGAGACACTGGCACTAGTTGGCAACGCCAGAGTCGAGTCCCAACAGTTATCACTCCCTTTTGGATTTTGTAGTGTGTTATATTATAGATAGGTCCATAATAGAGCCCTGTGGCTTCAGTTAATCATGTTGTACAGCAGGTTGGCTCCAGCAGTAAATCTTAACACTTCTGTTCAGCAGGTATCTGCTTTGAATCTTAGCTGGGATACCAATCATCATGACAGGTGTTTAGTAATTTTCCTCAGTCCATCCATGCATGTATAATGGTACATTAGATTTGGCCACATTGGCCTTCTTCCACATCATTTCCCAGTGATTCACTGATTGTGCTGCTGTTGAATGCTGTATAGTCTGAGCTACAAATAGCATTGTTAAATAAACCCAAGATAGATAAATAAATAAATAAACTATAACTGTTATGGATGGAGCACTGCACACAAGAACACGCTGCATTGTGGATGGAACACACAAAAATTTTGGGCTGGGTAGAGTGCTGTGGACGTTGCTGTCGTGATGATTTTAAAGCACTAATTAATTTTGTTGCTTTATATTTTGATAGGATAAGGTGTTCATCCAGGTTATCTTAAATTTTTGTAGGGATGTGAGTGGAGTGGAATTGCTGATGAATAACCACCAGAGTTTGAAAGCAGAAATTGATGCCCGAGAAGATAACTTCACTGCCTGTATTTCCCTTGGGAAGGAGCTACTGTCACGCAATCATTATGCTTCCAGTGAAATCAAGGAGAAACTTGTGTCGCTGACAAATCAGCGCAACTCACTGCTGCACCGCTGGGAAGAGCGCTGGGAGAACTTGCAGCTCAGTAAGATCATATAAATCTGCGCCATAGGAAGTTCTTTCTTCTTTCTGTTCTCGTGTATTCTGTCTGTCTAGTGGTTGCCATAAGACAGTATACAGCTCAATACATAAAGCAGCGTGTTCATTGCCGTTCTGTCTGTTCTGCAAGCATATGAGGTTTCATGCATGGATCATTGTGTGATTTCTTTAATATAAAATTTAACCAACATTTTGCACCTTGGCTACGACTAATAGAACATATATGGTGGCATGTGCCTGCATTTGTATAATACGTAGTAAATGCGAATTAAGCATATTTTGGTGTTTATTTCATGCAGATTAATTTTCATTTCATTTAAGAGGTTCAAAGTTCTGTTATTTTTCTTACGAAGTTTATTACTGATTCATGTTGCAAAATAATCAGATATGCACACAGCTAAAAGCATTGAGTATGAGACCACGTGATTGTATAGCACTTTTATTATTTCAGTGCAGCTTCTCAAGGTGGACTGTGCATGAATCAGTTAATTAGATAATGTTCAGTGCTAGCTAATACATGGTCAGTTAGATTAAGCTACTTTATGTACATTACATTTTTTTCCTCCCCAGAAATAGTGACTGCCATAGGGAATACTTGTACCATTTTAAGGAAAATGTTAATGCATTAAGATCATTGTTACTATTCAGTAAACTGAATCTAGGATATCATAAAGTTTTTATTATTAATCTGTACACGTTTGTTTGTTTGTTTGTGTGTGTCCGTGCGCACACGCGCGTGAGTGCACAGTTACAGTTGATTGCAGTTAGTCAATCCCTGTGCAAACAATTCTACCTAGTGCTTAGAACCATAAGTTACTGCAGAATAAGGAGAGGTTGGAGGGCTTTATTCATATCTGAAGATGGGCGTAGCTAATGTGTGAAGTTTTGGTGCATACATTAACCAATAATCCTACAGTGCAGTGCCTATTAACGAGTGCAGTGGTAAACACACCATTATTCCTGTTGCATTTCAGTTCTGGAGGTGTACCAGTTTGCACGTGATGCTGCTGTAGCTGAAGCGTGGCTTATTGCACAGGAACCATACCTCATGAGTCAAGAACTGGGAGTAAGTGCTTATTTTCTTAGTGTATTGGGTGATTCTGTAGTGCCTGCAGAAATTGTCAGATCTCCTGCTGGGCGTTGTGAAAAAAACTTCATATGAAATTGTGTACTTGGGTTTTGAAGTAACAGTGTTCTGAACAGCAGCAGAGTGAGAAACTGAACTCTGATAAGGTGCGTGGAACAGGGAAACATTTTCGGTACACTGAATTTGAATTTGAAAGGATTTTTTTTAAATTAGATCTTGACTTAGTGGATGACGTTATGATGAATTTTACGGTACAGTTCCAGAGTACCATCAGTGTATGAATAGGGATCAAAACGTTTCCAAATTGAACACTTTTCTTTATGTTTTAACATGTTAGCACTTTTTCAGTGCCCTCCCAAATGACCTGTGACTCAAATACAGTCATTCTGCCCTTGCTGGTAGCAACTGTTGCAATTCTGTGTTCTGAATTCTGCAAATGTAGCCAGTGTTCTCTTTATTGTGATAACCATAAGTCTCTTCATCTTGCAAACAATTTGAAATGTTGGAAACAGTGGCATGGAGCTAGGTGTATAGAATCTGAAGGATGCAGGACATCTGTCATGGTGTCTGAGCAGATATACTTGCAGGAGCATTATCATGTTGAGAAAACTAAATTTCATTGTCATACGTCTTCCGTATTTTCATTTTACATCTTCCTGTAGATGGTACATAACCATTTGTGTGTGACTGTTAAACCATAGTTTGTCCGAGTCGGAAGACTCCAAGTACACAGTTCCATCCATGTCAGAAAACAGTTCCCCACACATTTCTGCATTATCAGCAGAAGTCACTCTGTTTTAAAAACCACACCAGTGTTAAAATTTTCTAATTTTTCCCTCACTTAAAGCAAGTTTTGATATGAGTAGTTTGCCTAGGGTAAAACTGTTAAAGGTTTAATTCCTTACAGAAGTTAAATTTTCGGGTAGAACTGCATAAGTTCTTACTTCATGGTCTGTCACTTCTGAATTACACATCATACAGTTTTTAAATTGAGTGGTAACTCATTAATTGTATTGTACAGTCACTTGCAGCAGAACTTTGTACTGACTTGAGGTACATAGTGCTGCAGTTGTTCTGGAAAACTTTTTGAGCGTACTTTGTATGTAGGTGGTGTATGGGTTGTAAGTTGCAGTTTTGAAAGCAAAAGAAAATAACTTGTTTAAACTGCATGAATTTTGGGAGTTTTTTTTCTGATACCTGTTTCATTTTTCAGCATACGATTGATGAGGTTGAAAACCTGATCAAAAAGCATGAAGCCTTTGAAAAGTCAGCTGCAGCACAAGAGGAGAGGTTTGGAGCCTTGGAAAGGCTGACGACTGTGAGTGCTGATATTGTCCTTTTGTGAATGAAGCATGTTTTGGTATTAGTGCATGTTGAATTAGATACTTGTGTATACCCTTGAGTGCTGTATCACCATTGTAATTGGCATTTATACAGCTTGGAGCCTGTGTAGTGTACTTGGTAATGTGAAAATTTGTGATCCTGGATTTTTGTATTAGTTCAGTTTGATAGCCTTGTGAAATTAGACTTCATTTTCTCATGCTTTAATTCTGTAGAGGTAATGTATGTAAACAGAAGCATACTACGGTTAACCTGTAGTAGAGCAACCCTTGAAGTCTGTGAACAGAAATTCCCTATCACATTAACTTTGGGAACCCTCAAGGTAGTGCCGCCGCCACTTCCTTGGGCCCCCCCCCCCCCGCCCGCCCGTCCGCCCGCCCGCCGGCCAACCCAACTACCGATCATCCACTGAAGACATGGGTGATACAGTTGTACCCGTGAATATTGAGTAATATCTGATATAGCGCTGTGTTGGAAGGTTTTCAATAAATGTGGTTAGTGTGAGTTAATAGAACATTTTCCATGTGATGTGATGTAAGAAAGCTTTGAATTTAATGGTGCTGAAGAGAAAAAAATTCATAAACTGTAACAAGTTACTGCATTTTGTTGCTGGTTCTATGTTTTCACTGCTTTGACCTCTGACCTGTGGTTTAAATGGTGTGTTAGCTGTTAGTAGTAATGGATGCATGTTGCATTGTTTTTGTGGGATATGAGCATGTATTTGTGTAATTTATGTTGTGTATGTTTGAATAGCATGAGAGGCATTATACTTCTGTCTCTGCACTTGGTTATGGTGATGGAGCAGGACTGGTGAAGCTCTACCCTGTGGCACCCCTGCATGATGGTGGAATGCACATGAATTTACCAACCATAGAGCTTTGTCAGCCAGACCTTCATCAAAATATCCCAGCCCCTGTAAAACACTGGAAGTTCCACCACAGACATGTAGAAGATATAATAAGAGCAATTCTGTTAGATAGTGCAAAGTTTTACAATCCAGACAGGAGGCAACATAGACGTGAATATACATCCACGGGAACTAAGCTGATATATTGTACTGCTGGGCGACCCCAACGTAGGGAGAGAATGCCATCATTTTTGTGGGACTCAGACTGGCGACATGGACCTGAGAGTCCTGGTGCAGGGTTGTCTGTGTTTGAACACAGTTTTTGTTCACCAGCACCCTTGAGTTTGGAAGAGCAAGTGACACGGAAATGTGAACATTCAAATAATTTCAGACTTTCTCCTACATCAGAAATACAGACACTAATTAGTCCCCTTGACCATACACAATCACCCTCTATGCTGCCAACTGATCATGACCTCATATCCTTTGGCTCCTCCCAGTCTAGCCTCCAACACAGTCGTGGCTCCACGTTGCCATGTTTTGATGAGGGTGAAAATGAACCTAGTAACTTAACAATGGAGTCACCAAAGTCATTGCAGAAATTCCAAGTTAATTCCTCAAATCCTGATAACAGTACGGGGTATTTGCAAGATTCATTGGATTCCAAAAGGTGGAGATGGAACAGGGGTAAAAGGCATAGACATTTAAGTGGTGGTTCTTCCTCTTCAAGTGATAGCAGTTCTGCCATTCCACTTACACATAAGGTAAGATGCCAGTACAGTTCTCTGCTTGAATACTGTGTATCTAGTTTTCGGCAGGTAATGATTCATCATGTACTTGCCATGGGCACCTTTCAGTGTCATATAACCACTTTGTTTTTCTGTACTGTAGTGGCTCATGTATTGTATTATTTTTTGTAGACTTTAAAACTTTAGCATGCACAGTAAACTTGGCGGAATATCAGTTTGCTGATCGCTGTGTACTACAGTGGTCAAGTTTGTTAGTAACGTGATACTACAGCGTGTTGCCTGTGCAAAGTAAGCTGTAAGGCTAGTTATAAGTTCAGATGTGTAGTGTTAATATGTAATCAATATAAATGTGTGGTTTGTAAAGAGGGAGGAATGGCACTAGCAGGGGCCTAAGTTACCAGGAGGTGGCAGTGGGTGGGTGAAAGAAGATGGTTTGGTTGCAAAGGAATGCCAAGGCTTTAAGGAGATGAATGATGGTGTGCACAGCTTGTTCTTCATTGTAGTACATCAGTAAAGATACTGGTAATTGAGTAATTGCTCCTCTGCAAATCCATAGCTACGCTTGTCCCTGAGTGCGTGCCTTCCATTCTTCCACCAGTAACATCTGTTTCTGTTCACAAACAGGTGTGCCCTAACTGTTGGCCACAGCCATTGAGGGGTACAGAGCTATTATTTCAAGTTCTCTGCAGATGTGCCGTGTCAACTGTAGTTAGTGACTTCATTTCTCCATCTGTGAAGAACCCTTCTTTTTAGAATAACAAGAGGTGTTAGTTTCTTTCCCTCAATGTCACAGTTATTCTCCATTTTTGCTGTCGTTTTGACAAGTACTGATTTCAATCCTTTGTATCAGTCTTAGTGTCAGCATATCAGTACGGGGTGTTGTCTGCATGACCCATTGGTCCTGAGATGTAATCATGGTTTTGGTGCAGGTTCATTGTATGGTGCTGGTATGCTGTTAATTTTGCAATGCAGTCTGTCTGAAGCTTTTGGATTAATGTTATTATTTGATGAAGATCTAACCCTTTATGATATATAAATTATTACTGGCTTAGAAATCTTGCTGTGGAATCTTCTGAGGTGGAGCAACTTCCAATACCATCATTTATATTGTCTCTCTGATAGCAGGAAGGTTATTTTTACATTTTTCTAGCACAAATGCCAGAACTGTTTTGTCTGTGGCATTGAAATTCCTCTGCTTGGGCTCACAGAATGCCCTTTGAATTGAATTTGCTCCCTCTAACAATGTTCATTTTCCGTTACTCCGGCATCATACATTCTGTTGCATGGTACAGAATTTCCATGCTAGACTGCCGTTGTTGTTTGTTGTGCATGTTTAATTACATTTAATTTTAAAATAGCATCATAACTGCAGTGCATTGTTTTTGTTATTTTAACTGCTGTTGTATTTTTTTTTCCAACATTATCTCCCATGGTTTTTGCAGAGTACTTTAGCTTTAGCAGCTCGCAGCTGTAATCTAATGTTATCAGTATGAAATCAGAAGTATAAAATAATATATATATTTATTGTAGCAGTTGTGTTCTCTTTTTCACCGAGCCACAACAGATAGAAAATGTTCGCCCCATTAACAGAATGTGTTTAACTGTGTGTGTGATCATAAGGCACCCCCCCTCCCCATTTATTAGCTGATGAATTAGGACAAAGCTGTTATTGTATATTTGTGTGGGTATGGTACTTAGCCTTTCGTCTTGTATTTTCAGTTTGAATTGAAAGAACTAAAGCGACGGCAAGATGAAGAAGAGCGAAAACGTCAGGAAGAACTGGCTGCCAAGCAGACTCCCCCGCCTAGCTCACCAGATGAGCAACCAAGTGAGAGGTCTGTAAAATTGCTTTTTTTCTCTACCTTTTTCTTTTTCTTTTATCTCTTCTCTTCTCTTCTCTTCTCTTCTCTTCTCTTCTCTTCTCTTCTCTTCTCTTCTCTTCTCTTCTCTTCTCTTCTCTTCTCTTCTCTTCTCTTCTCTTCTCTTCTCTTCTCTTCTCTTCTTGTCTCTTCTCTTCTCTTCTCTTCTCTTCTCTTCTCTTCTCTTCTCTTCTCTTCTCTTCTCTTCTCTTCTTTTCTTTTCTTTTCTTTTCTTTTCTTTTCTTTTCTTTTTTCTTTTCTTTTCTTTTCTTTTCTTTCCTCTCCTCTCCTCTCCTCTCCCCTTCCCTTCCCTTCCCTTCCCTTCTTTCATTTGGTGGGGTTTAAGGTTGTATGTGAATGTAGTGAAGAAGAATGTTCAGTGTTCAGCATATTAGTAGTAGTAGTAGTAGTAGTAGTAGTAGTAGTAGTAGTAGTAGTTGGTGGTGGCGGCGGCTCTGGCTCTGGCTCTCTGCTGTTTGATGACGTTATTGCTAACATTCTACAGTTGTTCAGTAGTCTTTCAACCAGTGTGACATTATTTTCTGCTGTGCCTAATAAACAAGAGAATGTGGCTGCAATACACATGAATAAAGTAGTGGAGCAAAAATATTGTTTGCATTCGCAACCCATTACTAATATCTAATTAGGTGCTGGGGTTTTGTCTGTATCCACACAGCCTTGTTCAGTGCCAGTTTTGATACTTTCAGTAATGGCTGCATAAAATGCATGTGCCACCTAAAATTGAGAAGGCTGAGGCGAGGCTATGGATGAGGATCTTGTGCTAAGGAGGTCATAGGTTTAAGTTGTATTTCAGGGGACCCAGTTGAATTTTAACGGATGATACTAGAACAGTGTCAGTGTCACAAAGAAGAATTGATAAATTTTGAACTGTGGTGTAACATAATGTTCATAATTTACAGGATTGATGGTGAGGCGTCACCAGAAGCTGAACAAGTACAGCTGAATGGTGAAAAGGAGGCAGAAACCCGAGAAGGTGAGACTTTATTTGTATATTGCGTAAGAGTTGCAAATGGAAGGTTGACATTGAATGCATGATTTTTAAATGTCCAGACAAGCCATTTGAGGTGTAACGAGGTTTTTCGTAAGGAACAGTTTAATACAGTAGTTTCTTGTTGTGATCCACTGCACTTTTGTGTGCCTTGTTGCTAAGAGTAAAACAGACTGGAACTGCACTGGCATTGTGGTAAATGGACTTCGTGTGTATAACACAGTTAAGCAGTTCATTTTTTTCCCCTAATTTTAATGTGAAAATCATTGTCATTTTATAGGATTTCATTAATTTTATTGCAGACAGTATGATGCCAGTATTTTGTAGTTTTAGTTTTCATGTTGTTCTTTATTATATATGTTGCTTGTTGCTCTATCAAAGTCTGTGATACCTTTTGCAGAATATTTGTCTCCCGTTCTGCATGGCTGTTGAATTTGGTTTTGTTAGTTATTTATATTTTGTGTCATCATGTAAGGTGCATGTACTTGTGTCATTCTTTCTGTAGCAAAGAAGCCATTTATTTTCTTCTTCCCTTCCCATCACTAGGTTTTATTTCCAAGTAATGGGACAGCTTATTCACAGTAATGGGATTGATTAAAACTGTAATGAAGTCACAGTTTAATGTTATAAAATGTGAACAGGCGCAGAATTTATTGCCCTCATTTTTAATACAAATTCTGAAGGATGTCTGAAAGTCACTCCTTATGTTTAAATTTCTGTATCTCCTAAGCTGCAGGAGAAACTGTAACTTTTTTTTTTTACAGTGCATAAACTCAGCTCTTTCCATTAGCATTTATTATAAGCAGATAGGGCTGCTAAGTTAAGCACTAAAAACAAGCAAGAATTGCCTTCAAATTTTATTGAAGGATTTGAGTGGTCTGCATTTACGTAATGCGAAAATACTGACATACAAGATTGGGTGTACCTTGTTTCATAGTGACCTTTCTTGTGTAGCAATGTAATCACTTCTGCTGATGACTGTCAAATGCTAATATGATGATCTGCATGAAACATAGGTTGAATGCCATGCACCTTATTTCTAAAGATTGTTGATGATCTTATACAAAATTTTAGGGATTGCTGATGCTGTAGTAAGGCAAGTTATGAAGACAGCTCCAAAAATGTACCAAGAAGATCACAAAAGTACATGAACAGCACTTGAACTCTTTTTCCTCTCATTTGTGAGAAATTGCATTCTTGAAAGTAGGGAGTGACTTCAGGCATTCCTGACATATTATTAATGCTACATTTTGCAGTAAAACTTCATGTCCCATGTTTAGTATAATAATTTATGTTGTCTGGTAGATACCAGTAAGTGAAAGAATCAGTTTAGTTTTGTAAGCTGACACGCCCATCTGTCTTTATTACCAGTGACATACTTCCTATCTATTTTCCTCACCATTGACTTACTTAGGAAAGTAAGTGTGAGCACAATTATTGCAGCAGAATGAATGCAAAGAAGTAGTGAGAAATGGTTGTGTTACAGAAGGTTGATAGAAGTTCCAGCTTGTGAGCTTCAAAACAATGTAAGATATATGGTGTCTTACAAACGAATAAGAAAATAATCTTATTGAATCATAGTGTGACATGTTGAACACCGTAACATTCCTGTGTTGTGAATGACCTGTTCTTTCATTTGACGTAACATATTTGAACAGAGTTCAATTTGTGCAAGACTCTTCAGACCTTCAAGTATTTTCTGCTTACCAGAAATTGAGAGCACTCCAGAGTTTTTTTTTTTGCAGGCACTTAACTTGTATGCTCCTTTGTATTTCTTCCCTAACCAGGTTTTTGCATTAGTCCTTAGTCTCTCCAGTACTGCTTACCTGTTTTTCATAGGACCTGTAACCGATTTTCCATGCTTACCAGTTGGCACTAAGTCATTCTCTGTGTCTTGGCTGCAGCAGACCCTTGTTCGCACATCACAGTTTTGCGTATTTGCAGAAGAATTATTGTGGCAACCTTCATGCATTGTTTTATCAGCCTGTAGTTCATTTGCAGTCACACCTGCATAGCACACATAGTACACAAGAGGCTGCATATGCCTGCCTGTTTCCGTCAGTAGCTACGTAGAAATATTGTGGTACAGAATATACCAAAGCTGTATTTTTCACAGTTTTATAGAACTAATAGTTTTTCTCATGTTCTAATTGTGTCTGGAGATGTGATGTACATGGTGCTGATTAAGAGTGTAAGGATTGCAAGAAAAGGAAAATTTAGCATTTACGACCACCCTTATGTTTGATAGTGCCTCAGGCCATTCACAAGATCTTGGTCTTGCCCATCCAAATATCCAAGCTGAGTGTCTGTGCGACACCTCCACCTCACTGCTGTTAACTGCTAAACCAGGGAACTGTCACAATGTTCAAGAGCTGTTACACTCACTGCACCTTCAGGAATATCATTGATGCAGCTGAGCAGGAAACATTTCTTAGTGTTAGGGCATGCTAGAGATCCTACAGAATAGGTGACTGTGTAGTAAGTCCATTACTTTGAATGGTTGTCGGGAGACGTTTTGGCATAAATAACATAATGACTTCTGAGGATTCCCTAACACCAGGACAAAGCCAGGCACATCTTTATGTTAGCCTGAAGGGTGTCAGAAGGATTATAAAATTGTGAGGAGGCTGTTACATGGGAAATTTTTTACTCTTGCTGCTGAGTTCACTGAGGAGGATCTTCAACAAATGATGGCACTCTGTGAACCAGAAGATGAAGATTCTGGCACTGTTGTGGAGAGGTCTGAGCCTACTGCCAGTGCTCTGAAGAAATGACTCTGGATGGCAGTTGTCTTAGTCGATCATTTCTTTGAGGTTGACCATGGCATGAGATTAAGGTTGTCATGGCTCCATACAAGAAGGTGTGTAGGACATGTAGAAGAAGGCATAGCAGTCTCAGGGATCGCGTCTGTTCACTAAGTCTTCTGCCTCCTTCTCTGCTTATACTCTTCATGATTCAAGCACCCTGACAGCTGTCAGTCACAAACACCCACATCATTCCTATCAGCACCGATGCAAATGTTTTCATCTTTATTAATTATTAACGTCCATATTGTCAATGTTTTGTGTGTCTTTGGTGCCTGAATCCCTGTTATCCACCCTGAGGTCATAACTCTGTGCATCGTAGTTTCACTATTCATGGTATTTTCAAGAACATAACTCTGCACACAGCTTGTTTTGCTGTATTTAGTGGTGTGAGAGCAGGCAGTTTCTATCCGTTATATATGGTTTGCATTTAGAGTACAGGTGGAAGGGAGGTACGCTTATCTTCTGTGTGTTCCTCTCAAGGTCATTGAGCCCCATAAATCTGAAAGAAACTACACCTGTTTCACAAATGCCTTCTAGAATTAAATAAAGATTACACAGGTGTTCATTTTGAGTGCATGGATTTGTTTTGTTGAATGATACAAATGTTTTAAAGTTTTGCAAGCTCTGAAACTGGAACGTTACCACATTGAAGAAGGAGTATGATGGATTCTTTTGTGGTTGTTTATTTCAATTAAATTGAGTTTACATTGGACAGCAGTTTCACTGTAGTTGTGCAAGCACTGTTTGTGGTAGGATATTTGCAAGAGGGGTGCATTCCTGCACTGCCTGGCATTGGGGCAACCTGCTGCTGTGGCTTGTGGAATGTGACTCTTGGCATGTGTTGCATGTGATGACCGCAATCTGTTTCTCTGTCTGTTTACCCTACCTTATTCCTACCATGTCTACATGCCGTGATTGGTCACCTCCAGCCACTCGCAAACCTTCCACCAAGGCAGTGACGCCGTTGGAGCGGTCTGCTGCCCAGGAGGGTGAGTCAGTCCTTCTGTTGTCCTTGGCTTGGCTAGTGGCTGTTTGCAGCTGACTTGTTGAAAATGTCATGTCATGTGCATATGCTTATATTGCTTAAGAAGCACAGTGGAGTGTTACAGTCAGATGTTAATAAGAATAAGAATGGTGGTGGTATGATAATGAAGGGTTTGTATTGAATATTGTGATGTGTGGGGCAGTTGTATTGAGTCCCTAAAATAATACAGTAATCTCTTGCGTAAAATATGTTCCAGTGACACAGTTTTATGTACGTTATATTTGGTTTTATACAACATACGTGTAGTTTCACTTATGAGTAGATCAGCACATGCAGATTTCATGCACAGATTTGTGTGCAGCTGCTGAATCGTAGAATACCTATACCAGCCTTGCAGTGATGCAGCAACCTCACTCTGAAAACATTTTATATCCCTAGAATTCAAGTGCATAGCTCCTGTGTCAATGGCTGATTACTGTATAGACCATTAACTATATGAGGTTTAGTAGATGTTCAGGATAATTTCAGAGAGTAGTTATTTGTAAGCATAGGGTAACACTGTCAGGAATTATTATGAATGTAGAATATGTTTGGTGCAGATGTAGTATGCTCAGAGTAACTTTCTTAGGCTTGTGGGACATTTAGGATTTGCATAATGGTGGAGCACTTTTTGGGATAGATTAGTAATGTAAAACACTCATGATGATTGTTTACTTTCCTCTCTGGAATAACAATAACAGGATTTATTATTGGTGTAGAATGTCTTATTTGTAAGGACTGGACATTTAAAAAATTTGCAGGAAAGTGTGTATCCCCCCCCCCCCCCGCCGGGGCCCCGCCACCCAAGAAGGGAGGGGTATTTTGTGTGTGACCGTAGTTTATCGGTGGATTGGAAATATTAACATCTGTTGTCTGTTGTGGGTAGGTAGTTCCAAATTTATGGTAGCATTGTTGGGGTTTATTACGAATCTAGAACACTCGTTGTAATGGATAAAAAAGTACCAAACATTTACAGTGTGTTATTACTTGTTAGTTTAGAATATAGTTGCAGTATTTATTACACATGTAAAACAGTTTTACATATTTCAGTAGTTTAGAAATGTAAAAGCTGGGGCAGTGCACTGTTACTTTTACTAGAGTACGTTAGCAATATAAAACCATTTACAGTAATTAATGCAAATATAGTTTGGTAGTAGAAGCAATGCTAAGATAGAAATCAGGGCTCATACTGGTGGGATTTAATATACATGTAGAATAGTTTATTATGATAATTATGAAGGGCATTTATGCAGTGAAACTGACTGTTAACAGCACCAAGAAGTTGGCATGCCCAAGCTTACTACTGTATTTTATGTGATGACATGCTGCAGACAGCTGCTGGTAAACATGTGTTGTTACTAACTCTTTTACAGGACTCCTGCGAGTATGTGCTTCAAGTTAAGATACTGTGTTTTATGTGTAGAACATGGTGCAGGTGTTATAGCTTGAGGGCGGACTTATACTCACACTTCTTTCCTAGGTGGCTGCAGCTTTCTGAAACAGGGAGTGGTGTATGTTTTCTGTACTAAGTGTAGTGCTTCTTCTGTGTTATTCATTGCAGTGGATCCTTCATTAACTGACTTAATTCTATTAAGGGAGATAACCAAAAACTGGAGGCCGGCTCTTTGTTTTTATTCAGTTATGGAATAGTGATGAACTGTTTGGAGCGAGTGATTCCTTGTCTGAATATTGTGTTTTACACAATACTCTAAAATCTGTTACACTGTCCAGAAAGTAAGCATTTTACTACTCACCAAAATGAATGGCATCACAGTTCACTGAAGTGAAGCTTATACTTAACTATTGCTACACAGATGTGTAACACATTTTAAGACTGGTATTTTATTACAAAAATATGTTTGCATCTAACCATATAAGGGAGAGAAGTTTATGTTCTTTTTGCATACAAAGGTATTTTGGGAATGCTGTTTGATTACGTAGAAACAACAGCCCCTTATTCTGTGCTGTCACCAGTGTAAGAACAAGATCGCAGCACATTTTATGTCATAACTGGGCCTCACATTGTAGACAGATATAGTCATAGATGTGTTTACATCAGCCTACAAAGTATATGTATGAATCATTAAAATGATAAAACATGTTGGAAATATTTCATAATGTTTTAAGTTAGGTAAGAGGTTCTGCTGTGATGTGGTATTATGTATTTCATTTTCTCTTCTCTTTGCACCCTTAGGATCACTGTCTTGCAGCAGAATGTGGTTAATACACAATATTTCTGTACTGAATAACTAACCCACTTTGCTTTCTAGCAGATAGGTTCTGTAGTTGTGCTTAATTTCATACTTGTGTTGCAAGGTAAGTACAGTGAAGGTAAGCAGATTTTGGCAAATTAATGTGCCATATAGTTTTGTCATGAACCATACACTGGGATCTTTCTGTGTGTAATCTTCTGT
Source organism: Coptotermes formosanus (assembly GCA_013340265.1). Lineage (NCBI taxonomy): Eukaryota > Metazoa > Arthropoda > Insecta > Blattodea > Rhinotermitidae > Coptotermes > Coptotermes formosanus. The sequence continues at coordinate 1,307,005 of BLKM01000200.1, forward strand.
TGCACTAAATTCATTGCAGTGCTAAATCATTTTGGACTCCAAAAGTTAGCTGTTGCCACATCTTGTTCCTACATGCAAATTTATTTTGGATTCCAGCTGTCCGCTGGTGCCAGGGCACTTTTCTGGGGCCTGTTTAAACACATATTCATCTGAAGCCCCTGGCACTGGCTGTCTTGGCCTTGACAGTTTTAGTTTTGAAGCATGAGAATAACATTTTAGCAAGACCCAGTGTATATTATTGTGTACACAGCTTAACATGTACTTAGTGATGAAAGTGAATGGCAGGAGGAGGAATCAGAGCCCCGTAGCAGCAAGTTTAACTTGGCAAATGCAGAATATGTACGTGGTGTGTGATAGAAAGTTTTCTTTTGAAAAACTGCAGAATAATATGTACTCTATAACAGGTATTATTAGGATGATAAAATTGAGAGGACTGAAAGGGTAGGGCACGTCACTCACTTGCAATAGATGAAAAACTAATACAAAATTGTGTTCAGGATACTTGATGTGGTAATGAAAAGGTGCTTTTTAAATGAAAAAGTGTGGCAGTATGAGTTGGATGTATCTCGCTGAGGGTGGATTGCTGTAATTGGGTTCTGTGAACACAGTAATGGACCTTCATATTCTGTAACACGTGGGAAACTTCTCTAGTATCGGAGTGACTGGTTTTGAAGAGGACTGTTCATAATGGATGGCTGTTGAGGGCTGTGATTTGGATGTGCAGAGGAATAGCCTTCGTTTTTGTCCATAAACAGTGTTGGTGATGCGGCTTACTGCTAATGCTTCATATTCGAAGGTTTCATCTTCAAGCGTGTAGGGTGGCTATCCTGTGATTTTTCATGGTTTTCCTCAGTCTGTCTAGAAAATGCCAGAATATTACCTTAAATTGGGCCATGACCACTTCACATTTTTTCCAATTCATTATTTACTGACCTTTCTGCCATATGACACTGTGTAGTCTCAGCTACTGAAGTGTCATTAAACCATAAATAAATAAATAAATAAAATAAATGGGTAAAGTAAATATACCAAATGAAGTGCTTACATGTGTAGTAAAGATGAGCTCTGTCAGAAGTCTGTTATTTTTGCCTGGTGAAGTTTGTCAGTATATGAGTCATAGGTTTGTCATCCTTATACAGAAAGCTTTTGAAGTGTGCCGTATTGTTTGCCATTAGGAAGGTTCAAGCAAACCAGGAGGCAGGAAGTTGGATGGGACACACAAACTTCTCTTCTACACTGATGTCAATTTATTTGGTGAAGGCATATGTATACTATAAAGGAAAAAATGTCAGTGTTACTGGTCACTCTAAGAATATTGGTCCAGAAGTAAATGCTTAGAATGTTAAGTATATGTTTGTGTCTCATGAACAGAATGCCAGACAAAATTGAAGCATTGATATAGGTAACAAATCCTTAGAAAGTGTGGCAAAATTCAAATACTTGGGAGTTACCTTAACAAGTTAAAACTATATTCATCAAGAAATTAAGATCTGATTGAACTTGGGGAATGCCTGCTACCATTTGGTCCGGAATCTTTTGTCTTCCATTTTACTCTCAAAAACATGTAAAGTTTAAAATATAGGGAACCACAGTTTTGCTGGTTGTTTCATATGGGTGTGAAACTTGGTCTCTCACATTGAGGGCGGAAGTTTGTTCTCTTTTTCTCTGGATATGTATGAGTGATGTGCCTGCATCATCAGTTCTCATTTCAAACACAGAAATATATTGATCCAAATACAAGACCCACCCCCCACAGTGGTTAGTTTTTAGGAAAATACCTGTGCAGAATGTATTGAAGGTTTTGCCTGATAATGAGGCAGTTCCCCCTATTTCAGTTGAAGAATGAGGAGGAAGTTTGGGTCTTATATTTGGGTTAATACAGCATCATCTTTGCTGGTAATACTAGAATTGTTATTTATCATCCTGAAATTACCTAGGATGTGAAATAAATTGGAAATATGACATGTACCAAGTTGAAAACAGAATGTTATAAAGATTCTGCATACGGTATTACAAGTCTTTCTGAAACATCAGAAATCATGAAAGAAATAAGCAGAAATCGTCTCCACTTGATTCAGTTTGAATTCTGTCACCATGGTCAGGTTGGAAGCACAGACCATACCGGAGGCATGAAGTCACAGACAGCATTCAGAAATATGATATGTTGTCATTTATGGCGTGTAAGGGCACTGATCCTTCCTTTACCTGTATTTTTATAGATTGTTTGCAAGATATGAACTGCTTTCAAAAAGTAATGATGATTTTGAGCTTAAGAACAACATGGCCTGAGTAGGCACCATGCATGTTCGCATGATCTGCATGTTGTGTTGCTGCATGAGATCTGGTTGTTGTTCTGCCAGTGCATGTTCCCAGTCTCAGCATGCCGACTGCAGAAGATACCGCTGACACACAGCCAGTACAAGGAGTTCGTGAGCGCTCAACCTCACATCTCAGCTCCACACCAGCAAGCCAGACACCACCTTCATCGGCAGCATCCAGTAAGTTACATGCACCCAGACTTTCAGAAACTGTGTCTACAGACTGGTTCTGATTCAGCTGCAAGGCTGTGTTTGTGTCACATGTAATACCAGATGATGTAGTTCAATTTTATTTCATGTCTCTGAAAATTTCAGTTCATAATTATTGATTAATTTGATTAATTTATTCCACCATGTTTTGTTCAGTACAGACTGATTTAAAGAGTATAATTTGTAATTTTTATTGGCACTTTTAGTTAGAAGAGTGCACCTTCTTTTATTAAGAATTGCATGGTGTTATAAATAATATGACATCAAGTCATACAGAGATTATTGTTTGTGTCTCCAATTGCTATTTGCATTTATTGGAAGATGTCTTGCTGACCTCCAAACATATCATGTACTTGTGATGTTATCATGACACAGATCACACTACTCATTTTGAACTGGCAGTAGTCATCAATACAAAATCTGTATTCATACTTATGTTCCATAATTGATGGACAGACTTTTGGAAATAGTAATGGATAATCTCATTCATAATCTACATATGAATGATGAAAGCAGTCTGTTGTGGTCACTGTGCTTCCTGATTAAGTAGATAGGCAACACATAAAAAGCATATGGTGTAGCTCCACATATTCTTAAACCTTGGCATTACATCAGGGGTATACTGGGATCATGACCCAAACTTGTGTTGCAAGAGCCTTCTGATGGGTCATAAACTGCCACAGTAGTGTAGCAAACTTGATAGCTTAAATGGTGTGCTGAATAGGCACTGCTGCTGTAGCAAAATTTCTTTAATCCATCATCTGGTAATCTGGAAGTTCTAATAATCTGGCACTTCAGGAGGGTAGTCCTTAATGCTTTCTGTCAGAAAAAAAAGCATCATTGAAATAGGCACGTCTCAGGGACATGTTCAGACAGGCCTCCAGGAATGTCTGTACATCAACTGTTGTGGTACTTCCTGACCCCTTTTTTCCTACTGCAATGCTGAAGAATATGAAGACCCCAGAAAACACAGTAGAGGACCCTTATTACCCTAAGCGAGCAGGTGAAGGAGATATCCAGATGTAATACTCCTCTGATTAGTTGTGCAGCCAAAGTCTAGGAACAGTAACAGAAAGTTACCTGTATGAACTTCGGTCAGTATAGGTAGCATCTGATAATTTGTCACCTGTCCAGGCCTGTGGGTGCTGGATTAATAGAATTTTACTATATTTGGATCACAAGGCCATTGTTATGTACGATTTTGGATCATGGACAAAAAAGATTTATAACTTGTGTGCTAGATAGAGTTGAACGGTCAGCTTCACACCCCCAGCCATTTTATCCCCAGGGGATGGTCCCCTGGTACGCATTGTAGGAAGCCAGGTGGCACTGGCGGCAAATCAGGGTGCTTTTGAGACCAGAAGAGTCTGTCTGTTTCCTCTGCCAGGAATTGAATTCCAGTGCCTTGGTTGGCCAGTCCTTAGCCCAGTCCAGGGGTGGCCACCTTGCAACTCTCACACATTACTGGTGTGGCTCATGCAAGTTGCTTGTGTAAGAAGAATACTCAGGTAGTTTTACATGCACATGAGTCTGACACTGAACAGCGTTTTACAGGTTTTTCTCAGGAAAGGAGACTCATAATTACCTGAAAGTAACCTATTTTAGTTAAATGGGTAGAAATAAGAAGCCTTCAGATAAGGAAAAAATACTTGTTTTTATATTCTCATGCAGAAAACACTCTAGAATAGACCACTAGACTAAGGCACCTAGTGCATTTCCCAACAATTGGAACCACCTTGTATCAGTAAGAGAAAGCACAGGCTGTGTTCTCTCAAGCAGTGAGCAGTGGTGGTACTGTGCATTTGACTTTATAAATCAAGATATGCTGTTGCCAAAGTTTTTTTCTGAAGTGTGGCTCCTACAGCTTATCTAGCTGGCTACCCCTGGTCTAGTCATTATATGGGCTGAGCTATCCCACCTGCTTTCCTTACTTGGTTTTCAGGTTAATGCTGTGTTGCAGTTATTACACGTTTAGTAGTATGTCATAATTGAACCCAGAAGGTTGTTTCTGTGAAATATGTATGTTAAAAATTGAAACAGAAAACAAGCCTCACTGCAGTACAGTATGGTGGCTTAGAAAAAGGGCATACAGTAAGACCAGAAGTGCTAATTTACACCAGTGAGTATACAATCTAATGTTACATAATTGCTTTTTCCTGTTACCTGAGGTACTTTACTGTGCATCCATTATGCAGACACAGTTTGTATTACTTCAGCTTGCTGTATTAGTTATCACTTGATATTGCCATTATATTGGCATGCCACGCTACCAGTTTGATTTTTCAATTAAAGTAGCTTGCTTTGCCTGTGCCTATTTTGGGTTTCTTAATTCTAACAAGGGATCTATATCTTGAGACCTGTCACCACTGTAAGTATTATATTGTCATGCCCAATCGGTTGTGGAACAACCACTCCATAACTACAATATGCTAGTTTTTGTCAGATGGGTGGTACATGATATGAATGCCATCTTTTCTTTCAGTAAGAACTTATTAATGTTCTTCGTAGTCACAAAAATTGTTGATGAGTGTAAGTGGCAATGTGCCTTGTGGATTTCCAAGCAACATTGAAGGGCTTACTATATGAGGCAGTGGTTGTACCATGGGGTTTGTATGGCATGGTTCCATCATTCTTTGCTACACTCTGAAAATTCAACAGCTCCCCGGCTTAGTACTAAGGAGTCAGGATCGGCTTCTCTGGATCGCAAGAAGGACCGTGCCCGCTCCAAGTCTCCATTCCGGAGCTTCCGTTGGAAGAAGGGATCTAAAAGCCCAGCTGCAGGTGCTGGGGCTCACAGTGATGATGAAGCAAATTTGGAACGGGCTGCAGGTGAGGTGTTGGATTGGAGGCTGTGATGTAGTCCACCAAATAGGTAGTGGTAATATGAGTGACATCATGCCATCTGTGAAATAATTGGTGTTAATACAGTAAGTGGTTTACATGCAATTACAGTAAATATGAAGGTGAGCTAAAAAATAACTCTGCCAAGACTTTTAAGTTTTTAAAGATTTTATCAAAAGAAAAACATACCTACATTAGAAGGTATTCTTTGAAATGGTATATTTGTAAATTGTCAACATAATCGCTTCTGCCTTGAGATATGTATGCCAACAATGAACAAGTTTTTAATATTTGCTCCAGTAAAACTGATGAAACCATGGCTTCACAGTGACGTGTAGATTATTTGTCAGACTCATAGTGATTTTCCTGGAGATGTTAAGCTACGAAAATGCTAAAAGTTTCATGGTGGCAAGTGGGACTGCATGGTGGATTAGCTGGTGAATTGCAGTTCCTTGATTTCTTCTTGCATTTGAAAATGGGTGAGGCTCTGAATTGCCATGATGAAGCGTCACACTGTTTTCTTATTGTTACAAATCCTGATCATTTTCCTCAGCTTCATATTTTATCATATTATGCAACATCGGCTGTTCTTCACTTCCCCGTAGTCTCACCATCGGGGTCCTTGAAACGCAGTCGTTATCACTTTTCTATCCCAGTCTCGAACTGCGAATTCTGTTGGTTGCAGTGAATTGTACCATTATTCAGTTGACCGATATTTATTCTGAAGTCTCATCTGTGGTCACAGTGCTGTGCTGGTATTCATCTCAACAGTGAACATGTGAGCCACCCATCTGGCACAAACCTTTTGATATATGTCATGCTGTCTCTTTGGAGATATGAAGCTTGACGGCAGTTTTCTTTTGTGAGATTTGAAGTTGTCGCAGCTGTGTTGATTAAGTTTCAAGACCTATGGGATGTTACACCATGTAGACTGGTAAATACTCACAGTTACCAATGTTTTGGAGGAGTTTGGTGCCCTGATCTTCATGGTTAGGCAGTTGCAGAAGATGGGACTTCTTGGAATGCTTGATGCACTGGCACACCTCCCCATCTGTTCCAGCAGAATAATTGCAATGTATCAGTCTGCCTGCGGGCACATTGCCTTTCGTATGATCTGGCTGTACAAAAGCCTGTAGAATCCTTCATGTCATACTGATGTGCAGTGCTGCACTGTGCCATTCACTGACTGTTGTGTGTTGTTGCTAACTCTGGAGAAGCTTAAATAAAGTTGTGTTCTGCATATGGTCTAATATTATGTGTAAATGATGTTACTGAGACTAGGAGGTGGCAGACACATGGTGGCTGTGTCCTCTGCAAACAGCAAAACTTTCCATTCTAATGCAGATATTTATGCAGTGGTTGTTAGCTAACAGTAATGTTAGCATGTGTGAATACTATTTGTGTTTGTAAAAATACTGGTCATCACCTTGCCATAGTGGGTGTTTTCTGTTTCCCTCTCTTTATATGAATCTTTCTGGGAAGATTTTGTGAGATATATATATATATATATAAATAAGACATATTATATGTTCATGTTACAGATATGCTACTGTAATTCGTGTACAGCATTCATATTTCCTCCATCATATACTGTTGAAATGCGTGCTGTTTTCAGATCTGCTGGAACATTTCCTCTCGTTAATACAGTCTTTGAATAAGTGTCTTAATATGTAACTGTGATGTTTGGGGTTTAACCATATCGTATGTTGAAGTTGTTGTAGTGTTTGGCATACATTGCACTTGCCATCACTGGGGTGAACAAGGCAGAAGGGCTAGTAAGGCTGTCCTGTGCCAGATTGTATCTTAATATAATATAGATGGGCATGGTATGCCTGTAGGCTTTTGTCATCTTATATCAGTTAGTAAATTTGTAGCCCCGGTCAAGGATAACAATGTTACCAAATTCACACACATGGAAGTTGTCATTGAATGCATGTGACACTTAAATTGAAGATTAATTTAAGTGAATTGATGTGCCCTTGACTTGCATAAGTGTGACATATACAAACTAGCTACATGTCCATTGTGTGATGGGCTAATATAATATTCACATGCTTCTCCATGGCCTCTTTCATCAGGTATTTCTTTATTCTTATAGCAGATCAGGTGTTAATTTCAATGATTGGAGTGCTGCCATCAAGGGTATTACATAAGGTAGACGCGAGTTGTAATATTTTTGTAGTTGTAGCACTAATACTGGAATATTGGATATTGTATATTATTGTGTGCATTTTATATTGCTTAATCTGGATTAACATTGGAGCTCATAAGAACCAACAGATATTATGTGTTGTTGGAGAACTAAGAAGAATTTTTCAATTTATGTTTGAAATAATGTGTCTGCTATTTATTCACAAGGTTCTTTTTTTTTCTTTATACAGATACAGCTGTCAACAAATGCACCTATTCGTAATTTGTGACTGCTTGTACGTATAGTGATTGTGCCGTGCTTGGGATTTGATTGGACTGTGTGTAGGTTCAGACGCACCGTACGTAGCGCTGCTGCTGTTTTTACATGATGAGCACCAACTGGTGTGGGTCCAGCCTGGTACCATTTAGGCATTAATACTTATAGTGCTTATATTATACCATTGTCATCAGAGTGAATATGGCTGCAGTTCAGAATGTTCAAGATCGTAATTATTCATTCACCACTTTTCCTTTTTATCCTCAATTTCATTAATCAGTTAATTCCATTCACTACCTCCACTGCCACCGCCGCCGCTACCACCACCACCACCACCACCACCACCACCACGATTATTGTTGACATTGATGTCCAGTGCTGATAGGAGCAGTGATGACCTGTTTCACACATTTTATCCAGTTTTTGTGAAGGAGACTTAAAATGTCATAACATAAGCTGTGTTGAGGGTATGCTGAGGTTTTCTGCAAGAGGATGGCTGTTCCCTCTCGATAAGTATTGTATAAATGTCATTTCTAGTAGGAAGTTCACTGTGTTAGCTCATTATGTACTGTCCTGCAGAACGACCAAGCCCTGGTGCAGAGGAAGACCAGTATGATGGCAATCTGGTGCGAAAGCATGAATGGGAGTCTGCCACAAAGAAGGCATCAAATCGGTAAGTCCAAGGTGTAACTCCAGAAATACACGCCCAATCACAATGGGCAAGTTAGTAGAACAAGTATGAAAATATTTGTATGCATTATACTGTAAGACAGAATTAGTGGATTTCAAGTAGATGGAGAACATCAATTGTTTCTAGAGCCCAGTTCAGAAGTTCTTGAATGTGAACTGTGAGGGCATGCAGTATGCCATTTACAGTATGGTACAGGGGATTAATGACAGTATGTGCTGGACCAGCCACATCCATAATACAGACATACAGTTTCTTGAGAGGCATAATCTTAGCTTCTTACAGGAGTTCCTTCCTTGCTTCCTTCCCTCCCTCCCTCCCTGCCTCTCTTCCCTCCCTTCCTTCCTTCATCCCTTCCCTTCCCCTCCCCTCTCTTCCATAACAACAACAATAATTCATTTGGTATTTATTAATGTGCAGGCTTAACAGCACAAGTGTCAATTATAAAGCCAGCACAGATACACAATTACAATGCAAAAACAGTGCGAACACAAAAAAAAACACTAAACAGAAAAAGCAAAAATAGTATGGCAGGAAAAAGGCAATATAAGTGAAGTACTTGGACAAAAACCTGGAAAACAGAAAAGTTGATTAAAAAATGGCACAGATTGGTGCAAAATCTGTTTTGATGAAGTAATGGGTTTCCTAAAGATACTGACGTCTTTGCACACGAGGTTAGCAGCTGAAACACATCTAGCAGGTGGGGAGGTTTTAGAAGTGCTAGTAAACGGAGGAGTTTCTGAAAGTACGAGGAAGAACTTGAATACCATTAATATCCAGAAGAGGTGGGCAACATTTTAAACCTGAATGAAAAAATAAAGATTAAGTCTACTGTCATGCATGGTATGAAGCTTTAGAAATTTAAGAAAATCCTCACAAGTGACATGGTCATGAGTAGAGAAATGTTTTTGACATAGGGCTACAAAGTTCCACTGAATGTATTGCAGCTTTTGGTGTCAGTAGACGTTACAGAGTTCCACACAATTGAGGCATACTTGAGTGTGGGTCTGACTGTTGTTAAATACAATATTAGTAAACTATCAAAGGTAGAGAAGGAATAGGTTATGGTTTGTATTAAACCCAGCATCCTTATGGATTGAGAGAAAATGTAGTCTACATGAGCATGGAAATGTAGTTTTGAATCAAGTTGTACTCCAAGGTCTTTGATAGTGTCTGTACAGGTTATGGAAGAGCCACCATAGTGATTTGAATAAACAAGATGATGATGATGATGATGATGATGATGATGATGATGATGATGATGATCATCATCATCATCATCAGCTTTATGCAGGGTATTCACACTTACATACCTGAAACAAACCATGTTTCTAGGGTATAGAGTGTCGCATATATTCTGCGCATACTGTTAATGGTGCATATAATGCTGTCTTCAGTATTAAACTCTTTAGTGCTTCTACATTAGCACTTTACACAGTGTGTGTGCTGTGCCCAATATAGCTGTTTTCTGTAGTTCCTTGATATTTATTATTATTATTATTATTATTATTATTATTATTATTATTATTATTATTTAAAATGTAAATACCTTATGATAGAAGTACAACACATGTGAAATGTAAACAACAGTGATACCAGTAATAACGGGTGACTGGAACCATCTCTCAGTAATTTAGAAAACAGTGAGATACCTAGAAAACATGACATTAAGGAACTGGAGAAAACAACCGTGTTGGGCACTGTGTGCATACTTTGTGAAGCACTAATGTAAAAGTACGTAAAAAAGTAAAAGTGTAGCATTATATGTATAATAAATTGTAAATACAGAATAACAGCAACACCATATACTGTAGAAACATGTTCTGCTGTTTCAAGTATATAATTATAAATACCTTGCATAAAGGCAATAAATAATAATAATACTGTCAGTGAGCCTGCTGAGATTTTTTACATAGAACTTCATGAGCTACAATGTTTACTTCACATGCCAGGTACAGTTGTAGGCCAGTAGAAATTTTGTACTTAAGAATTGTTTTTTTTAAGTAAGTCAAAAATTAAAATGAATTTTAATGTACTTTCACTTAAAATCATGATACAGGATCTTATTATTGTACACAGTTGGTGTGCTTTTCAATGTATTGGATCCAGTGGTCACAAATGTTTGATTCTGTCAGAATGAAATATGGGAGATTTGGGGTTCTCACAGCAGTTTTGATGAAGTTCTTCTGGGATGTTACGCCATCTTGAGCGGTAAACAGTTACGTATGTTCTGTAGGCACTATGCTCTTCCTGAATGTCAGTAACGTTACTAGCTGACAGGGTATAACATCATATAAGAGCTGAATCTTTAGAATTAAATACAGTCAGTTCTGCTGTTACATGTGTTATTTATTAATGGAAGTTGGCTATAACAGATTTGATGAACAGGTGAATGCTCTTTGTATAACACGAACTTTTGCATGTGTTTGTTGGCTGTTACATGAGTCCAGTGACATGTGAAAGTATAAGTTTGGTTGATGAGCCAAATTTTTTCTGATCTAACCCTGTCTTTGTTACATGATTTTCTATAATGCAAGGTCACACAAGAATGCAGCTGTTGCATAATAGCAACACTTGTTGTGTGTTTAATTGAGCCTTAGGCCATTTTTGCACTCTTCCCATGACTTGACATTCATATCACACTGAATGTCATCAGAGCTGATTTTCCATGTCCCAGAGATGTTGATCCCCATCTACTAAACATATGTCATAGTGGTGGTCAGCCAATCTATGTACTTGTATCTTTAACCAGAATAGTTCTTGCTGCTTTGAATCTTTCCATGAATTTGTACCATTTTTTGGCTTATGCGGTTCCGATAAAATACTGCTATTCACAGTCTCTTAACACAAACATCAAATAAGGTCATTAGTTACCGCTGCATTTTGTTGGTGGAGATGCCACATTCAGTGTGTCACAGTATCATTACTACTGAATAGGCAGTGAATGCAAGCTAGGTGGAAATGAGGGAGGGTTCATGATGTTTATGTCTGACATGTTTTTCATTGCTGCCTTCATTTGTTATATAACATAAAAGCGTGTTTCTGTTTCTTTTACTTTCTCCTCATTCTGTATGTGTACTTCAGTATCTGGTGTTTTCTTTTTGGATTTTTGGACAGGTTTCTGTTATTGCTAATGAGACATTTGGTTTCGCATCTTCTCAATTATGTAAGATTTCTGGCCTTGAAATGTTTTGATAATGTGCAACGCTATAGTGTCTTTCTTCGTCTGCACACAGATCATGGGATAAATTGTATGTAGTACTACGTGGTAGTTCACTCATGTTCTACAAAGACCAGAAGAGTTACAAGGCAGCTCCTGAGGGCTACTTCAAAGGTGAGAGTCCTGTTGATCTGCGTGGGGGATCTGCCAAAGTAGCTGATGACTACACAAAGAAGAAACATGTCTTCAGAATAAAGTGAGTCGTAACTCGTAACAGTTTTTTATTACAAGAGAAATTTAAGAATGTTTTAATGGTAGTTGAAATGAGTCATGATCTTCAACACTTTGGAATTGCGTGAAGTCCTGGAGAAGGGTTCATCAAATCATTGGTATCTTTGATATGTTTCTGTACTTCAGAATGTCTGAGAAAGAACAACTAAAAGTAACTGACTTTACACATAGAGCAAAGTCATTTTTGGGAAGCTGTTACTTGGCTGGGCAAGAAGTTCACTGCCATTTATGGAACTTGGGAAGTTTCATTATCTTGCATACAGTACTCCACCATTGCACTATATTGTGAGCTAGCTGAGCCCAGCTCACACACAATTTTAATATTATCCTCCTATTTTCACATGTGTCTCATTAGTGTTCTCTTCTTTGGAGATTTTTTGGCAATAATTTTATATTCATTTTTCAAGTCAGGTCTTTACCATGCTGCCTTCATTTTGTTACTAGTGGCATTTTGTGAAATGTTTAAAGTGATAAGCTCCTGTTGTATGCAGTTTACTGCCATCCTGATGATACTTCTAACTGTTCAGTTCATATCCTTCCTCAGCACAGCATAAGCTTCTCTGTGTTTGATATTGCAGGCTAGCAAATGGGGCTGAGTACCTCTTCCAGGCACGTGATGATGTTGAGATGAATGAATGGGTTCGGCGTATAAGTGTACAGTGTGACCTTGTTGGGTCAGGTGAGCCTTCACGTTCCCAGACACTCCCAGCATCTGGTGACCGCAAGGATGAACCAAAGCGTAGGAGCTTCTTCACACTGAAGAAAAAGTAAATATAGTTTTCTACTCAGTCCTCAGACTGTAGTTGTATGCATGGCTGGAGAAAGTGTTAAAAATGTGGAGATAGAGAAGAGTAAGAACTAACGAGTGATATGTAAACATGACCAGTTTAAGATATGATGAGAAGTAATCTCCCTGTAATATAACCTGTTCATATACCATATATAACCTATTTTTATCTTTCAAAGATACGTATGTTAGTGATAATATTTGGGTAGATGGAAGGAACATTGTTTAGCTTAGGTGTGTCACGCTAGCTTTGCTTTGGCAGTGAAGCATAAGGTATGTGGGTACAGTAAAACCCCAGTTGCCTTGGTATTTGGGGTTGTTTGCAGGGTTTAAAATGATGAAAAGTTGTACGCTTTACTGTCACATGTTCTGTAGTTTACTGCCTGACCACCAAGAGGTTGAAAGACATTTTTAAATATCCTAAAATGGAAGAGAGCAGATCTTTAAATTCACAGAACTTGCATGCACAGACTGAAATGGTTGTAGTTTCTACAGCTTAATCAGATTTTATATTCAAGTCTTGTGCAATATCTGCAGATTATGAATGTGTGATGTACAGTAGCTCAGTCATTCAGCTTGGTGTTGTAGTTTTCAAAGCCATCTGAGCAGAGGCCAGCATCTATAATAGCCTCAACATGCAAGGCACAGCATAAATTTCATTGATTGTCATTAGGTTTTAAGCCCATGGTGAAGATCTTGGGTTTGAAAATCACTCCCCCGCCCCCCTGTGATTTTGTGATGCGTTTTGCATGGTGGGTGATCTTGGTTACTGTATTTTCAGCAAGTGCTTTATTCAAAAAATAGTGCTTGTCCTTTGCTGTGTCATGGGGTTCATATCTGCCAGTTACATTATTTTCCTGTGACCTGTACAATTTGACATATCTTCCTGTTAAAAGTCTTGTGACTGACATGACTCTCAACCTCGTCGTCGTCATCATTCACTAACATGTCAGTCAGTGCATAGCAGTCTGTTGGCCTTTTTAGTATTGCTGTCTGCATCTAATAAAACCCTTTGTTGTAGCTTTTGTGTAAATTTTCTGTTACGAGAATTGGCAGCTTTGGAAATGTGAATGTTCTTTTTAGGGTCTTAAGACTGCCTTTTATTGAGTTTATGGAAGTATGAATTTGTGAAATTGTTAGTCTTTCTTGGTATGTAAATAAACAATATCAGGCCTGTGACATGTAATGAGCAGTTGTAAATACTTTGCTGATGATTGCAGAAAACAGAACCATTTCACATGTACAACACAGAATTTCGCCCAGCTCGGCTTGCATTGAATATACACAGGTATAAGGATGAATCATGGTAGTTTGTCACGTCCATCGCATTGGTTCCATTCAACTATAAAAATAGAACCACTTGAGTGCTAAAATGACAGTGGAGGTGCAAAGTTTTGTCATTGAAAAATATCGGGGTATTTAACTGTAAATAACATAAGTATTAAGCATGAAAAATGTTTGTCTTAAAAATATCTTTAATGCAAATTAGTCATGCAAAGAACATCCAAACTTACATTGCTAACATTCTGATTATATGAGATGGCAGATATGATGTGCAGGCCTGCAATACTGGTAAACATTGAAGGGTTGAGTTTGAATGACATGCTAGTAAATTCCCTCCACATCCCTCACCACACCAGCACAGAGTGTGTGACTGAATGTATACCCATTGTAAAGCTTTGTGTTTAGTTTTTTTCCTAGCATGTTGGTGTCATGCCAACTTCAGCCCTGGTAACAACAGAGATTTTTGCGGACATTTATTTTGAATGGAATTGAAACTCCTGGAAGCCAGCTTCCAAATTTAATATGACAGTTATTATATGATTTCTTTCTTATATATGAGGTAGTTTTCCACAATAAAGACCCTGTTTGTCACACTGTACTTCATATTCATAAACAGCCAAGTCTGTTCTGCACAGCTTCTGAACCCAGACTGGTATGAAAACTTGGTGATAGATGTGGCTAAGCTTACAGAAGTGCTTCATCGAGTGCACAGTGATCAGACTATTGGGAATAAGTCATGTAGGTGGATAATGCAGCTGATAGTGTGTGTTTCACTTTGTAATGGACATACTGTATTCCCCCATTCTTGTTTAACCTTGTTTTTGTTTTATGTTACACAAGTCAGCATCATACATTTTCATTCTGAAATTAACCCTTTAAAGACGAAGCGTATCTGTTTTATACAAGGACTCAGTGTGTACCGCGCTGTTAACACTCTCCACTTCGGTTATAAAAACCAATCTCTTAATGTTTTGTAAGGCAAAAGTTGCTGTTTGTTCTGAGATCCGTACAAAACACATAAACGCAATGTGGGCACCACGTAGAATTTTTTAATGTTAAACCTGGTGGTACGTAAAGTTACCGCTAGGCTTTAAAAGGTTAATTAATTATGTTTCAAAATAGAATTTACCCAGATTCAAAGACACCCTGCAAATGTATGTAATCACATTTTCAAATCATATGCTTATTCAATGCCATATTTTGCTTCTTGGTCCCCTCTGTGGAATGTGTGACTATCTTGCGTGCTCGGTGTATAAGTTGGAAAGCACTAATGTGGGAATGCAAATCCTTATATAACATTTTGTATTATGGACATGCATTGAGTCATTCCTTTTAATTCATTGTGTGCTCATTGCTGCAGCTTATTTCAGAACCTTTCACATACGATATTTTTCAGAGCATGCAGTAATGACAGTAACCAACAAGGTAGCTTGAAGAATTGTGTAAAGAAAATAGGTCAGGTGTTTAGTGTGTTACTTCGTACAGAAATATAAGAAGTGTTTAAAAACTTTACCGGGATTTCCATTGAGTAGTTTGGTATTTGTTCATATTCAGGAGGCCCTGGGTTCAAATCTCTGCCCAGAAATCATCTAGCCTACTGAGGCTTTTCATGGTTTTCTTTAGTTCTTTGAGACAGATGCTGAAACAGTGCCTTCGAATGGGCCACATTCCCTTCCTTCTGTGCCTGAGTTCATATTTCACAGTTATACCACCAAGTTGTTGCTGTACTCTGTGCAGTTAAGACAGCTTTATTAGATAACCCAAGAATCAGTTGATTTGAAATAATTTTGTTCTACTTTGAACTTAATGAACAGTACAAAAAGTAAAATGTAAAATTGATAATGTGTAAAAGCATAATACTTGCACCCTTGTTTTGAAGTTGTGACATCTGTATTCATGAACAATGATGCAAAATGTCTTGTGCTTTAGAATAATGCTATTCTCAGTTCTTAATATAACCTTGTAGCACGATTTAATTTATATTAGTATAATATGCTCATGTGAATAAGTGTTACCTTCAGAACATGACTGATTTCCTTCTCATTATGTCCATTGTCCATTGCATTTCTCCTGCACAGCATTGTCACTAAAAGATCACTTTTATAATCACTTCAGTGTAGGTACCAATTCGTACTGTGTTGTAAGTCATAAGAACCAGAAATGAAGGCAACAGATTTTCATTTGTCTACATGAAATACCACAGTGTGAATAGGGTTGTGTACCATGTGATAAATACTGCCAGTATGGTATCTTGTTACATGATATGCTGTGTGAAGCTGTAAAATTTGTTGTCCAGTTTGGTGTCTCAGAATTTATTTCACTGAAATCTAGGAAGGGGGATTGAATGGCCTGAATAACGTACCATGAAGTAATAACCCAAAACTATGACACGGCCAGAATACTGTCATGGGTTTTTTGCCCGCTTTTTTATTTTTATTGAGGTTTTACTGTATTTCCAGACCGTGCATGGGCAGGCTTTAATGAAGTTTAGTCTGGCATGAAATAAATGCCTTTTATTTTTATTATAGGTAGTATGAACAGCATATTTTCTTGTAAGAAGTACTCTCCATATTATGCTGTAGTATTTTGAAAGCAGGATGTGATTTTTAATTTTAGCACAAGAAGTGTTTGTAGTGTTTAAGAAGTGGCATAGAATTTTCTGTTTCTTTTTTAGCATAGGTTCCATGGCAATTAGGTAACATTTTCTTTCTTTGAAATATAAACCTATAAAAATTTTCTATTTGTAAATTTGGCACCGTCGTGGCCAGTAATACAGTATAAATGACAGATTGCATCTCATGTTCAGTTGTAATTGTGGTGGGTGATGTATATGGACTGTGTACAGGGGCTGTGCAATATCACAGTTGTAGCAAAACAATTTCAGTACATTGTCTATTTTAATATGAAATCCACTTGTCCTTTGTGCTTCTTCTTGTGATTCCATGAAGGCTGTAAGGTATGGCCTCCAGGTGTGTGGGAGTGTAAGAGCTGCTGGTTGCCTTCAGTGTGTGTGTGCACATTTGTCTACTTTCATTTAATGAGGAGAAGACTAGTAAAGGTCACTGACATAAGTGAGATACACAAGCAATGAAATCAATTTGCCTACCTTTGAGTGCCTGTGCAGATGCAAGAAAAGGTTTGGAGGCTTTGTTTTTAATTTTGATTGAAAAGAAAAATGTCAGTTTAAGTGTACACTTAACCCACACTTTTATTGTTGTCCTGTTGCCCATCTTTTTTCCAGTCCGCTTATATGTTGATCTGATGTGACATCTGCATGACAGCAGATAAAACAAGTCAGCTGTATTTTCTTCTGTTGTCTGGTTGATAATAAAAATGTTAAATTGAATTTCTAGCCTTCTATTCATGACCCATGTAACTGTATATGAGTTGGTGAAGCTTTAAACTGTTATTGGAGTTTATTTTATGAAGCAGAATTTTGCAAAGCAAAATGATTTTAGGAAGTTGAGAGAGTTGATACATTATGGGGTAGTCTAAACAGAACCAGGACAGTGCCCTAGAAATGCACACTTTTGCTAAGAATTTGCAATTTCATCACGTGAACATTCTTCAGAGTTTTGGCAGAAAAAATCTGGAATCATTCTGTTGTGGATAATTGCAGTTTTTCTGCTCAAGTGTCTTTGTTATGGCTTGTCATACAGTTTTATTAACTCCTCAGTAAGTGTGGTATAATCTACCAGTGATTTGACTAATAGTGGAAAATAGAAGCATTTCTGCTGGAAGTGGGTTATTGCAGATTCCTCTGAGAGGTACGTTGTGGTGTTGCACGCTGGATGTTGGCACACACGTCTTCTCTAGTGCATGATCCTGTCTGTCTCTTTTTCTGTTTGTTATCATTGAATTGTGTCATAGTGTAAAAATTTGTTTTACCTCATTTATGTGCAATTTTTCCGTTACTGGTCATCTCCTCATGGATGCATTTATTGAAGTAGTGTAGTATGCATCTTTTTGAGTTTGTAGTTGTGAGGAAAAGCAAGTTCAGCATTTGTGGTTAAGATTACTTTATCCATAATTATGATGTAGCATTAGATAGTGAATTAGCACGATATGTTGTGATGCGCTTGTGTTGTGAAAACAGAGCAAAACAGATGTATGGAGAAGTGCGTGAATTTTAGTTGATTTTAATTAATAAATTGATAATTCCTTCCAGAAAACAATTAGGGTATGCGTTAGTACATTGTTGAAGAGTATAACAGTAAAGTTGCAGCTTGCATAGGGCATTATTGCATTATGCTTAGAACTTAATAAAATTGTTCAAAATTTCCTGATTTATGTAACAGTGGTATACCTCCTCAGTGGACTGGCGTACTGATGAGTCATATTGTTGTTTTTCATGGTAAGCTGCAAAGAATTGTCTACGGGTAGTATTTTGAACATTTTTGTTTCTTAAAAAATTGTTCAGAGTTTGTCGATCTTACTACATAACAGTGGTATACCACCTCATTGGATTGGCCTTGTTTCTTATAGTATGCTGTTGTTAACAGGTAGTATTTTCAACTTCTTTGATTTTTAAAGAAGAGTGAGTGAACTTTGTGATGTTCAATTACAGCTCACTATTTTCATTATTATATTCTGTACAGGAAGGAATGTGCTGTGCAGAAGTAAGTGCATAGATGTACATAGAACTGTGAAGAGGGGTAACTGTCGGTAAAGTGACTGGCTGGATAGGCAGGTATTAGTTTCTGGAAGGGGCAGGGATTTTTGTCTTTACTGCATGAAGACTAGTTCTGGGTTCCAGCCACCTTCTGTTAGTGGGTTCTTGGTTAAGACAGCTGGAGCATGACGGAGACCACATATATTTATGTAGTGCTGAGATTTACCGTATATCTTGATGGTATAGTGCTTGATGACGAGGATACCTTTTTTCATGTGAGTAATTTTCATAGGTCCTGTCTGAACAATTTTTCATTTGAGGATTTAGTAAGATACAGTTTTTAACTATGTTTTAATGTTAGCAGACTGGGTTTGCTGAATGGATATGAAAATATTTTTAGTTTCCTTGTTTCTGTTAATGTTTGGTACTGACAGGTGTTCCTAATGCAGTGAAACTTGGATTTTACTTCTCTGAAGGGACAATTTAAGTTGACTATAAAATTCAGGAAAATGGAATGAGGAAATGACAGTTTTTATAGTTATTGAGATTAAATACACTATATTAATACTGAATGGAAATTAATGTGGAAAAAGCTAAGGTAATGAGAATCTCAAGGCAGCCATCCCCAGTACGGATTGTGACAGATGGGAGATTGTGGAATATTTCATCTATTTGTGTAGCATGATAACAAACAAATGATGCAAGATGTGCACATGAAGTTAAATCCCGGGTTGCCATGGCAAAGGCAGCATTCAGCAAGAAGGCTTTTGTCACCAGCAAATTGGACTTAAATTGAGAAAGAAACTAGAGAAGTGCTACTTTTGGAGCATAGCTTCGTATGGTGCTGAAACTTGGACACTTCGGAAAGTAGATCAGAAATACCTGGGAAGTTTTGAAATGTGGTGCTGGAGAAGGATGGAGAAGGTTGGTTGGACGTCTCATATGAGAAATGAAGAAGTATTAGAAAGAGTCAAAGAGGAGAGGAATATCCTACAAACAATGGAAAGAAGGATGACTAACTGGATTGGTCATAGGAACTGTCTTCTCAAACACGTTATTCAAGTCTAGACAGAAGTGGCAGGAGGAGGAGGAGGAGGAGGAGGAGGAGGAAGAAGAAGAAGAAGAAGAAGAAGAAGAAGAAGAAGAAGAAGAAAATACGGGATAACCTTAAGGAGGATACTGTAAATTGAAAGAGGAAGCACTAGATTGGACTCTGTGGAGAATTCGCTTTGGAAGAGGCTGCAGACCTGTCGTAAGACACTACAGAATGAAATTAGTATTAATAGTGTATTCACCTTAAAAATGTAATACATTTCACTTCTTCCACATGTTTAGTAAAGTAAGTTGGCTGCTGCTTTGCTTTCTGCTGAAGCCAGTACGGTTTGTTCTCAATACTGCTGACGGCAGTTGCCATGATGTCGTCTGCCTCAAACTTCATGGGTTATTTCCTCACATGTTAGATGTCCTCCAATGCTGGTAGAAATGTTGCTGGAGGATCCCTTTTTCCACCATCTGCCTTCCCATCCTCCTCTTCCTGAGACACATCAGATGTAGACTGTTTGTCCATCATTTGTTCTAAGGTCTGCACTTCACATGTTACGGCATCATAGTCACAGGATACATGTTCTTCAAATGATACATCTGCCTTTAGCTGACCCCAGTAATCTTTGGTTGTGCCAAGTGTATTTCAGTTAAACCCACATTTCTGAAAACATTTTACTACTCGTGTATGTAACAAAGCACCACGATTCTCCAGTGAAGTGTAGTGAATCGGAAACATTTAACTTTTATGACTGTTGCATCATGAAGCAATGTATCAATCTTTGAAAGAGTTTTTCCTATAAGTTGCTTGCAGTAATAATTTGTGGATGACCTGATAATTCCCTTGTAAAATGGTTGGAGAATGGTGGTGGATCTTGGGCATGCACAGCACACCAACTCTGTGGATCAGAGTCCTTCCTGAGAAACTAAGAGTTCTTCAGCTAGTGAAGAAACTCCCTATATTTTATGGAACCTGAAGGTTCATGACTGTGTTCACAGGAGCCCACTGCTTGCCCCCTGTCTTGATCCAGATCAACCCAGTACACACCCCATCAATCTGTTTCTCCAATATCCATATTAATATTCTATCGATGCCTAGGTCTCCCAAGTGGTCACTTTTCAGGTTTCCTCACAAAAACTCGGTAACTTATTTCTTCTCTTCCATATGTGCAACGTGCCCTGCCTATATCATTCTTGATATGATTACTGAAATAATATTTGGTGAGGAACAGCACACTGGTCCACAAAAATGTCTTTCTGTTTTGGGAACTCATTTTGGCATCTAATGCCCTTAAATAGTCAGTAAAATAGGCGGTGAATCCCATGTTTTTCTGTTTTCTGCATAGTTTATGGGCAGCTTCTGACATATTTAAAGCAGCAAGGTTTTATATTCTTCCCAGTATCTAATAGTGTTTTTCAGTCCCATTGGTACTGCAGGCTAACAGAACCATT
This sequence comes from Coptotermes formosanus, assembly GCA_013340265.1. Classification (NCBI taxonomy): domain Eukaryota; kingdom Metazoa; phylum Arthropoda; class Insecta; order Blattodea; family Rhinotermitidae; genus Coptotermes; species Coptotermes formosanus. The sequence continues at coordinate 1,328,096 of BLKM01000200.1, forward strand.
ATCCTCTCCGTGTAATTCTTCTAACCATTGTAAGAATCACCTTTTGAACTGAGTGTCCTGTTAGGTGGAAGCCTGAAGAACAGCCAAGTCTTGTCAGGATTATAAATGTTCTTTGGTTCGTAATCCTCGATAATTTTGAGTAGCTATTCCTTTTTCCATTCCTCCACTGTTAAAAGAGTCAGCATTTCTCTGCACAACCCCATGTTGCTGCTTGAAACTATCAATCCAGCAGTTAGATGGTTTGATGTCTTCAGTGCCCTATCTTTAGGGTCTTTTCTGTCAGCAGTGTGATTACTGTATCAGGCTGTAGGGTGTTCAAACCACATGGCCTACACACTCCAGTTCTTCAAATGGTAGCTATTTGAGGCTCTTTGACCAGAGAACCTGCTACATTATAACACTTTTTGATGTCTTGCATGTTGTTAACCATAATGTTGAATGCTGGAGGCTCAGTTCTGACTGTGGCAGCCAGTGCAGCTTGTGTTTCCTGATTCACATCCTCTTAGATCAGAATGTGCCTCCTCCCCCACATTTTTTTTAAGTATGGAAAATACTTCCTCTTTTTGGTTCACTTTTCCTGATGAAAGATTAATCACAGTCACAAATTAAAGTAGACTGTTTGCTAGTTTAATTCATGTAGATTCATGAAGGAACATTAACTCATCGATGTAATAAGAGTGTGGAACATGCACTCATTTGTAACTTATGTCAAAAGTCGTTTGTCACAACATAGGCCTAACATCAATATGAAACACTCCTTCACTCTGCTGGCATACTTGTGAGCGATAGAATACTAAGCATATATGAAGACAAAAGAGGAGATAGGAAATTACAACGAAGTCAGTTCTTTTGTTCTGATTTTCAGTTGAAAGTGTTTAAAATCATAGCAGCGTGCCATTGTATGCTCAGTTTTAACGGATAATTTAGGAAGTTGGTAGAAAGCACAACTGTACATTTCAGGAAAATGTAACATTGTTCTTCTGGCCATTTTGGCGGGACTGATAAAAACATTCATGGAATCAAGGGAAACATATGGTCAGAGAATGTAAAATGCATGTATCACTGTGTTTTGTCCCAGAAATAGGTGGTATTATAAAAACAAAACTAAGATTTCTTTTTATGCACTGTGTCAGATATCTTCCATTATGATGGTGTTTGTCTCACTGTTTCCATCCTCTTCGAGAATTTCGTCAGTTATATGATACAGTTTTTCCACTTTGCTATGTTCATGCTCTGATGTTGGCACATACATTTGCACTAACAAATTCCAGTTCTGCGTTTACTTTAAGAGGAATGATCCTGTCATTACACACAGTCTTCTTAACAATACTTCTGACTATGCTTTTTTGCACCACTGTTGCCACACCTCTTTCAGCCCTTTCTCCCCAGGGTCAGTACACTGCATTCTTCTGCATCTCCTTTTTCAAATTCTCAACCTTGCCTCCTTGATTCACGGTCCTTACATTCCATGTTCTAAGCTTGATGCTGTGATGTACCTTCTATTTCTCTTTGTCTTCTTTCTTGCTGTAACTCCTACTGGATGATTTTGTCTCTGTCTTCAGAAAAAGACTCCAAGAAAAGTAATAATGTGGTGGTTTTTCGATTTGCTTTCCACATCGTAATACAGCAGCTGTTCTAACCACTCTGGTCACTCCTGTTGCTACACGGTCATGAATCATCTTGAGCATCATTTGCTCTCTGCTTCAAGTCACTACTGATGTTGCTGCTTCTGGCATCAGAGGAATTTGTGTAGTTCATCTGGTTCCTACCTTCTTGATCTGTCTGGCTTGGGAGACCCTACTGGTAGCAGTGCTACTGCTGGCTTAGCTCTGGGGTCACTAGAACTCAGAAGCCCCTCCACTACAGCAAGGTGGAGATACCATTGGAGGGGGGAATGGGCATGTAGCTTCATTTATTATTATTGGCTGTAGATGGAGATGAATGGTCAGCTTCATGTTCTGACCACATGACCCCCCCCCCTGGAACAGTAAATATTTGGCTTTGTGGACTTCTGGTCTGGATGGTTTGGAGAAGAGAAGAATTTATTGTGCCTGGGAAGGTCTTAAACTACCCACTTTTCTTCAGACATCTTTTAATTTGTATGCCGGAACTACCAAGACCTCCATGTTAAATTTACCATAGAACGTACATTGATGTGTCTGGTGTCAACCTGTAGTATGCTGTGCTGGGAAAAATAATGTGCCATTTTTGCTGGAAGTGTAAGCCTCGGGGATGAAGTCTGTGCTTGACAATTTACTGATAAGAATTCTGAAGTTTTTCTTTTGCTCTTTACAGAACCATAAAGAACAGGTTTGTCATTTTCTTTCATATACATGACTTTGTTAACGAATAATTCTACTTTTTTCCTTGGTAAAGTAATTGAAGTTTGTTTATGATGGCCAGTAAAAGTATTCAGAGTAGCCTTGCATTGTGCAGTTTACTGCTAGCTGGAAATTGAAGTTTTTGTATGTTACTTTGTGTAAGTTTGGTCATGTTCCTGTTGAATACTAACAAAGGGGCAGAGATGATTAATGTGAAAGTAGTTTTTTGGAGCCCAAGTATGAAATGTGCACAGATGCATGAGAAGTCTTAATGCTATTCACTGCACTTACTACAAGTTACATAAGGCAGATGAGGTGACGGTCATAAGCAACCATGTGAAAGTGGAACTCACTAGTTTGACTTGTGGTGCTTTGTGCAGAAATCACTAGATTGCTAGGCGGTAAAATGGTTAATGGTGCATGTGTCACTTGTAGTTCAGACATGTGCGCAGCCATCATGTTGGTGTTCATAACGTGAAGGTACAAGGTACAGTGGTTGAAGTGGTCTCCAGTGGTTTGTCTTTCATACAGAGTTGTAGGAAAATCTACATGTTCGAAAGTTATTATGGTGAGACAAGAATTGCAGTCATTTGAGCTATAAAGATGTAAGTGAAATGATTTTCCCTCTTCACAGATGGCATCTACATAGTGTATTAAGTATAATCTCTTCTGCTCTCAAGATTTTGCAAAGCAAAACACATTTCCATACTTCTGTTAAACTCTGAACATAGAACTGTTTCAGTAACACTACTAACTGTTCACCTGTTGTATTCTTACGTTCTTCTGTTCCTCTGTTGCAGTTAAACACCATTTGGAGGAAAGAGCAAGCTGTACAGACCCATGTGAACCCAACCAGTCAAGTTGCGTTCCTTCTCCCTGGGTTGGTTTTGTCCTAGTTTTTAAGTTTTTCTTTTAATTTTATAAAAATTAAGTACAGATGTATATTTACAATCATTATCCTTACAGCTGGCTGAAGTTTCATATGTCTGTACATGTGTTAAACAAAATGTGAAGCATGAAAGTCTAGATACATTTTGCTGCTGTTTCTAATCGACATCAATACAAATTTATTGTTATTTTCTCTAAAAGAACGGATACTTTTTGTGTGTCAGATGTGATTTTCATGAGTACGAACGGAACTTGACAGCAATAACTGTTTGCATTCTTGTATAGCTGTAACACTGCACAGTTTCCATTTGTTGCCACAGGCAACTACTGCCATGGAGGATATTTTAGAGGGCTTAGTATCTTTATAGTGGAAACATTATAATTTGTATCCCTCCTCCAGTATAAACGGACTTGATTTTAAAATTGGTATGACTTAATATAAAATAATTTGCATATTGAAGAAAGCCGTTGTGTTCAGAGTTTAAATCCTCTGTATATTTGTTAATTTTATATTTGGCTTTATAATTTCCATTGTGCAGGCCGCTGTTAGTGCCATGTTGAAATTATTTTGTAACTTGTTTAATGATGGCAAGATTTTGAGACTACAGGCTTAGCTGGATATCACATTCTGCATATAATAACATGTTCGTATGGCCAAAATGCTGTTGCATTGCTTTCTTGTAAATGTTTCAGATAGTTGTTCATCCATTCTTTTTTAGAATCATTTGTCATTATTAATGATATTTCAGATTTCTGTATTTTTAAGCAACTTAAAATGGTAGCCAAATCTATCAGTTGGTTATAAATAAATTGTAGTGCTAGTCATGTTAAAAAGCGTTAGTTTAGTGCTAAAAATGGAAACATTCAGGCAAGATATAGAATTACTCTGATTCTCATAAAAATACAGAAAAATGCCAATTGATAAAAATACTTATCTTTACTGAGAAATATAATGACACTCTATCCATATATTAAAGGTATTTTTAATTTTACTTTGTTGCCTTCTGAGAAGTTTAATCTCAATTCATCAATTATTGCCCACTTTTCTTTCACGGTGTCTTCATTTTTATTGCTTGTGCCTGCTTCAGTCTTTCCTGAAACTGCCCACCAACTTCACGTCACTTGTGGTCTAGAGATTTTGCAGATAAGACTATAGTGGGAATTGTATCTTGTGCTTTGAGTAATAAAAGATAATATATAAAGATGGATTTATCATGTGGCTGTAGTTTATTGAAGGGGATGAGATAATGACAGCTATGTGAACAGCATTCTGCATTATCTTGTGTTTGTTTGTGGTTCCTCTCAGAATTTTTGTTATTTTCCTGTGTTCAGATGAATACCAGTAACCCACAGCTGCTTCTGGTACTGTCCCGTCAGCATTGTATTATCCTCTTTTATAAGCTCAATGAGTAGGCGAAATGGGAAAGTTTCTGTACAGTAGAAAATAGCAAGATAAGTACAGAGAAACTAATTCTTTAGAATAGATATGTACATGACGAGCCAGTGGTGATGAAATGCCCCAGTCTTTAACCTTTTAAAGCCTAGCGGTAACTTTACGTACCACCAGGTTTAACATTAAAAAATTCTACATGGTGCCCACATTGCGTTTATGTGTTTTGTACGGATCTCAGAACAAACAGCAACTTTTGCCTTATAAAACATTAAGAGACTGGTTTTTATAACCGAAGTGGAGAGCGTTTACAGCGCGGTACGCACTGAGTCCTTATATAAAACAGATATGCTTCGTCTTTAAAGGGTTAATGAACACAATGTTGCATTGCAGTGTTCCCAGCCAGGAGTTTGCCAGTGATCATATCCTGATGCAGTTAAATATATTCCACACCCTTATCCCTTGCTTCTGTATGATCCACTTTCAATACAATGCTGCCATTAATATTAGACCTTGTGTGTGGTTTCTACCATTTCTGACTCCATGGAGCAAAGTCTGCCATTTGCACAGTCCAAAGGTTCACTGTTGTGCCTGCAACAAGCCATCAGCAAATCGGTGCTGAATTTTCTTTCGAGGATTTTATCTAGGTGATCTGTGTACTGTTTCCAGCTCAGAATGGGGTTGTCCTTAACATGCCAGAGTCGAGCATAAAACATAAAGATATATTCATGCACACAACATTTGTATTACCAAATGGAAAAGTGATGTTGTCCTGGGATAAGCACAGCATTATGAAGGCGTATAAGGGAGTGGAGATGTACCTCCACGAATTTGTAACCATGGCAGTAGATGGAAGTGGGTGGTCAGCTGGTCAGCTTTGTGCCCCTGCTGCTTTGCTGCTGGGGAGGGGGCTCTGATACCCATTTAATAGGAGGCTGGGCGTGCCCCAGAGCCAGACTGGGCAATTTAGAGGAGATCTTACACCTCTGCTGGGAACTGAACCACACTTGGTCCAGCCTGTAACGTAGTAACTATACGTAATCACAGGTATATGAGATAGTGGTGTCCGTGACTTACAAATGTGCAAATTTTTGGAAGTTGTATTGTTTGTTGTAAAGTAAAATACTGGCAATTTCAAACGAAGTTAACAAAAAAATTAAGTTTTACAAATTATTTTTATATCCTGCCCTGTTTCTTGTGTTTGTTGCATAATTTTTTTAGAAACTCTCCAATAAAGGAAATATGTTAGCATGCCAAATATCTAACCCATATATCAAAATTAAAGTGTTTATATGTCCAGTGAAATAATATTTTTTAATGTAAGGTTTGTTCAACAAAATTTTCGTATTGTGTCACTGTTTCTGAGTACCAGAAACAACGTTCTCTCTCATTATTTTCTTTACAGCTGCGCGGACCTGCGGCTGCTCTGAGCAGAAAATTTTTACACGACCTGACGACTGCGCGGCACTTGTAAAAGTTTTTTATAATATGTATAATAATATTTATAATGAAAATGGAAAAATTCAAGCTGCGCGGCAACAGTTCAGTGTGGGCGGGAGCATTTCGGTTACTGCGCAGTCGTGCAGCTTAGAGGGAACACTGACCAGCAGCAGAGCACTTCATATGATAAAATGTTTTGGTTCTGCAGCACAACGTGGTATGCTCCCTGCTGTAGTGATGTGACTGCTCCACGGTCCAGAAGCACTCGATTAGTAGGCTTTCTAATGCTTGTCAGGACTCGTGCCACTTAACTGAGGATTGCAGGTGCGTGTCAGGATTGGGCAAGAGTGAATCTGGGAGGCTGTGGCGCAAAACATACATACTTCATTTTTAAAATGACGGAGGGCATGTTGAGAATCCCCATACCGATTCATAGAAAACTTACGTCAAGAAGAGAAATGCGGTTTAATGTTATTTAGACGTTACCTTCGGTGTTGTGTGTGTGTGTGTGTGTGTGTGTGTGTGTCGGAAGCTTTTAAAGTTGTCATCCGTCTCCCTCTGTCATGTGTCGGTGCCCGCACATTTCCCTTTAAAACGTAACATTGATTCGGGATAAATGTATTTGAGGATCGCTAATGGTAAAGACAAAACCAGGGCACAGCGCGTCAGTTCGACACAGTGACGAGGGCATGAATTGTGACGCCTTCCGTTCGTACCGTACTTCGTGCATTGTTGTATAAAGCGAAGTGTGCAGGGTTTGTATTAATGCGACCAATCTGTAAGATAAAGAAAACGATGAGGAACTCACATTCCCTCCGCGATGGCGTGACGATGTGGTGGTACATAAGACGTGCGTTTCAATTTGCGATGTCACGTAACATAAATGGCAAAAATGTTACATAAACTGATTATTATTCTAATATAAATTAGGAGGTAGGCGAATGGCCTAAATATTCTGGCATGTCAGTGTCTTTTCTTTAATTATGTCGAAAGAACTTAGATTTTGACGAAGTAATGGTCGTAGCATCACGGCCTATATATTTTATTTCAGTAAAATATAAAACGAGGGAAATTGGTTTGTAATTCTTCATTAAATCGATACAATTTTTGCATTGTTGAGGGAGATATTGATACAAATAAATTATTTTAAAAAACGAGGACACCTGAACAAAGCGCGTAGCGTACACGGTTATTCCCCGTTCCCTGTGCCACCACGCGCAAGGAGCAGCTAAGTTCCGAATACTGCCATTGCTTTCGGAGGCATACCGAGGGTCAACTGAATGTTTTTATTTTTCGGCTGTGACAGAGATAATATACTATAAGTGTCTTGTTTCATAAAGTATGTACAGTATATGTATTTGCATTTTAGTACCATTAAAATACGCAAAAGCTTTAAGAAACAACACATTAAAAAAACAGGACACGCGTACAAATTATAAACAAAAAGCCTACCGGGCGTAAATTTTGGGGTCGAAACGTTATGACCACGAGGTACTGATGAAATTAAAAATGTCGTGAGCGCCTGGGGGGAATTGTGAAAAGAAAAGTGTAACTGAATCAGTTCAACTGCAGCAGCCACTCACTCCCCCCCCAGGGGGGGGGGGATCAAGGAAAGTTTTGTTCGAACTCGGGAAAACAGCTACAGAAACTAGCGAAACGCTTAACAGTGTTTATGGGAATAAAGCTGTGCCTCATTTCCATATCTTCGAATGATTTAAAACGGTGGTACGCGAAGAAATTTAGGAATTATTTTTTAATAATTAAAATTTAGAAACATTAGTTGCACTATTGCCGATCCCAGTGGCCGTGCGGTCTAAGGCGTGGGTCTTCCGTCGTTCGCGTGCTGGGATTGTGCAGTCGAATCCCATCGGCAGTATGGATGTTTGTCTCTTGTGTGTGTTGTCAGGTAGAGGTCTCTGCGACGGGCCGATCACTCGTCCAGAGGAGTCCTATCGAGTGTGGTGTGTGTGTGTGTGTGATGGTGAAGCCCCGAGAACGGGGAAATCCATGACCCGAAAACGGGCAGGTCAGAGATACATAAAGAAAGATAATTTAAATACAGTCCCTTAGAATGATACTTGTGCAGATAGCTGAAATCTCAACTTCACAAAAATTGGAGTTGTGTAAGCCGAAACTAGATAAAAACGAAGGCTGTATATTAAAATATAATAAATGTATATTATATTAAAGTATTAAAGTTGTTTTTCACTACTTCCGGGTGTGAAAAGGAAGTTTTTCAATATTGAATCGGGCTTCATGCGGTACAATTTCGCCTTTTGCTTCTTAATTTTGATTAACGCCGGAGAGGTGCGGTATGCTATATAGTTTTTCCCCTAGTATTTTTTTTGTTCTCCCTGTCTCATCAAGTATGTTAGTGGATTTCGAAGTACAGTAGTAGGTCGCATACATTTGCGTATAATAGGTAAACAAATCGGTTACATTTTCATAGGATAAGGAGGCTACCTTTCACTTCGAAGTTAAGGAATTCCGTAACATTTTCACAAAAGCCGAAACATGCAGTAAGTAAAGCTTATGTAACTGTAGCTGTGACTGGCGGTTTGTACTGCCGTTTTTCTCTCTGTTTCTCCCAGCTCACTGGACATCGAAAATAATCCTGACTGGGCTTTTTCGCCTTTTTCTTTACTTACCTTAACAGGTGCCACAGCCGCTTCCTTCGAAACTCATCCTAAGTTGTGACTGATAATCATTCTGCTGTGTAAGAACATGCGAAAAAGGCGTCTCGTGCGCTCTGCAGGGCACACAGCAAACTAAAGAGGAATCAAACATTTGGAACATTATAGTTCATTTTACATGGCTGAAACGTGGAAGAACATAAGTCGCTTATTTCTTTTCAACTAATTTGCTCTGTGTTGAACATAGCGAGGTCTATAATTTAATCAATAAAGATTTCGTGCAGTGATTCATTTCTGTACACAATTTTCAGTATAAGAGATCACGATGGCTCTAAATTTGTCACATGTAAGACTATCGTAACCTTTGTTTGTAATTTTTCACAAGGAAATTTATGAATATAGAATTAACAGCTACGCTGCATATGCCGTATCTTTACGCAAGATATCACTTTCAGTGCCCCACGTTTCATTGGTTATCATCATTAGACCGAAAGCTGTGAGCCTATACACTTCTGTCGGTTTGTGGCTTATTTTGTATAAAATAATTGGCCTCCCTTAACAGAGTTCTGTATTCTTCTTACGTTTATGACAAGACAAAAATTATGGTCTAATACGCCTGCGCGATTGAGCTGTGCAAACGGGATACGATACGATTCGTCTGACATAAGGATTATTACATGTGCGACTTTTTCTCTAAAAGCGATGAAAATAAATGTTTGTGAACTTCTGACCTACAGACGTGATTTGCTCGTGGATACACGCAGGGTTACATTTGATATTTGAGCTCTTCGTATGGCTAAATATTGATCAGATGGAGGTATTTTAGAGAGAAAAATTTGTAACGTAACTATTTCTTAAACTCGGAGTATTACAGACAGTATTTAAGGTGTACGAATGTATGATTAACCCTTTAAAGACGAAGCGTATCTGTTTTATATAAGGACTCAGTGCGTACCGCGCTGTAAACACTCTCCAATTCGGTTATAAAAACCAGTCTCTTAATGTTTTATAAGGCAAAAGTTGCTGTTTGTTCTGAGATCCGTACAAAACACATAAACGCAATGTGGGCACCACGTAGAATTTTTTAATGTTAAACCTGGTGGTATGTAAAGTTGCCGCTAGGCTTTAAAAGGTTAAGTAAAATTTTAGGATAAAAAATGCATGTACGGACGGAAGGAAATCAAAAGACGCAGGATGTCAGCATGTCACTCCCAAAATGACGACTCCACGTAAGCTTAAGTCTGAAGTTTCCCGTCTGTCTGTCTGTCTGTTTGCTTGATCATACGTCCAGTACTCTTCTCTCACTTCCGTATGTTCACCGGCACCGCGGCGCAGGCGCCACTTGCGGTTTATGGACAAGCGTCCTGTTCACAGGAACCCCAGTTGTTGTTGTGAGGTCGTCATGACATCACATGCGTTAAAAGTTCGTACGGTGCTATCAGTTGCTTGCGTTAAGGTGATCAAACCTATATCTGGGAAGTCAGTGGGTACTGACCAGTGCGTGTGTATGTGTGTTTGGTGCATATAAGTATTGTTTATATTCGACGTGTAAACATTCCAGAGTGTGTAAACTGTAACGTAGCGTTATGCATACAATGCACACACATGCCACGTTCAGAAATAAAACAGATCTTACCTGTTGGAACAGTATACCGATCGAAGATGGAATCTTATTAGAAGATGTCGGCGTGGTGTGAGAAACATGGGTTGTGAACTGGGCAAGTTGGTCGTGGTACATCGAGATGGGGGTGAAGGCAATAAAAGGCGCCGTGGGGAAGCAGAACCACCGGCACCAGAGCCCCCAGACCCCCGTCTGCCCCTTACAGCCAAGCAGAAATACAGTATGTTGGCTTCGTGGAAGGGAATCAGCCGAGCAATGGAGCCAACTGGGGTGTACATGTTTATAAAGTGAGTACTGCACTTAATTACACAGTCAGTGAACTAGGAACATGGAGTTCACACACATGCATGCCTGCCAACACTGGACCAGTCTGAACGGTAGTGGGTGCTGTGTGTTACGTTCTGACCCCACGTCACAAATTAATTACAGACCAAGTAACTCGCAAACAAAAAGAATACATCACTCCCTCATAAACCATTAAAGGCCAAACACAACTAAACAAAGGCTGTATTTGCTCGTGTAATGGTCCCCCCACCCCTGTTTCGGGAAAAGAATTGCCCATCTTTTGCCACATCATGATCTGCTCTTAACACTGTCATGCTCAATTCCTTGGTTTGCATCGGTGACTGCACAAGGAGTGATTCCGAGCCAGCCCCACTGCCTGCGGTAGCTACTGAGTGAACAGTGTGTTAACTTTTTGTGGTTTCAACGCCTGCTGCTCTTCTAGAGCAACTAGAAGATATTTTCGGGAAAATATTATGATAGGCGTTTCTGACACTTGTTCTTTAACACTGAGGGAATAACGCAGACTGAGGGCAGTGAGAGCGGCCTGCTGCGAAGAATGTGTGGAGCTCAGAAGGAGGAAGCAACAAGGCTGCAGAAGGCTGCATAGCGATGAGCTTCACAGTTGACACTTGTCGCCAGATATTGGGTTGATCATGTTTAGGATGAAATGGGCGGGGCATGTAACACGCATGGGATGGTGCATACAAGGTGTTTGTAGGAAATCCTGAACACCTAGGCTTATATGGGAGATAATATTAAAATGGTTCATAACGAAATATGTTGGTGTGTACTGTGTGCAATAATTTGCCTCAGAGTAGGGATGAGCCGATAAATAGAGTCTACCAGAGACAGCAGGTGCGAACCCAGGATGTTTCCTTTGGGGGGGGGGGGGGGGGGCTGACCCTGAGTTCATGTATGATTTATATCTGATCTTGAAGATTATGTTATAAAAATCATGTTGTAAGTACAACCTAACAATGTCTGCAACTGCATTTATATACGTACGAATATAACTACATGTTCCATGACTCAGTCACAGTGTTCCCTTCTTTTGTTTTTTCTTAATTATATTACTTTATTTTTCAAAATTCTGATGTACTAGTCATCAGCCGACTTCAGTGGCTGATTTTGGGCTGAAGGGGAAATCATGTAAAACTTTTGATATCATAGTATCTACAAAGTGTGTGTTTTTCGAATTTCGGTTTCGGGTTTTTTTTTGGGGGGGGGTGGCTGCAGCCCGGCAGCCCACTCTTCGGTGTGCCACTGACCTGCAAATAAAACCTATATTTAGATCGGATTAGTATTACCTTCTTGCATTTCTTTACACGGGGTTGAAATCGACAGTAGCGAAGTTTTAATAGAAGTGTCTTGGTGTGTTTCAAACAAGCGTGGGATTTGGGGAAGTAACAGATAGCGACTGCATAGATGTGATGTCATGATAACCAAGAATTTGCATCACACCCGCAGGACGCCCATAAAACAAGGGGGAAGATGCATGTTTATAAAAGGAAAATAAATATTTTGGAAATGTGGTAGTTTTTCTTATAGAGAACCGTAACCGTCCACCTTAAACTGCCCGACTCACTGTTAGGATACTGCTGTATGCTCGCCGGTTAGCACGAATTCATTCCAAGGAATATACAGGGGATATGAAGCCACTGGGATAGCCACTATTATAATATTATAGGGATGACACAGTTTGCGTTTATTTCTGAATTAACAAAATTACAGCAACTGTTTGCACAATTCGAATAAACCAGCTAGAGTCATGGAAGACTTAAGGTCGCTTAGGATGCATGATGTTAGGATGTGAACTGCACCACTCCGCGCTTCTTTCCGTACGATCCTCAGTGAAGCCAAATACGACAGATCCACGAATTCTGGACTGTCCCTCAATTTGTCAAGAAAACAGCTAGCCTGCAGGCAAGCCCATCCGAAAATACATGATTTTCCAAAAACAAGAACCACTCACCTGCGTACAACCACTGTCACTATGACAAGGAAGAGATTCGAATCGAAGACACTTTCAAAGCGAAACGCTGCTACTTATCAGAACTGCAACACACCAGTTTAGAACGACGTATTCCTACGCACAGATTCTTCATCAGTAAACCCTATAATTTGACTATTCATAAGTTATAATAATGTGAAAGACACGCCATTTTTGGGCTGTATTTCACTTTATGAAATCAAAACATTTTCAAATTGACTTTCATGATGAACCCTCGATTTCTGTACTTAAGCATAAAAATGGGGACCAACTGAACATTTGTAAGGTCAAGTCGATAGAGATGTGTGGTTCATAAGGCTTACTTGAGCTACTGGCATGAACTACCAGCCAAAATAGCTGCCCACCCCTGATTTGGGTGAGTATATTGTAGCTTCACAGAACTTCCTTTTAATCCCCGTTTACTTCTGAATTAGCACACTGTACCTGTTCACAAGAGTGCTGGCACCCTGTCGTACACCACGCGACACCAACCAACATCTTCACACCACATTTTTCAAGATTCTTTGTCACATTACACGTTTGTGTACGTCCGTAACACCCAGACTGTTTCTTCTCACAGGGCTTAACGAAAACGGGGATGCAGTAAGAAAGCGGACAGGCCAGAAGTGGGAGGGCAATGTGTAGGTTTCCGGGCTATGACAGCTTGTCTGATATTTCTCGAGATGTGGTGGGTTGCGCTCGAAATACAAGCAGAAAAGAACGTAGCTCTACGTTGAGAATTTTCTTTGTTTTTATCAGATTTTAAACAAGTTTGAATATTCTAACAATCTAGTAAAACTCCCCAATATCTAATTTCACGAAAATCCTTTCAACATTTTCAAGTTGTGAGGTCTACATTGCGGACAGATAGACATCATGCAGTGAAAGTCTTATTTTGTACTCCTCACTGAGAACATACAAAGAATCGTAATGTGTCAGGGAAATTCAAATGCGTTATTCGCAAATTCATAACTTCACCCGAATTCACTGCCCTAACTTCCTAGTACAATAAATTGGATACTGAATTCAGAACAGATGTGTGTTCGACGTAGCAAGTACCACACAAGAAGAAGTAGGCCTGTCAAAGGCGTGCCTGAATTGTAAGTCTGCTATTTTATTTACATCACGAACATCGAGTAAGGGACGAGTATGTCCCTGATATTCCTGCAGTTCACAGACATTTTTCTTTCCTTATACATAAAACCGTGCTGGCGTTTCTAAAGCTTGTTGCATTGCAATGTATACTGTTGCGTACCTGATGAGGGCGCTGATACGACGAAAATATAAACAAACTTCAATTCATAGATTCCTTCTCCCTCGTATAGCTCACATATGCGTATTTGTCTCTTTCCGTTTTTGGCGTATTCACAAGAAAAATATCCAAACATTCAAGTTTTATCTCTGTCATGTCTGCTTGTTCTCATATAACAAATCTAGAATCGCCAAATGGCTTTTCGTCAAAGTCAAACTTCGTGAATACAGTTCCGATTTCTGAGGTTTCGGCCAAGACGTAGTCGAGGATTCCGGTTCTCTGGGATGTACTTTGCGTCGCTGGATAATTTGTTCCCGACATTTCGAAAAAATGTCACCTTAATTTTCAAGAGTTTAGTGTCCATGAGGAACCATAAAACTTGAAAATTGTAAGATGATGGCGACACTTTCCTTCGAAACGTCGGGAACCACTTATCCAGCTACGCAGGTCACATCCCAGAAGACCGGGGTCCTCGATTGCACTGTTGCGAAACCCTCAGAAGTAGCGAGGGTTTTGTGAACTTTGAATCTGACGTGTTTAACTGAAACTTGTCGACGTATTCCTGGTTTTGTTAAAATCGAAAAGAACAGCCGTCTCTCAGTATGAAGACCTTATTTTGTTTCTACGCGCGACTCGGGCACCGACCACTAAATACGGGTATTTATCGGAGCAAAAAGTGCTTTGCCGAACGTAGCAGGGAAAGATGAAACACATGTTTCTTATCCAGTACGTTTTTTATGTAACTTGAAAGGCTTTTGAGGTAATTAAACAAAATCGTAGGAAATCGCTAGAATTGTAACGCTGTGCTTGCTTGCCTTAACTCACAATGATATATATTAGCACCAATGTTAAAACACAACATACAATCACTTTACACAAACCCCGACATGTTTCGGTGCACTTGTACACCATCTACAGGGCGGAAAACATTTAACACTTAAAACACGCAGGGCCAGTTGTTAAATTGTGCATTAAAACATTATTTGAACCACCACACGTTGACGCAGTATGTTGAAGTATGTCTTATAAAAGTTGTTGGTACATTGAAGATTATCGTTCACTGGGAACTTACCAGTGAACGATAATCTTCAATGTATATTGTGTTTTAACATCGTGTACAGTTGGTGATAGTATGTAGCCTGTTATTATTATATATGTACGTACACGGTATGGACAATGTTAAAGTTGCCCTAACTTGTTTTAGTGAAACTTGCAATGTGTATAGGGAGATCAAATTTTTCATATAGAATCGTTTTTTGATAGGTATTATCAATGGGCAACATTCCAGACGGGTTTCGATAGGCAACCTTACGTGGTACTCGGCCATTCCTGTCGCACAATGGAAATAATTTGGGCAGACTGTAGATAAAATGCTGATGAACATGGTAATGGACTAATCATTAATTCTTCTGTGAAGTTTAACTCTATTTGTAGACGAAATACGCAGTACTTATCCAGGCATATCACTGGTATCAACCACATACCAACTTTTATCAAACGTTCTTCTCTCAAGGTTAACTCCATACGTAGACGAAATGAACAGTTATCATGCAGGCATGCCACTAGTATCAACGACATACAAAATTTTATCAAACGTTCTTCTGTCAAGCGTAACTCCGTATGTAGATGAAATTACTTGGGCTATCAATGAGGATGTCGACAGCAGATCAGCTATTCAGCAGGTGTTCTACACTTGTCATGTACTTGAGAAAGAAGACTGCAAATTATGTATTCTGTAAGAGAGTAAACAGGCATTTTCAAGTTGTTATTTACTTTCAAATTATGGAAGGATTTCACGAGACACGTGTAAGTGTACGGAAATTTTCCTCTACTTCTCCAAAAAGGTATGACCTTCCCAGCGCCAATTTTCACGAAACTCAAATATGAACAGCAGAATTTTGTTAGGATTTTTATACTAAATTTTACGCAAATAGGGCGATAAGTGATAATGCGGACAGAAGTTTCTTTGTGCCTGTAAGTAAAATATGGCTTTCACTGCGCCGATTTTAAAGAAACTCATAAAAACTCAGTAAAATTTTTGAACATATCATGTCTCGAATTTTATGCAGCTCGGGTGAAAACGTAGAAAGAAAGAAAACAATTTCCATTTACGCCCTTAAGTAAAGTACACCTCTCACTGTACCGATTATGATGAAACGCCCAGTTACCCGATGGTATGAGATGGAAATGTTTTGTACCGAATTTCACCCAAATCGGTCAAGAAATATGAAATTTTCGGGTATAGACTCATTTAAACTCTTACGTAAACTGCAGTTGCCAGTGTGTGTGCTTGCTCGACAAGGTTTTGGAACCCGCGGGACGATTTAGTCGCTGATACCAGGTCACGCGGACGGACGGAAGGACCGATGGACGGACAGACCGACATGGTCTCCGTGTCAGGCCTGCCTTTTTACTTTGTAAAGAAAGCATGAAACTGGCAATACAATGCAGCCGCATATCAGCTGTTTATCTACATCAAGAAAGCCCGTGTTTGCAATACGAGCGAGGTTTTAGGTAATATTCTGTCCGAGGTAGTACATATGCCAGTGAAACAAGTTATGTTAATTACTGTGTTAAATGGTGGGACAGGTAAACATTTGTATGGCAGGTTTGTCACTCAGAATGGTATTAAAAGAAATGCTTTATTTACGTTGCTTTTCGACTTGGCTTTAGAATTTCTCATGACGAAGGCTCAAGAAAACCAAACGATATTAAAACTAAGTGGCACGCATCACCTCGTGGTCTACACTGAAAATGATAATTTTTTGGGCGAAAATATAAATACGTTGGGGTAACACACAGAAGTGTTTTTAATCGCTAGTAACTAGATTGATATAGAAGAAATACTGAGAAAGCTAAGTATGTGTTTATGCGTCGTCCACAATATGTACGAAAAAATCACAACATAGAAGACAGATAATGAGTTCTCTGAACACGTGGCTACTTGAAAAAGTTTTCGGACGACAAATCGCAGTTGCGTGCATGAAGAGATTACGAGTAAAAGCAAATTAATTTCAGGGAATGCTTACCACCCTTTAATTCAGAATCTGTTGTCTTCTCGTTTGTTGTCCAAAGGTATAAAAGATTAAATTTGGCGCCATCCGTCCCGTTGTGTGTATAGACGTACGAGTACATAAACAACACTACGTATTCCGTCTGACACAAGCTGAATTTATTATTATTTTTTATTTAAAAAATAATAAATACAGGTTGTGTCAGACATAATACGTAGTGTTGTTTATAAAAGATTTAAGCACACGGAACTGTAATTTTGCCCGTTGTCTTATATGTGTTGTGAAACTTTGCCTCTCATGTTAAGGAAGGTGTGTGGGATTGGGGTGCTGGGGAATGTGGGTGCCGAGGAAGACAGCTAGACTTTAGAAAGACAAAGTAACAGGAGGCTGAAGAAATCTTCACAATGAAGAACTTCATGATTTTTACTCTTCACCAATTAATATTAGGCTCATCAAATCAAGAAGGACTGCTTGGGTGGGATATGGTGCATTATGGGGAGAGGAGACAAACGAGTACACGTTTTTGATTAGAAGACCTGAAGGAAGGATGCCTCTTGGAGACCTAGGCGTAATTGGTAGGATAATATTGAGAACGTTCTTAAATGAATAGGGTGGAAGGAGTGGATTGGTTTTATCAAATTCATGGCGGGGCAAATGGCAAGATGCTGTGAATATGGCAATGATTCTTCTGGCTCCGTAAAATGCGGGGCAATTCTTCATTACCTGAGGACCTCTTAGTTTCTCAGGGAACACTGTGTTCCATGGAGTTAATCACACACAAAATAAATGCCTCGCCCTCTACTGTGCTGCTCACAAGGTATCTTGTTCTGTCCTGCGATCTTGATTGAAGCGTCCAAAATACTGTGTCCGTTTGACCAGTAGGGTTCACACAAACGTGGCATAAAATTAAACCATTATATTATTTACATTCGGCGTATCTGTATTCGAAGAACTTTATGCTCTGTACCCTTCATCAAATATTATTCCGGTGATAAAATCAAGGAAAGTGAGATGGGTGGGGTATATAACATGTGTGAGGAACAGGAGAGGTGCACACAGGGTTTTGGTGGGGAGATCTCATGGAGGGAGATAACTTGGAGGGCTTAGGCATAGATGGGAAGATAATATTAAAATTGATCTTCAAGAAGTGGGATGGGGAGGCATGCTGTGGCTCAGGATAGGTACAGGCGGCGGGCACTTGTATATGCGGTAATGAACCTTCGGGTTCCATAAAATGCGGGGAATTTCTTGACTAGCTGAGGACCTGTTAGCTTCTCTGCCCCATGGAGTTTAGTCAGTCAGTCAGTCAGACAGTTCGTGTTTGTGTTTGATGCCTTCCGAAAATAGCACAGCTTTGGAAAACAAAGTATATCGTAAGGACTGGCAAATGCTTTTGTCTTCCTTTGCACATTAGCACTTCATGTGATCGCAGGTGCTGGATAGTTCCTTTCTTGTTGTACGTTAATTTTTCTCCATTCTGCCTTTCCACGGTAGTTAACTCGTATTGTAGCACTGAAATTACACAGTTTAGAAGCTGCACTATTAATTTAGGCTCCTCTATTGCTCTACTGACACGCAGCTCGTGTATACACACGTGCACGAGCACAGCATTGGACACGTACAGGCTACAGGCCTACATGTTGTAACTGTTCATGGATCACATGGCGTTGTCGATCAGGCTTCCTAGAACGAGATCATAAACTGAGAAACTAGGCACTAACTTCGGTTTATGTAAATAACAAAGGACATGGAACGATGGCTTCGATTTAAATATACCACACCACATTAAGTGAAATCTTTAGAATTACGTGAAGTTATTTTAAGAATGTGCAGTTCTTGTGTTGTTCAAGTCTGTCGTAGTATTTTTTGTCACCTCTGTGACTGCAGCAGTGAAACGGAGAACAAAGTTTGCTCTTATCGGTGAAATAACGTTGTGCATGTGTTGAAAACTCCACTAGGGAAATCTCAATCACATGACAATGGTGAAAGCCAATCAAGTTTGTTGTAGCTTCCTCAACAAACTTTGGGGTTCACAAACCAAGCGGCGTTGAACAAGTCAGGAAACCAAATTAAAACCTCGTAAATTACTGGTGCTGAGGGTCTCATTGCATAGCATCGTCCTAAGTGTGGGTACTTCATTTGAGCTTCTGTCCCAACAAGCGAACTACAATTTCAGCTGCGGTCTGCAACGAGTAAACCCACTGTTTGATCTATGTCGCAGTTCGTATACATATGGGATACACAATACGGTAAGGTGCCCCGTAGTTACATTGGACGTTGAATACAATTCTCAGCATTTCGGCTTTCTGTTTTTGAACATATATTCAGAGTTACACATTCCACGAGTAAATATTTTATTCCAAAAGAATTATGCAACAACATTTTGATCAACCTTTAACCCCAAAAGTACCATAACGCGTCAGTTTTATAGCTATTTGTATGTGCCGCAAGGTCGCTAAGTGTGTTTATAACTGTTGGGGGAAGATGGGCTCAGACCACTGACGACTGATCAACAAGATATACGAAACTGGAGAGTGCCCCTTACTGGCGTTACAATGATTGCCTTCAAGAAGAAACCCAAAGCTACAAAATGCAGCGACCATCGCATAATCAGCTTCATCGCACATACAGCAAAGATTGTAGCGAGGATACTTAGAAGAAGGATTGAAAGAAAATTGAGGATGTACTTGGATAAGATCAGTTTGGGTTTAGAAGAGGAAGAGGAACTAGGTATGCAATTGAGATGCTGAGAACTATATCAGAACGAACTTTGTAAATAGATGAGGAATTGTGTGCTTGCTTCTTAGATTGGCAGAAGGCATTTGACTGTTTAAACTGGACCAAGTTAATGCTGATCGTAAAGGGAACTGATATCGACTGCCGCCGAAGAAGATTGATCAGCGTCTTGTATATGGATCTTCTTCCTTTCCTCCTCCTCCTCCCAATGGTAGTTCATCGCTGGGTGAGAACTGACCTCCTCAATGACCTCCACTACTCCTCTCTTGTCTGCGCACTAATTCTCGAATTTCTACATCCAACACATGCGACATCATCCTCTAACTCCTCGCACCGCCTCGACTTTGGTCTGCCCGTTTTTCTGTCTCCAATTCCTCTTGGTTTAGCACAACGGACTTATCTTGTAAGGTTACTTTCGTCCATCCTCATCACGTGTCCTGCCTATCTAAGTCTACCAAGTTTAATAAGTTTCACAACTTCATGTTCATCATAGAGGTTATATATTTCAGAGTTTTTACTCCCCCTTCAACATCCATTTCCAAGTACTGGGCCAAATATTTTCCATAGAACTTTCCTCTCGAAGGGCCTAGGAAGATTCTCGCCTTGTTTACCCACAGTCCAAGTCTGAGAGCCATATGTGGGTACTGATCTAATTAGTGCTTTGTAAATTACGCATTTAACTTCGCGTGACAACGGTTTTGAGCTAAGATGCTTCACCAAGCCAAAGGAGCATTTGATGGCTGTCCGTAGCCTTGCCGTCATCTCCATCATAACACCACCATCAGAGTTCACCACTGTCCCTAAATAGACAAAACTTTCCACTTTATGGAAGTTACAACAGCCGATAGAAATCGTGGGAGATGAGATTGTGCTCTTCCCAGTGACGGTATATTTGGTCTTAACGTCATTTATTTTAAGGCCCATATCTTTTGCCATCTGAAATAGGGATAAGAAAGCCTCCTTAAGATCCACAACTGTCCTGGATATCAGATCCAATTCAAAGATGTATGCCAAGCGTTGTACCAATTTGTAGACGATGGTCCCTCTGCTTTGAATTCCTGAGTCCTGTATAACTTTTTCAAGTGCCACGTTAAATAACAGACATGGCAAAGCATCACCCTGTTTCAGACCATTCATTGTTCCAAATCCTGCATGAAACCTCGACTGGACCCTTATAGAACATGCTGAATTTTTCATCATATCGTAATTTGTACCATTCGCTTAAGTTTTCCAGGGAAGCCAAAGCCTTTCAGAGCAGCATACAATTTCTATGTTTTTATAGAGAGCAGAATAATTATTATATTACCATTTATCCTACGATCTAACGTCTTAATGTAGTAATTAGCTTAACCGCTTCGAATTTTTGATGTGCAGGCTTCGGGTTCCTGTCCGGGTTCCGTCTACTCTGAGAATTTTAGTAATTTTCCGTAGCCCCCAGGCACATTCCAATACGTTTTCTCAAAAAGACCACAACCGCTTCCTTCTACTCCGAATTCAAAATTCAGAATCAACTAAACTTTCAGAGTTAGTCCGAAGAAGATGACAAGTGGTCTTTTAACCCTTTAAAGACGAAGCGTATCTGTTTTATATAAGGACTCAGTGCGTACCGCGCTGTAAACACTCTCCACTTCGTTTATAAAAACCAATCTCTTAATGTTTTATAAGGCAAAAGTTGCTGTTTGTTCTGAGATCCGTACAAAACACATAAACGCAATGTGGGCACCACGTAGAATTTTTTAATGTTAAACCTGGTCGTAGGTAAAGTTACCGCTAGGCTTTAAAAGGTTAATGCAGTAAGATGGCGCCAGCCGTAGAGCTTCGCAGTGACAGGAGGCGCCATGAAACATATCGGGTTTCCGCCGGTCGCGTGAATTATTACTGATAATTTCGCTTCAAAGGCGGCGTTACACGGAACAGCACTCAGTCTGGGCTTTCATTGCGAGATAATGTCCAGCGATTTCCTTTTTTTTACTTAAATTATGTAGCTTAAAAGATACTGGACATGTTCCTGTGAACTCGTGTCTTCAAGATTAAGTTTTGCCCATAGTTGGGCTACTTGCATCCAACTTCCTCGTATTTGGTTGGTGATATTTTAATAGACAAGAAAAGGAAACCATCCAGTTCAACTGTTGTTCACGCTGGGAGTGAGATTATATATGCTGATAAGTTAAATCACAAATGTAGTGGACATAACAGGCGAGGAAATTGACGCCAATTCAGATTTTTGTGACATTACTCATCTCGTTGATCTTGATATTCCTTTATTCCAAATAAAGATTAGCCAGGAATCTTGCAAAAATAACTAGAGTGGAAATGTGTGCGACGGATTGGTTTTGCACTTCTGTGTACCTCACTGCTGACGGTATTTATGTGTTGCTGATACAGCCACAGTCTATTGTTGCAAATGCAGTCATGCTACAGACATGACAGTAACACTGCACAGAATCGGAAGGCATTTTTCCCATATTTTCTTAAGTGTTTACCGCGTTTGCAAATGTTTAAAATAAGACTTGTTACGGCCGTGCCATGGCTCAGGCGGTTAGACGCCGGCCTGTGACAGCGGAAGCACGGTTTCGATTTCGGGTCAGTCCATGTGGGATTTGTGGTGGACGAATTAGAACTGGGACAGGTTTCCCCCCGAGTATTTCAGTTTTTCCCTGTCAATTTCATCCTACCGGCGCTCCATTACACGAAAAAACTAATCATATCCACCACAGGTTTGCACAATAAGCCTCAAGGCTGCCGTGCGTCCGTAGCATCTGCTGCGGGGCCCTTCTCCGCGAAAAAAATTGTTACACTAATTATTGTTGTTTTATATCGTGCAATAGTTTAGTATGGTAAGCCACTTATAGTGTATTTTTATTTTCTTAAGGAAAGGACATAGTCTTATGATATTACCGTATTGTTATGTGTCTGCTTGTCACCCGTTTCCACTTCGGAACTGTTGCCTGCTTTTCATGAGATTTGGTATGGATGATATGCCAACAAAGACAATTCTATTCTCTAACTTCGTTATTTCCTATAATGCAAAATAGAAACATCGCAGATGCGCGAGTATGTGAGGTGAGAGCAGTTCCAGTAACATTACGAAAATCCTGAAACAATTTTTGGCAACATAGCACCAAAAAATATGCACAGTTCATTGATGTAATTTTGTCAGAATACACAACGACAGAACGGCGTCTGCTTGAATTCACTTTTGTATTTGGAATTGATGGCGAAAATTAATGAAATGTGTGAAATTTGGTATGGCGATAAATAACAATACTGCCTATACATTGTGGAAATGGTGTAAAAGGTAAAGCAATCCCTGTGCAGGCCCGGACAGGCTCTGAGGGTTCCAGGAGTATGAGGCTTCCACAGTTCAAGACAGTCGGCACATGAAGGTGGTAAGGTTGTCAGCCCTACGCACCGGCCGCCTTTATCCCCCAGGAAATACAGGGTATACACAAAAGAATGGTGCAGTTTCAAAAGTTAACAAAAAATTTATTTCTCACCTTACACGGGCACAACGTACACCGTCAGCAGCGGCAACTGTCCAAGTTTCTCATGCGTTAATCGCAATCCTTCAATGTGTGCACCCTGGGTCGCACGACACACAGCCACACGGTAATCAAATTCATCCCAGACTCGGTGTAGCATGTCCGCTGTAACGGTCTGCAGTGCATGCGTTATCCGATCACAAAGTTCCTTGAGGGACATGGGCAATGGTGGTACGTAAACGCTGTCTTTAACGCTGTTTACGTACCACCATTGCCCATGTCTTTAACGCTGTTTACGTACCACCATTGCCCATGTCTTTAACGCTGTTTACGTACCACCATTGCCCATGTCCCTCAAGGAACTTTGTGATCGGATAACGCATGCACTGCAGACCGTTACAGCGGACATGCTACACCGAGTCTGGGATGAATTTGATTACCGTGTGGCTGTGTGTCGTGCGACCCAGGGTGCACACGTTGAAGGATTGTGATTAACGCATGAGAAACTTGGACAGTTGCCGCTGCTGACGGTGTACGTTGTGCCCGTGTAAGGTGAGAAATAAATTTTTTGTTAACTTTTGAAACCGCCCCATTCTTTTGTGTATATCCTGTATGACTGGTACTCATTTCTCTTAGAGGATGAGTGCGGCCGGAAGGATTATGTCAATGAAAAATTCCAATGACACCATCGGAAATCGAATCCGCGACCTTCCGGCTTGTAGCGCAGTGTAAATAACCCACTGTTTTTTTAAATTGTCCACACCGTGTACATATGTTTACACATACATTATCAGGACCAACTCGTACACAACACGAAATCGCAGTAACCAAGTTTCACAGAACTCCCGACATGTTTCGGTGTGAATTCACAACCATCTTCAGGGGAACATATAGAACACTTAAAAACACTTGCGATGGCAGTGACTTGGATGTTTAAAAGTTCGTTAAGAACAGTGTTGTCCAGATGACGTGCTGCTGAAATGTATATAAACTGTTCGTATGTTGCAAGTTGTCGTAGACTGTGCCAGGAAATACAGTGTGGAACCAAAGGTGTCGAGGCTTGTTATGCCTGATATGCCTGGTATTGGCCTCGTCCAGGACGATGGAATCGTTGCTTATGTTGTGGTGGTTGCGGAGTGACAGCAGGAGAACAAGTAAAGGGGACCTGTTTAGGTGTCTACTTGAAAGGTGTGTCTATCGATTATGAGGTTGATATCAACCTCACGTCGGAGTAGTGCATACCTTTGGGACGTATAGTGAATGTGCATTTAGTTGGTGATATAACCCGGCTAGTGTTGCCTTAAATGTTTTAAGTGTTCTATATGTTCCCCTGAAGATGGTTTGAATTCACACCGAAACATGTCGGGCGTTCTGTGAAACTTGGTGTACTGTGATTTTATGTTGCGTACGAGTTGGTCCTGATACTGTGTGTGTAACCCACAGTTGCTTATTTATTCGAAATGATTCTGCAGATTTTGAACATGAGCAGAAGTCTTTCCTTTTATTTAAACTAACTCCATGAAGCACAGCCTACCTGACAAGCTGATAACACTGGTAAACACAGTTTTTGGCACATGAAAGTTTTATTGTGTTTCTAGTGTAACTTTTTGTGCTGAATTCAAATATGCAATCAGAAGTTTTCTATTACCCACAGTTTTTGTGTAATGACTTTTTTAAGTATTGCTTTTCCAGGTTTTTAGGTGTTTTTTGAGTGATAACGAATGTGTATAAAACAATGTATTTAATGATTTCAAATAGAGGGAGGGCACAAACAGTAATAATTGTGATTATAATAAATTATAATTTACCATTATGAAGGCAGTAGCCGTTTGTGCTCAGCAACAGGCAGTGAATGTGCAGGATGAGTCTTGCGCCGCCATATCGTGACATGACGCTGGACAGCAGTCTTCTCTATCACACAAAACTCTCCAGTATTCAACCGACATTCAGTGTGCACCGAGTGAGGTTGTATTCTGATTTGTGTTGTGTTAAATAGTGAGTAAATATGTCAAGGAAGTGTTTAAACGACCCAGGTAACCTCTGTTACGTATGTGGGGATCTGACATTTCAAGATCAACGACGAAGTTTAACGCCGCTAGTTAAAAAATGTTTTGAACTATATTTTGGCTGTAAAGTGGGAGATCAAGATAAAAACTGGGCCCCTCATATCTGCTGTTCGACCTGTGTGAAACGTCTGACAGATTGGGCCAAGGGTTCTCGGCACATGAACTTTGCCATTCCCATGGTGTGGCGCGAACCAAATGATCATTCATCAGACTGTTATATTTGTACTACGACCGTAGAAGGAATAAGTAGAAAATCCAAACACGCTGTAAAGTACGCAACTTACCATCTGCTATGAGGCAGTGCCTCACAGTGAGGGCCTGCCTGTACCACATCCTCTTACACATCTAACTGCAGAAGATGAATCAGAACATGAGGCACATACCGAAGTTCAAAATGACGAGAAAGATGACCCTACTTTTGAAGCAAGTACCTCTTCCTGTGAACATCATCTGTTAACTCAAGGCGACTTAAAGACCTTGTTCGAGATTTGAAATTGTCCAAAAAACAGGCCGAACTTTTGGGTTCTAGACTTAAAGGCTGGAATCTACTTCAGAATTACACTAAAGTGTGTTTTTTTCGTAACCGTCAGGACGAGGTTCAAGATTTGTGTTCTGAAGAAAATGATTTAGTGTATTGTAAAAATATTTGCACTGTGATAGATGTCCTTGGTCATGAACAGAAAACAACTGACTGGAGACTGTTCATTGACTCTTTGAAAACTAGTTTGAAGGTTGTCCTTTTGCAAGTGGCAACAAATTCCCTTCTGTGCCGTTAGCTTATGCAACTAACATGAAGGAAACGTATGAAAATATGAAAGTCCTGTTGGAAAAAATTCAATATGACAAGTATTGTTGGACCATATGTTGCGATTTGAAAGTCGTTGCATTGTTAATGGGTTTGCAGGTCGGCTATACAATATTTTCTTGTTTCTTGTGCGAATGGGACAGCAGGGACAAGAAAAATCATTACATCCAGAAGGAATGGCCAAAGCGTGTAATATTTACACTTGGAAAGAAAAAAATCGTACATCCGCCTCTCGTCAACTCAGGCGTGATTCTTCTGCCTCCTCTTCATATAAAGTTTGGGCTTTTCAAAAACTTTGTTAAAAATAGTGCAGGGTTTCATTACTTGAAGGAAAATTTTCCTCATGTAAGTGATGCTAAGATAAAAGAAGGAATTTTTATGGGCCTCCAAATAAGAGCATTGACTAGAGATGAAAAATTTGAAGATATGTTAAGCCAAGTTGAAAAATCAGCATGGAGGTCATTCAAAAATGTGGTGCAAAATTTTTTAGGAAATTGTAAAGCCTCCAACTACCGTGACATTTTGGGTGAACTGTTAAATTCATACAAAGATATGGGGTGTAATATGTCCCTCAAAATGCATTTCTTGGACTCCCACCTGGATTTCTTCCCTGAAAATCTTGGTGCCGTTAGTGACGAACACGGGGAACGTTTCCACCAAGACATTTCCGCCATGGAAAAGGGACAGTGGAGTGCAAGAATGCTTGCTGATTACTGTTGGATGCTGAAGAGGGATGTTCCAGATGCAAAACACAGGAAGAAATCAACAACTCTCACATTTTAGGTTAGTGAATGGTGTCATGAATGTATATAAATGTGCACATTTCTTTCACACTTAACCTGGGCCTCACAAAGAAAGCGTGGGTGATGGAGAAGAACTACTTACATATTTGAATTCAGTGTGAAAAGTTCTGTTAGGATCAGGTATTTTTCCTCGTGTGCGAAAAGAAAAAGTTTAATTTTGTTGCCCAATGTAATTGCTGAGATTGTGAAGAAGTATCTCGCCAGGAGAGCGAGGGGTCATCGCCGTTTTTACAAGCTCCCTGTATCGGACAATGTTCTGAGTTGAAAAAATCGCCTGCGCACTCTGTCTTGTTTTGTAAAGAAGAGAATTTTTTTTTCCAGGTGCGCTTTAATCTACCAAGTGGTCTGTTCCATTCATGTTTTTGTTCACTTCCGCAAAGAAGTTGCGAAAAGCGACTGTTAGCATTGTCATGTCTGACCGTCAGCCAGTTCATCCTTTCGCCTGCCTGCCTGCCTACTAGTCCCCCTCTGCCTGCCTGCTAGTCCCTCTCTGCCTGTCTGCCTGCCTACTAGTCCCTCTCTGCCTGCCTGCCTACTAGCCCCCCTCTGTCTGCCTGCCTGCCTACTAGTCCCTCTCTGCCTACTAGTCCCTCTCTGCCTGCCTACTAGTCCCTTTCTGCCTGCCTGCCTGCCTGCCTACTAGTCCCCCTCTGCCTGCCTGCTAGTCCCTCTCTGCCTGCCTGCCTGCCTGCCTACTAGTCCCTCTCTGCCTGCGTGCCTACTAGTCCCTCTCTGCCTGCCTGCCCTCTAGTCCCTCTCTGCCTGCCTGCTAGTCCCTCTCTGCCTGTCTGCCTGCCTGCCTACTAGTCCCTCTCTGCCTGCCTGCCTACTAGTCCCTCTCTGCCTGTCTGCCTGCCTGCCTGCCTGCCTGCCTGCCCGCCCGCCTGCCCGCCCTCAGAAAACTGCATGTCTCCCACCAAACGGACTTCAGTGAGTTTAACACGTGGGACTTGCAATACCTTTGCCGGCACATTCCGGTTTTTGTTAAAACCGGGCAAAAGTAACAGCCACTACACATAAAGGCTTGCTTGCATTTATGATAAGACGAGTGCCTCGCCGTCATTGGTTTCTGTAAATGAAACACACTCTGCTTTTTGTGAGGTATGAGCTCAGGCCGAACAAAAACTGGACGATCTAATAAAAATGCAGGATTATCAACTGTGAATTCTCTGTTTAAGAGGTGACTTCAAGAAACGCCGTATCTCTCCTCTTATGGGGTATCGCTTGTGTCGGATTGTAAATCATATATTAAAATACGGAAAAATCTGTATTATATTTTGGGTAAAACTTGGAAAGTCACATTTAGAGTACTCACAACTTCAGGGACTTTTATTGGAAACGAACGCGAAATTATGTCTGTAATGCAGAAAAAATAAGAGGTCGGACGCGCCAGAAGCCTTACTGTCGGGACATTTAACGTATATACCTAATTTGCAAAACTTAATCTTTGCACACGTTTCTGATGCCCCACTTGCAATTGAATCTTTCAGAATTTGGGTATTCATTACAGTCAAGTAAATAATGTGATTGTTAGGGGTTTTCAAAATGGTTAAACCTGGTACGCAATAAAAATATTACTTTAGCAGACAATTTAAATGTCGCATTTTCGGAGGTCAATAAATGAAGGCACGAGACGAAATACTGACGACATGGTCGAAATCCTACTGATGGTCCTATTGGTGTGTCTCTAAAATAAATTTCTTGGTGCGAATCTTGTTGTGTGCAAAGATGTCGAAGCTAGCTGCAAAGGAACACGCCATCGGTACTGAAGATACGTATTGACGTTCTCTTGGTCTGATGGATGGGTGCATGCACAGAACAAAAGCCACACCACCCTCTGTGTCTCGCGTGACCCACGGGTGTGCTGTTTTTTTTTTGTGGTTGATTCGTAATGGCTCTTTGTCTTTTTTCATTCGTGTCGTAAATAAACCTGTAGATTAGGCTGGATGAAACCAAACGTTCCTCTTCAAAGGCATATATTGTCCTCTGAACGTATTCAACTGCATGCAATTTAGTCATTTTCGGCCCAAAACTACGCTCAGGCGTTTCTCACATATTCCAATACATCAGATGTGACGAAGAGCGACTGTTAATAAAACAATGACGGAAGACGTATTTAATCTCTCAAAATATTTAAAGAAAGGGTACTTTACTTGAAGTCTGTAAGTACCCTGAACGTGACGAGAGGCCGCAGTTCTGTAAACGCGGGGTGTTTTTTCTTAGTGTGGGTAAGATGAAGGCGTTACTTAACCTTTTAAAGCCTAGCGGTAACTTTACGTACGACCAGGTTTAACATTAAAAAATTCTACGTGGTGCCCACATTGCGTTTATGTGTTTTGTACGGATCTCAGAACAAACTGCAACTTTTGCCTTATAAAACATTAAGAGACTGGTTTTTATAACCGAAGTGGAGAGTGTTTACAGCGCGGTACGCACTGAGTCCTTATATAAAACAGATACGCTTCGTCTTTAAATGGTTAATGCACTGGCATCGTTCGCGTGTTTCGGGGATATTACCCATTGTGTCAGCTATAGACTGCCAGGTTTAAGTAGCGAGTTTACTGAAGAAGGCGTGTGTAACTTCTGTAATTATTTTGCGTCCATGTTCAGATACCTCAAGCAGAAAAAAAAAAAGGAATAACATTTAGTCATGCCTTTTCCATTGCAGAGGTTAGAGATTATATGCATAACGTCGAATGTGATAAGAAGTGGAACCACTGGAAGGGACGGTTAGGTAAGAATACGGACGGGCGAAGTCGCAGGCCACGGTATTTCTTTTCCTTGGAGACAATATGAAATATTGTCAAAATCTGTTAGAGTATCATGTAACGCGACAAAGAATCGAACTGGTTACATCTAAAATACAAATATAGAGCACTGCCGCCTAAAGAAATTTATACAAAGTGGATGCAAAGTGTTGAATGAGAGGGTCAATGCCGGACGGTAATAGAGTACGAAAACTTGCGCGTCCGTGTTGAGTGAGGTACGTTTTACATGAAGCAGGTAGGTACAGGGGCCAAGTAACTGATATTGGTCTTCCAAAAATCCCCTTGCAGTTCATGAAGTTCCTTTGTATCCCTTTACAGTTGGAGTCTGGTGTGCAGCGTGTGCGCACAAAATCATAAAGCCGACGCTATTCTAAGGAACAGATTCCGATCCCTACATTAAATTAACTCCGACATAATTCAGGGAATTAGCAAAAGCATTGAAATGCGGGCGAAACCATTCTATTTCTACGAAGTGAAATGGCCGTGAACGCTTCCCATGTCTTGCAACCTTGCTGGACCTGTGTGAACTCCTCTAGAAGCTAACAGGCCGTCATCTCCCTCGTTTTGTGGAAATCGAAGGCTAATTACTGCTTTTACAGCAGCCCGCCATTTCTCCCTATCCTGAAGCAGATGAATACAGTCAACACCCTCCATTTGTGTTTCCTTAAGGTTAATTTTAATATTATCTTCCTCTACGTCTAGGTCTACCAAGCGGTTTCCGCATCAAAATTGTTCATGTATGTCTCTTCTTCCCCGTGTGTGACGTATGCCTCATCCATATCATCCTCCTTCAGTTCAGTACCCAAATAATATTTGGTGAGGTGTACAAACCATGATGGCCCTCCTTAGGCACTTTTTACAGCCTCCTATTACTGCCGGTTTCACCGAAATGTTTTCTGTAGCAACCCAATCTTGAACGCCATCAGCTTTCTTCCTGAATTTATGCAAACCAAAATTTAATTCATAAAACAAAATTCAGTACAGAAGCCAATAACGTATACAATCACAGTCTTTTCATTAACGTTGGAGATTAAATCTTCTGAAACAGAGTTTGTGTCCATTAAGACGAACATTATACTCACCGTAGCCATCTGCATACTTTCTGCGTAGTGTCGACGTTCCCTATTCGATTCTCGATCCAGTGCTCCTAGTATTGTTCAGTTGAAATAAGTAGAATATACGATGGGCCCTGAAAGTGAAAGACTATAAACAGACACATAAAGAGGGCGGGGCAGATTCCCTAGGCGCAGGGAATAAGGGGCGCACCGAAAACAAACAGGAGTTTTGTCTGTACAAAGAGATTGGATCATCACCGATCTTTGTCAGCGTAAAGCACACTACGAACTGCGGACGAAGCAAATATGATAACTCCACTTACATGGAAATTTATACTCTCATTCCTTTTGTTTCATGCTTCAACAAAATGGAAGACGCAGGGGCAGGGATTAAAATTCCAAGCGGAGAAATGGCTGAGTTTTTCGAATAAATAAACTTTCATTTCTAGAGTCATAAGGCTAGTTCATTTGAACCCCTGGACGATGAGATTTCCCTCTGCATTTACAGTAATATTTATAATATCATTTCTGACCACGAAAAGGGAAAGAGAAATATAATGCTTTGATATGGGTTTCGTCCTGCTATGAGGATGGATTTGCAGAAAAAACAGCAGATTGATGTTCTGTTGTTCTTGCCTATCCTTAACCCTCATGTTTTGCTTTTCTTATTTACGTGCAAGAGTGAGCTATAAGCGCTTCATAAAGAGAAAATCAATAAACATCGATTTGAATACGACGGTGATTTAGCTTGTCTCGTTATACGGTGGTGATACCGTCTGACACTGTGGGCGGATTCTTTCTGCAGATTCGGAAGGTGACAGTTTCGAAACGTAGCCAGCGATCCACTCTCTGAGACTTTTTACTATTTTCTTCAGTGGGTGGAAGGAAGTGTTCCTTCAAAACAAGCGCTGCCGCGTCTTTCCAAATATTTTACATTTCACCATTTACTACTATTGTACCGTTGGCAGCTATACACCTCACTGTGTGCAGCGGATTCCTTCTTGAGCATTGTGGACCATTTGAACCCAGTCAACATCCAAACACGCCACTAATTTAGGATTAATTTTAGCATTACCATCTCCTCTTCGTAAGACCTGATAATCAAAAGTAACTTATTTACTTCACAGGTTTCAGGGGAGTATGCCATACTTTGGGAAAACGTTCCTTAGGTAAAATTACATGGATATAACCAAAAACATCTATATCCGAATTGAACGCTTGCACAGACAATAACGCGAGAAAAATGTGGTCTTCGTGCGGTTCCACATGATGCCTTGTCCGTGCACTACGCATGTCCGTCCTTGAGTCGACAGCCAAGCCAAGCCATGCGGCGGCGCGCGTGCTATGTAAAGTTCTTGGAACCCTAACGAAGATTTTTATGAAACAAGTACGAGTTTTTCGTAGTTAATCAGTGTTTTTGTGTCACTCAGATGCAAATTAGTCGTTAAGTAGAAGTATTAACAACACAAAACTACATATTCCTCCTAATTCCAATGTGTATTTCTTAATCAACAAATGTATAATAGCTTTCATTCTTTAAAAATTCTCTTGCCATTATTTCCGTAACCGTTCAAACTCGAATATATGTGTTTGGTTATATCGATGTAATTTAACCAAAAGGACGCTCATCCGAAGTATGGAAAATTCCCCCTGAAACGCACTGCGTGATGTGATAACTAGGCTGAGGATTATACGCATTTTGCATATTGCTTATGTAAATTAAAACAACATTTAAACTTTCACTTAGGACCAATCCGATAAATAACGAAATGCATACTGCATGTTTATAAGATGGGCCCTAAGTGAAATTTTAAATGCGGTTTTTTTTACAAAGCAGTGTGCAAAATTCGTACAATCCTAAGCAAAATGCTAACAGTTCCTCTATGTAAGAAACAGTCTACTGGTATCTGTTATAGCTGGACTGTCATGTTAAGGAAATGTTTTGTTTTTGTCCAGCGGCACTGCGCTTTTTCTTAAATTCAGAATGTTGAAGCCATGATTTTAGAGAACCACACAATTTGAGCTAAATATAGTAAAGAACGTCGTAATCCGCTTTTGTCCTCAGTCTGCAAGGAGAAAAATGGCGCCGCCTGTAAGTAGTGCTGCCGTCACGCGTCCCAAAACAAGAAGTTGCAGCGATAATTCATCTGTGCCACTGCAGTCTATGTTCAAGGGTGCCTTCATACATGCTTAAAAGGCAACTAGCAACCAGACTGTCTGTGCACTTGAAATGAATATTTATTAACTTTGGTTTGTTTTGTTTAAAATATAACAACGGATTTAAGTTTGGGATTACACAATTCCAAGCGCAAAATTTCTGAACAATCTTTTGTGTTGATCTCTTTTGACATCCGTGAAAATTTAAAGGTTTTCAGACTGATGTTAACACGGGTTCAAGATTACGATGGGCTGTTAATGATACTTGTAAAAGAAATTTCCGCTGGTGCTCTTGAACTTCATGAGCAAGGTTCAGTAGAATCCCCAAAGTGGAACACCATGTCAGTAGACAAATATATCTTCGGAAACGCTGTCGGCAGAGTTCGTGTTGAATATTTCTTGTACTGGCCATGGAATGTAAATTACAAAATGCTTACCTACTTTCAGCACTGTGAGATACACTTGACACGCTTTAAACAGGCAGGACGGACACTGTGATTGGCTACTTCGTTCACTTAGTCTAAGTTGTTAACATGCAAATAACAAATTCTGAGTGGCATGACCAATGTGTAAGGTTTTTGCCATATCTAAACCTTGAAGTGAGACAGTTGTGGGCAAAATGCTACTGTGACTTCAGAAGCACCGATCCCAGTGGCCGTGCGGTCTCAGGCGTAGGTCTGCGGCCGAGCGCTTGCTGGGATCGTGGGTTCGAATCCCACCGGAGGCATGGATGTTTGTCTTTTGTACAGTGTTTGTGTTGTCAGGTAGAGGTCTCTGCGACGGGCCGATCCCTCGTCCTGAGGAGTCCTACCGACTGTGGTGTGTGTTTGAGTGTGAACACGTGAAAATAAAAACCCCCAACACTTGCTGTGAACATGTAGGTAGAAGGGGGAAGGACTGAGAAATCAAACGACTTCAGAAGCTGTGCATATAAAGGAGTCATATAAAGATGAATGAATGACAGCCACACATTGTGGAGGTTTGCCATTTCAACAGCAATCAGGTTGAGCAATAGTACGGCTACTGGCACGGAGCTGCAGCACACAAGGTGGGGGGGGGGGGGGGGCAACTACCATGCTCCGTTATTACGAGCACTATGGCAACCCCATGAACCTGATGGGCCAGATTGCAAAAATGTTGACTGATCCTGTAGTTTTGTGTCTCAGTGAACGGTAAAGCCATCCCGTAACAGGCCTCGGCAGCCCCTTAGGACCCCAGGAAGTTAAAGCTCCCAGAATTTCTAGAACATCGGCACATGAAGGTCAGGCCTACGCACCGGCCGCCTTTACCCCGAGGAAATATTCGTGATACTCATTCCTGTTAGAGGCTGATTCGACTGCAGGGCCATAGTGCGGCCGGAAGGACTATGTCAATGAAAAACTCCAATGACCCGATCGGGAATCAAACCCGCGACCTTCCGGCTTGTAGCGCAGTGCGCCACTGCGTATTATTATTATTATTATTATAATCTAGAATGTGCTGAACTCTGAAAAAGTATACACGCACCACCTCACACTACTAGCTAATAACTGACTGGACTTTGTGCAGCAAAGGGCGCATGGAGGACATCTGTAATGAATACATTTTAATCCGCAGCACGATAGAGACCACTTGGAAGACCTAGACATAGCTGAGAGGAAGAAGATTAAAAGGATGTTAAATAAAAGTGATGTAAGGCATGTACCGAATTCAAGTGACTCAGGATAGGCCCTAGTGGTGGGTTGTTGTGGATATCGTACTGAACCTCCGGGTTCTACTGGCGACGGGATATGTTGGTCAGCTCAATGTCGGTGATGTGCACAAGGCACGCCCTGTACTAAGGAATCATTTTGTTTATACAATAGTAAGCGGTGGTGGCACTTTTATCTCAACATTCCTTGATCTACGAGGTGGTTAGGCTTCCATATACTGCGTCGTTTTGGCATGCTTTCTCAAAAACAAAGTACTCAAATTCCGACTGAAAATCGAAAGTCGTGTTTTTAATATACATATCAGCATAGAGCTGTTCAGTGCCGATCCCAGTGGCCGCGTATTCTAACGCGTGGGTCTGCGGCCGTTCGCTGGCTGCGATTGTGGGTTCGAATCCCGCCACGGGTATGGATGTCTGTGTCTTGTGTGTTGTCAGGTACAGGTCTCTGCGTCGGGCTGATCATTCGTCCAGAGGAGTCCTACCGATTGTGGTGTGCCTGAGTGTGATCATGAAGCCTCGATAATGAGGAGACCCTGGTCCACTAGGCGTTTTTGCACCAATGAAAAAAAAAAGTTGTCAGCCGTTAATGAAAGGCGTAGAACTGTACGAGTTAGCAGACAATCTTAGCGCTGCGCTTGCAGTCTCCCTGCTTGTGGGATATGGCGCTGCTTCGCTGAGTGCTTTGCAGCGTTCGTTACGTCATTAAGTTTCGTACCATACGTAAAACTTTTAATGTGAGTCTTTAATAAAAATCGGGAGGCCAGTGAGGCAATTTTACGGGCCACGCGACTGGGATTCTGTGTACCTGAACGCAGTAAATCTTCAACGAAATAACGGAATTTTCCATCGAATAGTCTGTGACCTTGAATATTGTAATTAGGAGTGAAAAGTGTTTTTGTGCTAACTGTTAGTTTGAAAGGCAGGAGGAAAGAACACAGAGTGGAATTCCTTTCGTTAGAATATCAGCAAAGTGACACGAGTTTAATTAAAGAAAATGCGTCCAGACCTGTAGCGCTCCTTCAGACGTTCAAGGTTAAAAATTTCTTCTAATAATTTATCAACAAGATTTTAAGCACTTTATGCAGCCATACATACCCTCAAAGCTACATGACGTAGTAGTGTACCTTGGTTATTTCATTTAGCAGACATTTAAGGGCCCAGTAAATCAACATTTGTTGCTAAACATATGTTTAACGTACAGGCACCGAGAACACTGCTGGCGGTGCAGAGACAGCACTGAAACTTGCATGCCATATGCCTTCTTAGCATACACGCGTGTATAAATTCTGGTGGAAAGTTGTTGAAAAATTCAGTCTAATAAGCCAGACGGTGTGCGGAACTTAAAGTTAGTTGTGGGTTCATAGTTTGTTTAAGGACGCTGTCAGTAGCTCAGATTATACACTGTCGAGTTACTGTATAACTACGAATAGTGGAATGGCAACGGCGTAGAGGAAAGCGGTCGTGGCCTACGTAATCCTTAAACTATCTGCGTCTGCAAGTAAAAACGTCGGTAGAAATTAAGTTTATGTATGTAGGCAACAAGGACATTTACTGCATTTGTAAGACATGCTGTATAATATCTGTTTTATTTCACTGAGGCACGCGGTGGCGCAGTTGGTTGAGGCACTACACTACAAACTGGAAGGTTGCGGGTTCGATTCCTGATGGTGTCCTTGGAATTTTTCATTCCTTTCGGTCGCACTATGGCCCTGGGGTAGACTGAGCCTCTAATATTTCCTGGGGGGTAAAGGCAGCCAGTGCCTAGGGCTCACACCATTACCACCTTCACGTGCCGATTGTGTACAAATCTGGGAGCCTCAACCTCCTGGATCCCCAAGGGCCTGTGCAGGCCTGTAATGGCATTGCTTTACTGGACTTCACTATATTCGCACCAGAGAGATATTAAAAGTTTGGAAACTTACAAACAGGCTATAGTTGAAGAGACGAAAGGCTACCAACAACATATAAAAAATCATTTGTAAGGGAAAGATAGGCTTTCCACAGTTGGCCTTCTCTGGGGATGACCTACGATAGGAAGACACATATATTTATTACCAACTAATTGCACTGGTTAACATATAAAAGCTTGTTACTCCGACATGTTTCGGCTATTGATTTTAGCCATCCTCAGGAAATATCATTTCACAAAGGAACTGTAAGGTGTTAAAACATACCGTCATCGCTGGTTAATGGTAAGTGGTACATATAAATCAACTAAATTGTAATAGCAATATGTGATATTAATAAATAAAAAGGTTAATAATCAGTATGCAGGGTTTATATTGCCGATGCCAGTGGCCGCGCCGTCTAAAGCATAGGTCTGCGGCCACTCGCTTGCTAGGATTGTGGGTTCGAATCCCGCTGGGGACATGGATGTATGTCATGATTGTTGTGTTTTGTCAGGTAGAGGTCTCTGCGTCCGGCTGATAACTTGTCCTACCGATTGTGGTGTGTCTGAGTGCGATCGTGAAGCCTCGATAATGCAGAGGCCCTGGCCCACTGGGGGCTGTTGCACCATTGAAAAAAACACATAGTTTATATTAGCTCAGATTACGTGCAACACTTGGCATCCGAATATCTAGACGCAGTAAAATGGTCTTCAAGTCTAGCTGAGCGATAAATCCTGTATATCACCAATGACGTATTCTTGACTTTATGTGGGAATATTAGTTGGTGAATGTTCAAATTTGTGGCTCTTCGCGAGATGTAATTTCCTCTCTCATTATTGCGTGCCTTGACTATACTATTTTCTTGTACAACATGGTTTCCAGCCTGAACACAAGCAGTGATGTTTATGGGACAGCCTACGTTGAGCCGCTTACGGTGCGTCAGGCCGCGGCGTGCGGCATCCATTCGGCCGCCCTCCCCAGGCGCTAACTTTGCAGAAGTCGCCTTGTCCTCCTTCCACTTGTTTCAGCCTCGATATTTAGAAGCGTCATTACTCCCCCTTCCATTTGAGGGCTGCTTTGAGGTGACGCACTTACCTGAGGCGTGAGCTGCTCCGCAGTCTACAAACTGACGTGTATAGCCTCAATGTCCATGCGTGTGGCTGAAGCGTTGGCAGTGTTGCGTTTCCACCCTTACGCGCAGACGAAGGGTATTGGTGATGGACCGTACCGTTGACTTCTCAAGGTCCCTCGCGAAAGACATTGCAAATTGAGGCGTTAGGAAACTGTACTTCTCTACGTCCTAGCACCAGGCTGTCGGTCGGACTTGTAAGCGTCCATGACATGGTTAATCAAAGCCTCCAGAGCCTATATGACTTCTGATTTAGACGTAGGCCTCTTTAGGCGTTTCACCAGCAGGTGGACGTTTTAGTTCTCTTGTAGGGAGAGGGTTTCAGAGCTGACATTGTTGCTCCAGTTGCTGCAATTCAGGCACTAGTATAAGCTGGACTCCCTTCTGCTGAGGAGGAAGCCCGCGAGGGAACTGCTGAAAACCACCGCAGGAAGCCAGGCCTGTTTATAGCACAGTACATAGATGGGCCTTGTTTCGTTGCTTCCATTGCGAAAGACCATTTTACGACGTGCGCGTGTGGATGAGTAATGACTGCTGGCGGTGCCGCTCGCAGGTGCGGGCACTGTATCCGGAGGCGAGAGACGGTGAGCCTAAGTGCTGCGTCTTGCTGCTTGGGGGCGGCTCTTCCGGCTAAGACTTTGCCGCTCCCTATCAGAATAGCCCGTTGTCCATCGTTCAAGGCGACATGTTCGCCTTTACGGGCCTTGAACGAGTGTTTTCCTTGTAGCAGTTTTAGGGCGATGTGCAGACTCCGTTCCGGATAGTGTCCAGGGTTTTGGGTGCCTGGTTTCAGGTTTCAATAAACCTCCCTTACCGGCGGAGACCAATTTCTTTGCTTTAGGATTGCCCCTTTGACTTCGAGCACGCCACGGCCTTCTTCTTCTTCGTCTTCTTCTTCTTCTTCTTCTTCTTCTTCTTCTTTTCCTCCTCCTCCTCCTCCTCCTCTTTTTCTCGGCTGTGTACAGTTAAAGGAAGGCACGTCGGAACGCAAGGGGCCCAGTCTCTCCTGTGCCATCGTTACTCCTGTGACAGAAAGGCACTCCTCCACCGTGAAGTTAGTTGTAAAAAATAAAGGGATCCCTATACAGGCCATTAAGGTATAGCTCCACCCTTTCGTTAGCCTCGGCACGAGAAAGAGTGGGATGACCAGCCCCACACCCCGGCCGCCTTACCCCCGGGAAAGACCCCGTACCCGTTGTACAGGAGGCTGGATGGGCCGCAGGGCCGGTCTGGACGGGTGTGGAAATTCTCGACCCCACCGGGATTCGATCCCCGGACCGTCCAGCCCGTAGCGAGTCACTATACCGACTGCACTATCCCTGCCGCCGGAGTTAGATGCACCTGCACTTAAAAGCAGATACCAGAAAACAGAGTAAGGACTACTTCGGGTTTCTTTTTGGCTAAAGCCTTACTGGACATTACTGGACATTACCAGGACACCAACAGAACCGTGTTCGAATTCATTACTCTATTAATGATGTGGGCACGGCGGCCTACACTTTCCGATATATCTCCGCACATAACGAATAAATAATGATTATTTAGAAATCTTCTCCGTGCGCAGTCTAATTTCCTGGTAATTTCTACATTTGTACATGGTAGGTACTACTTACAGCCCATCCTGGTGACCGCGCGGTCTAAGGCGTAGGTCTGCGGCCGCTCGCCTGCTGGAATTGGGAGTTCGAATCCCGCCGGGTGCATGGGTATGTCTCTTGTGAGTGTTCTCCGTTGTGCAGGCAGGGGCCTGTGCGACGGGCCGATCCCTCGTCAAGAGAAGTCCTACCGAGTGTGTGTGTGTGTGTGTGTCATTGAGTGTTATTAGGTGCAACAATAACCGTCAACACCTACAATGCGTAGGTAGAAGAGGTCCGACTAAGACAGAAAGAAAGGTACTACTGTCCCGAATCAAATATTTTGCTGTTTTCCCTATTTTTCCCAGTAGCATGACGGCCTACGACAACTTTATGCCAAATATATATCTACAATTATATTCTGATTTTAATTGACACTGTCTCATCCATCAAGTTAAAACGACGTCCTCAAATAACGGGATAATCAACCAGACATTTTCATTAGCTTAATCGAGCGGCAACCTTGAAGTCTGATCTCGTAATTGTCTTACTTGGTAGCAGACTGCAGCTAGTCTTGTGTGCGGTATTGAGTTGTTGAGGCGCGTGTACTCGTACGCGGTCAGAACGTAGGAATGCTGAAGTGTTTTCACGGCTCCCGTCTGTAGTGGAGAGCGCGGTACAATCAATAATGCACCTGGCAGCTTGCTCGAGAGCAGGCCCAGGGCAGTGTACTACACGTGCGATAAACATTTCTTTAAAGACTGTACCTTAGTGTCATTCCAGATATTGTCCAAATTATGTCACGTGCCTTAATATTTTCCATCTTCCTTGTCTTTAATGATTAGGCCCTCTGGCCTGTTCCAGTTCAATTATCAGTTGTTCCAATCCAGCTAGCAGCTGTTGGCGTACTTTATAAGTAAATCGGTACATAAGAATTTCATTGTCGGTAATTAATGGGCTATGGTATTCCAAAGACTTTTTTTTTTCTTCAAAACCCTGAAGGTGAATGGAACTAGCACAAAATTCACCTTGAACGCGGGCTAAGCCCATGGTTTACCAGGTCCCAGGCTGAGTAGGTGTTTAAACTTCGATGAATGTACTCAGATGTAGTTGTATTTTATTATGCATGTTCAAGATGTTTTGTCGTTTGTAATCTAGCTACTGATGCAGAGTGTCGTGTTCTAAACGTAATTAAATCGTTTCACCTCAAATATTTGAATTACGAATTTGCTCCGGGAAATGATGTAAGTTTAAAGAAATATGTTATCCTGTGTCTGCCTACGAATGCATTTGTTCTTTACGAAATTTGCTTGGTAACTTCCAAAGGATTAAGTTTTAATCACGTGCCTTTGCTGTATGTTGGAAATTCCGTAGGAGAACTAAATTAGGCAACCACATTGCTTACTTCATTTTGTTAAAACCACGGCTGTGGAGTCGGTACACAAAAGTTCCGACTCCGACTCCGATTCCTCGATTTTTAAAACTTCCGACTCCGACTCCTCGATTTTTAAAACTCCGACTCCTTCATAAAAGCTCAACATATATTAATAACGGTAAACCTAGAAGGCATTTCATCACCACCATGTGAATCATCAGGCTACTTTTTAGACTTATAACCTACATTTAAGTGTAAGTCTAATGGTTACTGTAGCTATCAGAGCTCTGGAGTTGGAGTATCTCGTTAAGATTTTAGACTGAGGTCGGAATCGGAGTCGGTACATTTTTACCGACTCCGACTCCACCTAAAATGCCTTCCTACTCCAACTCCACGACACCGACTCCGCCTCCACAGCCCTGGTTAAAACTTATTCTGTTTGGTAGGCAACTGAATGCTTGTGCCGGCCTCCAGATTATCTGTCAAAAGTCTCACTGATTCCCCTTCACAGTTACTGGAAATAAAACATACATAATAATGCAATAAATACAGAGTGGGGCAGCCTTCATTCGTCATTTGCAAAGATACACCATTCGGCCACGGATCACGTGTACTCAAGGTAATGTGAGTTGAAAGACAAGTGTTTTCCATTATTTAGGAACATTATAATAATATTGCTTCCTAAAAATAACACCTGTCACTTGTCGTCTGTCAATACTGATGCACCGATGCATTCAATACATGACACTTTCCGGAACGCTTGTAACATGGCTGGTGCTATGGCATTCGTTTCTTCAGAAAGTCTCTGTGATTATTTAATCCCATCGGACGTGCATGGAACACTTTACTTTTCAAAAAGTTTTATAAAATGAATTCATAGGCTGACAGCTCGGAAGAACTGGCTAGCCAGTATATGTTGCCATAAAGGAAATTATGCAAAACCACGGTTTGACAGTTTTTGCAAAGTATTTATTTTGTAGGGAGCATAATGTAGGTCAGAATGAAGCAGATGTTGAAGCGCTCTGCTCGGTTTGTTGAGGGCAACAGAATGGCTGCGTTCTAATCATCTGGAGCTACGGCCGACACCGGCTTGTATTCCTTCAGTGTGTTCTGGTGTCCGTACAGTTCTGGTGCCCGCATAGTTCTGGTGTCCGTACAGTTCTGGTGCCCGCACAGTTCTGGTGTCCGTACAGTTCTGACAAATCCTCCTGGTTTCCTGTTTGGCGCAGAATCCGCGGTTCAGAACGTCTCTATCAAGTTCCGAACGGTGTTGAGATTAGGACACGTGCGCATGTTTCAGTCGTCTGGATTTTCGTTGCGTTACTATCACGTTCGCTTTTGAAAAACGGTTGTACGTCGAAGGCACGGTGGGAATCCCGACCGCTGATCCGTGCGTACTGATGTTGTTCCTAGCTGAAGGCGTTAGTGCACTTACTTTCAGCCTTTCGCCATATCTGCCAGAGTACTACGTAAATCAAAATGATGAATAAACATTGCCGTTAACCCCCCCCCCCACACACACACACACACACACCCGCTCCGTATAATTGCACGCTAAGCCTGTCTCTAGGCACCTGTCATCACCGGTTCTATCTACAGGATGTTTACAACTTCTTGAATATGCAGCAAGTCTACTGTCTTTAACTGCATTCACCCTGACTGCTGTTGCTGACGGTTATCCTCAGTCACTTCAACCAGACGACATGGTAGTAACGACATGCTGTACAACGCTGCTGCCTTGTTATATACAATTTCCAGTTCATAATTCAAAAATAATCACATAATCGACGCTACCCATCCTAAGCAGTTGCAAAGTCGTCATTAAATAAAGCACCGACCCTAAGCTCCTCACCTGTTTTAATATTAATTTTGTTAATTCTCAACTGTTCAGGGGCGAGTACAAGTGTGTTACATGTAGGATTACTAAGTCTGTGAACAAAATCCAGAAACCTAGGAATCTGATTTATCGCCTAATTGTGCAGGTTATACCCAGCTAAGGGTCTCGAGTCAAAAAGTAGTTCAACGTCTTCGCGGCAGTTACTTTTTCTACAAGAACTGAACTATACTAGAATTTACGCTTTAAAGACTCAGGGGAGACCTGAGTGTAGGGCGCCGTAATGGGTGTCAATAATGTGACTTCGTGCTTGTGTTCTCACAGAACGGGCAATAAATTGTATGGTTTCGAACTGACATCAAATGATACGGCCTTCAAAATGAGTTTTGGTGTGAACTGACCACTTAGCGTACCCGTATTAAAGCTCACACATACACAGAGGCAAGGCCGTCCCACAAGGCTGCCGTTTTATTCGCCTAACATTTTTTGTTTACTCTGCATGGCATGTGTATCTACATAAAGTTAATTTGTCCACCAGACGTAACTATCCTGTTTGGAGCTGAATAACTGCCAAGCTTATGTGCAGTTCACTCTCCACGAAGACTAAATCCAGATATTGAATAGGAACTTGCTATAGGAGCGGGTTCAGTACTGACTTTTCTTTATTAAATGAAGAAGCCAGTGAAATGTGTAGATCTCGCCTTCCTGTTATAGTTGGCAGTTGCACGTTTCATTGACGCCTTGATCCTTTGGCAGTTTACGCCTGTCAGCTGAAGGCAGCGTCGAAGATGCAGTTTTATTTGCGTAAAACTTCATCTTTTTACACGGATATGAAGACTGTAGGTTCGCCTCAGCAAGGAATGAGCAGTTATACATGACGCAGTAGCCAGAAGTGAATATTTTAAAAACACG
The DNA here is from genome assembly GCA_013340265.1 of Coptotermes formosanus. Taxonomy (NCBI): domain Eukaryota; kingdom Metazoa; phylum Arthropoda; class Insecta; order Blattodea; family Rhinotermitidae; genus Coptotermes; species Coptotermes formosanus. The sequence goes on from BLKM01000200.1 coordinate 1,371,202, forward strand.
ACTCAGAGATGTTTATAATTCCTACTTTCAGACAAGCACAACAGAAGTGCGTGTACTCATTGGTCTTTCTTGCTGTACTGCTACATGTTTCGGTCGCCGCGCGACCGTCATCAGGCAAAAATACATTCAATATAAAAGAAGTAAATTTATATCAAATACGTTTT
>BLKM01000200.1:1376523-1454690 GCA_013340265.1 Coptotermes formosanus
ACCTACCGACCCACCCACCTACCTACCCACCCACCTACCTACCCACCCACCTACCTACCCACCTACCTACCCACCTACCTACCTACCTACCTACCGACCGACCGACCGACCGACCGACCCACCCACCCTCCCGCCTACCTACCTACCCGCCTACCTACCTAGCCGCCTACCCGCCTACCTACCTACCCGCCTACTCGCCCGCCCGCCCGCCTACCTACCTACCTACATACTACCTACCTACCTACCTACCTATCTACCTTGGATCCATAAGTTTGTCACAAGACAATATGACGTGGAATAAGTCATAAATATGAGAAAAATACAGAATATACAGACTTTTACAGTGCGAAGTATTGTAAACATTTTATACACTTTTACGGGTCATCTGTACACATAAAAAATTAATCTACAGAGTAAAAGGAGTGTGCGTGTAAGTAGCTTATTAGTGCTACTTTAAATTGTGCCTCTTCGTTCCTAAGATTTGTGAGTCTACGTGGTAAAATGTTGAAAATTCTGATATCAGAATAGAATGCACTTTTCTGAAAACAACATAGGTTGGCAATTGGTCTATGAATATTGTGTTTCTTCGTTTGAATAACGTTTGAATATTTGCACGCCAGAGACACAAAATGTGAAAAACTTTATTGGATGAATTAAAAAATTTATTAAGTTACAAAAACAGCAAGTTGCTTAGTAGTAGTGACGATAAAACTAATTTCAGGAAAATCTCAAGCACAAAACGTTGTTCTGCTTAACTCGCGGACCTACAAGGTAAGCGGACCCTTGTTGATAATTCATAATAGTTTACCCTGTAATCTGTGTTTTTCCTGGGTTTAAGTGGCTTCAAAGAACTGGGTAGAACCTCTAAATCAACAGAAAACACAGGGCCATTGACCAATACACATTACACATGAAATTATTAAAACGCTCGTTCGTGATTTGTACGTATCTGTGTCTTTGTTGCAAACGACAGTTACAAGTCAGGACACTGGAAACAGCTTCGTTAAAAATAAAAGAGATATTCCAGCCAGAACTAATAAAGCCTGCTTTACTATTGGAAGAGATATACAAATTGGAATGGCTGCATAGCTGCTGTTATAAATTTTAATCCTTTTAGCTTACCACGTCAATGTATGTAGTCGCTATTTCAACGTTAGAAATGTTAAATAAACTGGTATTTTATTTACTAGGACTGTGCCTTTGAGTTTCCCCCGTCTGCCAGCACTGGCGCTGCCATTCAGGCTTTGCTTTCTCACGGAAGGGATACGAACCGTCTATATGGTTTTTCCATGTAACCTAAGGAAGAACTTTTTTTTTGCAATTTCTGGAGCAGAACCCATAAATTATACTACTGACCCCATCAGTTCGCGTCTCCACCAAGTTGTTATCATTGATTGTAGGAAATTAAAATGTACAGCATTGCACTGAAGTGTAAATGCATGACGTTCAAAGGTTGAAATCGGGACAAACCAAAAACACACACACACGAACATATATAAGCTAACTTGTTCCTTTAATGAAGGAATGTAGCTTAAAAGCGCTCTTGAAGGAAACGGATGTTGCCTACTCGCGTCTACGGCCATTTCCAGCTCTGGTAACTGGGAGGTCTACTTGATCAGTAGTCATTTATTTCGATTCAAGTGCAGAAGTGTAGGCAGTGTTCTGCTGGCTCAGAGAACGTCATCCGTAGTGTGGGTTGCTGTGACTCCTCTACAGTATAATGTTGTTGATTGATTTCTGGTGCGATCAGAATTTTGGTTGTAATTCAGAGATATTTTGATTGGCAAAACGTTTATAACACAAGTGTGTACCATGAACTCTGCATAGTGTTTGTGTATGAAATTACGTACTGAATCTCCATAAAAGCATGCAGATGCATTCTTTTGAAGGCAGGGACCAGGACAACGTACTCGGTGTAGCGACTTGGTACAGGCTGGACCGTCCGCTGTTCGAACCCCGTGGGGCAAGATTTTTCTTTTCTCCACACCCGTTCAGACCTGCCCTGGCGCCCACCCAACCTCCTGGGCAACGGGCATCGGGGATCCCTCTCGCGGGTAAAGCGGCCGAGGCGTAGCGTTTACCACACACTCCGTACCTCTGCTGCCCCTCTGTACCTCTTATCGCATGTTATGGGGTGACTTTTACCTTTCCACTCTGTTTTATTCCGTGACATAACCTATTCAGTTACAGCACTCACTGGAACTTCAGGCAGTCAGTTAGTTACTTAGTTAGGTAGTTAGTTAGTTAAGGCCATGGAGCAAACTCCTTCTTAAGACACGTAGTCTCGCGCATCTGGACAATATATGCAGCGTGACTTATGTGTCCAAACGTTAATTTCTGTGTTCATGAGAGGCCAGTCCAGTCCCTATTTCACTGTCCGTCTTCACAGCCTACGTATGATTAATTTGAATGTGACATTCGAGGCACGTACTAGTTATGGCGGCGACTGCGCAGATAACTGACTCCGTGTAATGTGGCACATAGGTATACACTGTCGGCGGAGCCTGCCGCTTCCCAGGACAGAAGAGTGAGCCACATGGGGAAACTTTCGGAACGAGAGGATAGGGCAGACAGACTCGGGACAAGAGGAAGCGAATCCCATTACCCACAGTTATTTCACTTTCAGCTCGGACCCTTTATCCTTTTCTTGAGCACTTTTCTTATATCCTGAAAACAGACGCAACATGTTCCTTTGAAGCTTCCGTAATTACTTACCACGCCTACATCGTCACTTCCTGGAGGACAGTAATTTTCTTTTCAACAATATTCTTCTCTCTCCATTTAGGTCTCCCATATGTTCTCTGCCCTGGTAACATTTTGTTGTAATTACAGTTGTTTCGCTTCCTAATTTGTTTTACAATCACATTTCGACGAATAATTTTGACGAGACCGCTGTTGCTATGTGAGTAAGAAGAGCGTATTTTAATTTCGCATTTCCATACCGACATGAAATGAAGGAAGGGAGGGAGGGAGGGAGGGAGGGAGGGAGGAAGGAAGGAAGGAAGGAAGAAAGAAAGAAAGAAAGAAAAAGAAAGAAAGAAAGAAAGAAAGAAAGATAGAAAGAAAGATGACACTAAGGCAGACGTTACCAGAAATCATATCTCTCAGGACAACCGGCTTCCAGGCAGAAAATCGAAACTAGAACTTCCCAAATACAAATTTATTTATTTATTCATTTATTTGTTTCAAGTTTACCGTCTTCGGGAAGGAGACGCCATGCAGTGTGGTAGAGAGTTACGGACATTTTGGAGAAACGTAATGCTTCCATCTTCTAGCTACATGGGAACTCTTTCATCCTGAAGATGCAGGCAATATGTTTCTTCCAGTGTACGTGGCATTAGACTTCAGGAAATGTTAGTCTTTATGGCCACTGGCTTAATTTAGACAGTTTGAAAGGATCTGGAAAGAAGTGCTTGTCGCCAAATTTAAGGTAATATTCCAGCATTGCCTGAAGGAACTGAGGAATACCACGGAAAACCCCTATCAGGGTCATATGTGTCCTTAAAGCTGCCACTTCCCGAATGCACGCCAGAAGAGTTGAGCCTGCAGCTTAATTAACTTGCTCGGGTCCGAACGCGAAGCCGGAGTTCTGTCCATGGCCCTGCTGGTAGGCGGACACAGCACTTACTGCGTCACTGACTGTCCCGACAGGCTGTCATCTGTCTCAGTCATCCGAAGTACAATTGCGGATCCTGTCTGTAGAGCTGGAACGCAGAGACAGCAAATCAGATCGATGAGCGCTATATATAAGTCTGTAACCATGGTGATCTCTCTGATGGTCGAGTAGAAATTCGCTCTTTCCAAATTTAAAGGGGAGCAGGGTTTCGAACCCACGACGTGAGAACGGACTGGGCAAACGTCTGTAGTGTTATGTGTAAAGTAAATGTACATGCGTATGTCAGAGAATGGGTTCATGTGGCGTATAATTTCATAACTAAAGTATATTTTTTTCTGATTCGATTTTATCAGGTAAATTTGTCGCCGAGCGGTTGTCATGTTTTTCCAGCGCTGAAACAAAATCTTTGTAGCCACAAATTAAAAAAAAATCGCGAGGTGGAAACGGATGTTACACGATGGCTAATAACACTTGTCACGGATTTCTATCAACAGAGAATAGTGAACCTCGTCTCACGACATCCTAAATGCCTTAGTTATGGCTAGGACTATGTGGAAATAGAGTGACAAAGCAGTATATTTTACCAGCCGCCTTAATACATACCAATTAGAACAGAGCGAAAGAAAGAAAGAAAGAAAGAAAGAAAGAAAGATAGAGAGAAAGAAAGAAAGAAAGAAAGAAAGAAAAACTGATTATCCAGAACATTGCACATAATAACGGTTTTCCACCACACATCATCAATAACCTCAAGAATAAACAACCACCGCAGCCAGCAAATACACTCTCACACACAGTAAACAACAAAAAGTGGGCAACTTTAACATTTGTCGGTAAAGAGTCATACTGTATATCTAAAATCTTTAAAGACACAAATCTGCAGATAGCCTTCAAAACCAGTAACAACCTTCAGCATCTGTTAAACCAAAAAACCAATAACAGAGACGTATATGAACAGAGCGGTATCTACCAACTAACTTGCAATGATTGTAGGAAGACATACACAGGTCAAACTGGTCGCAACTTTGCAAAAAGATATAAAGAACATTTACAGTCATATAAATATAATCCAGAAAACTCCAAGTTCACCCAACGTACAATGGAATCTGGACATAGATTCGGCAGGAAAACCGACATCATGGATATAAAGTTCATCGGCAAAAAAGGAAAATACCTGGACACCATAGAAAAATTCTACATATACCAAGAAACCAAGAAGAATAACCAAATACATGACAAACACGCGGTCATCTATAACAGGATATTTGCACTCATACTTGAAAATCAGCAAGTCAACTGAACAACGTAGTACCAGGCAGCTACGCAATACGATAAACGAAACACTACCGATCAGTCACCGACAACCACCAAGGACAACAAATACTAACAAGACAAGGAACACCAGCCTGGCAGCACGACCATAGGACAGCAACCGCCACGCGCCAGATAGCATCAACTACATAATGCAAGTCAAGAAAGCTGAATACCTACAACCTTCTACAAATACGCAGAACTTCAACATTATAATACGTAATTTCTTACAGCTCATGAAGGCCGTCCACGGCAGTATGGAATAACCGAAATGCCATCCTACACGAAAGCAGAACATAAACGCCTATCCACGCACTTTTTGTAGTATAACTTACATACAGTGCAATTATTTGAAGACAACAAAATTTAACTACGCAAGACTTCTTGTCAACATTTTAACTAAACATTTTATCTAATGTGTATTTTATATATGTAATAATACAGATCTACTCAATAACACTGTAAAGTGAAGGCCTCCACTATTTTTATTTGTGTAGAGTTTTTATACGTTTTTGAACTTTGAGCCTGAAGATGGCTGATAAAAGCCGAAACTAGTCGCTCTATTTAACCTGTGTCATCAATAAACACACATTGTGGGCTATCTGACTGATTTTTTATACATTCTATTAATATACGCCAACTGGGACAATGAATGTCAACAGTATACATACGTTTGAATTGTTCTATGTAGAGTTGCCAATAAAGAACGCGAAATATACCCAATTTTCTGATTTTCTGATTAGTCTCCGTAAATTTGATCCCATGTCCATGCATCATGTAGGATCTAGGGGCTGTACAAATAAAACTACACATTCTTAAAATTGACACTAGATGGCAATGAATAATGTGACGTTCCGGCCGCTGTACCCCGAGGTGATGTTGCGATCTGAACGTATTGTAGGCCAATAGGAGATTGGAAGAACTCAATGGCTGTGGAAGAGTGACGGACAGAAGTCCTCTCATTGTTGGGAATCGAATGCCTGTCTTGCAGTCCGTAGCCAGTCTCTACTCACTAATAACGGAAAACAGAAGTCTCGGATGGCCGCATTTTTCTGGCATGTAGCTACATTTACGTGGTGATGTGTTATGTATGACATTACAGGGCATACCACCTGCAAATTGTTTCATTTGTAAAAGGTTTAATTAAATAGTGGTTTATCTCTTAATGGAAGCATGTACGCTCATTAGCGCGTTGTTTGCATTCAATAGCAATAGCACACTCGACAGAGAGACAGATCGGACAGCCTTTGCTTAATTTCCTGTCATTTGCCACAGTTTAAACTTTGGTTGTGAAAGGATGCAGATAATTACAGCCTGTTTTAGCTTCACAACAGGGTGCAGGGCTGGCAGCAGAATCTGTGTATTGAATGAAGTGACCCATTTACGCGAGACTTGTGGTAGTAGTAGCAGTAGTAATTTTTAGTTCAGTTCTTACAGTGTTTGAGGCTACCTTTCGATTAACAATGGGTTTTCACGGCGCTAGCCCATCACCGTTTGATTCTTACGGTATGTACTTACATTATGTTTGTTTTATTAAACCATTTATATTTGACTTTGTGTAAATATCTGCCTAAATTTCTTATGTAATCTTTATTAGTGCGTCGTAATATTTTCCTGTAACCTACATCTTTATTCATACTTAATCATTTTTCATTTAAAAACTTCACTCTCCAATTTATAGTCTCCAAGCAATCCCATAGTATGTGTTTAACTTCCTCTTCGCCTACACATAACGGGCATCTTCCTTTACGTGTTGATCTTTCAGCCGCCACGCCCCTGCTAGCAACCACGCTATGCCACTTATTTCTTTCCCCGAACACCATTCTATATAGGATCCTTCACACCAAGAGAAGCTTTTCTCTGACAGTTTTGCTAACATATTTGATCTTTCAATATTATTGCATCTATTTTTCATCATCTTTGTTATTTTTCTCAAGTTACACTCTTGTTGCTTGTTCCACGCGAAGGTTAATCCCATATTATAGGGTTGCTCTTTTAAAACCATAGTCCAATTTCTCACACTCTGTTACTCTTCTGCCATTTGTAACATTGAGACTTGAAGTGCTGCTGAAGATTGCAGTCAACTCCGATATGATGCCGTGCAGACTGGTATATAGGTAATAACTTTTCGGAAGGGCTTGCTGCTTCCATATTTCTGTTAGTCCAGAAAGTCCAGCCTACATTAAATGGTGTGGCACATTAAAACTAATGTATTCTCTGGGTGAATTCCGCAGTTTTTGCTAGTCCCTCCGCACAAATGCATTGACAGTCATTCAAAATAGATTACGACTGCTTCTTTCCGTTTCCTCTCCAGTTCAGTATCCAGAGTTTCCTACGATGTCGAGAATCACCGTGAAATAAGCTCATAAAGAGCCAGAAAGAAACAAAAAAGCAACAACAGCAGCCACAGGCCTATCAAATTTAAGAAAGTAGATACATTGTTTTCTTCCAGTATGATAAGCCACGTTTCACTGGCAAACATAGATCATCCTGCGAAGAAAGAAGTCTCCCTGTCTTAATCCATTTTCCGTGGCATTGTTCCTTTGGTCTGCCAAATTTGGGATGGGATTGAGATCTGTGGGTTTTTGACAAGGGACACCTGATATCGGAGGGTTGAAAAAGAGACAGACTTAAGTTTCTTGTGAAACTGCACTGTCCTTGACCTCAAAACATGGTGCCATGTGAGGTCTCTGAACAACTGTAATATCCGTCGAGGTTGCAGGATGGAAGCGTGCCCTTGGGAAGACATTCCTGTCCACCGGCTAAATCCCCATGTAAAGGAAACCACTGACGACAGTGTGCATGTTAGCTGCATTGATATAACGTCCTCTAAACAGGGGATCAGAGGTACTGCACAACTGAAAAATAATTGCGTCTTTGAGGTTTCTGCTCTTCTGGGTTGTTACGCAACGTATGTTGGTAGTTGTTCATCGACATTTCGGGACAACCCATCGGTCCTATCTTCAAGGGTGAAGACTACTTGACCGTTGAAGATGAGACCAATAGGTTGTCCCGAAACGTCGGCAGACAACTAATAACATACACTTCGTAACATCCCAGAAGAGCGAAAACCTCATCGACATCGCAGCGAAAGCCTGAAACCTCGCAGTGACGTATTTCCTTGAATTACGCCGGAGCCACTTTTATATATATTCTTCATAAGCTAAATGTAATCATGAAGGAGTCATAACAGTGGCTGAAGCTGTGTGTGCAGTGTGCGAGGAAGCAGACCCACATTGCACCGTTTTCCCTCGCAATATCGATCAGCTTTGCGATTTCCATGTCGAACCCGTGTTCATACAACTTCAGTTTGGTGACTCCTTCTGAGCCACTGGAAGTTCAAGTACAGAACAAAGGTTTGTTTGTCCGCCCCGTCTCATATGCTTCACCCCACGTCCACAGAAGATTCAATGAACATTCTTGCTGCATGTATTTAAAAAAAGGGAGACATAAGATCTCCTGAGGCAGAAAAACACATTTTGCCCGCTGCCCTGTCGTCGTCTTATGTACGACTAAGAACACCAAATCTCCTTCAAAATTTCAATAACATAATTTGGACTGGCCCTTGGTGTTAACTGCCATGCTGGTTCCCTCTACACTGTAAATTTTGTCTGGCGTCAAATTGTTCTTACCGATCATATTTGCCATAAACAAAAATAACTGAGCTGATAATTTTATTAAAGCCCATTTCATGGCCTGCGGACATTGCCTTCGGCTGACTCAAAAAATGTTTGGATGTCTGTATACGAAGCCGTGAAGCCAATCATTGTCTGCCGTCTCGTCATTAACTTCGACAGGTTTAGAAAAGTCACTTAATTTGCACAGCTCACAATTCAAACACCATATTTATTATCCGGTGAAACAAAAGCCGGTGGGCCATATTTACATTATGGCTAACCAATTCTGACTCTTGTTCAGGATTGAAAACATATTTGCTCTTCTGTTCCCATAGTGAGCTAGCATGACCGTCCTCCTTCATTCTTAGACGGCGCTCAAGTGTTTGTGGGACTCCATATTGCTTAGATACCTCTGAGATGCCTCGCCAACCTAATGGTGAAAGCGTCAGTTGTGACATTAACCTTTTAAAGCCTAGCGGTAACTTTACATATCACCAGGTTTAACATTAAAAAATTCTACGTGGTGCCCACATTGCGTTTATGTGTTTTGTACGGATCTCAGAACAAACAGCAACTTTTGCCTTATAAAATATTAAGAGATTGGTTTTTATAACCGAAGTGGAGAGTGTTTACAGCGCGGTACGCACTGAGTCCTTATATAAAACAGATACGCTTCGTCTTTAAATGGTTAATTGATTCAAGGGACTAGCTTTGCCCGTTGGTATATTTTTATCGCTCTCGAACCATCTAAAAATAAGGAAAGAATAGCTTGAATGGGGGGGGGGGGAAGGTAGACGGGAAATAATGGCTTTCTCTTCCGTTATATCCCCTCCACTCTGCTCAAATTTTCAGTAATTTGAGATTAGGAAACAATGTGCCACAAGAGTAAAAAACAATTACATTAATGCTGACATCACAGTTTTCCTAAGTAGCCCATACGTTTTACTTTAAGGGCCTGTGGTGATTTCCATAAGACGAAATAATGAAGAACCTGCCTTGCCTTTAATTATTTCCGGTCTTAAAGATGTAAAACAAAAAATTTCAGCGTGACTGCATGTTCGCATCCGTAACGTATGGCGGTCTTACCCACGATGCACGGAGATGCGTTAACTGTCACATTCCTTCTTCTTTGGAGCAACAGCCCAACTCGGGCCTACGCCGTCCCACTCTTGAGGTTTCTGGACACACACGCCCGGTGGGACTCCTCTGAACGAGTGACCTGCTCGTCGCAGAGGCCGCTAACTGCCGCACACAACAAACACAAGAGACGAGCATCCACGCCCTCAGTGGGAATCGAACTCGCGATACCAGCAATTGAGCGGCCGCAGACCTTCGCCGTAGACCAAACGGACACCGGGATCGACCATTAACGGCCACACAGGCCTACTGTAACTAACAGCCACCTCCAAAAGAGGGAGATACTTCGTTCTACTCCAGTACCCTTTTTGCCACAGGTTACTGAAAAGTTTCGTTGATTACTGACTTCTTTGGTTTCAGGTTGTTCGAGCAACACCAGGAACTGCTTAATCTATTCGAGAAGTTCCGTGAACTGCGCACACGCGAAGAACAAGCGAATAGCATGGAACTGGCAGAGCATGCGAACACTGTGATGGCCACGCTGGACGAGGGCATCAAGGGACTGGATAATCTGGACTCTTTCTTCGACTTCCTGACACAAGTCGGTGCATCACACCACCGTATCCCCGGGTTCAAACCCGAGTACTTTTGGGTGAGAAAATTCAAATATGGTGGCCGTGCAAACGTTCGAGGTGGAGGTAAAACTAGATCCATCACTGTAATGTGCTAAATAATGGTGTGTGATAATGATACAATTAATTTTGTCTCTGAGCCTTCAAGATGTATGAATAAGTGAAGGTATAGCTCCACCCATTTTTGACTTGGCACTAGATGAGGTGAGTGGTGAACTACGACCCGGGCATTCCATCTGTGGCAAAGGAATCCCCGCTATCCGTTTGGTAGAAGGCTGGCCGGACCCCGGAGCGGCCAGGAGGATGCGGGGAATATGACAAAGATTCGTGGGTAGTCCAGCCCGTAGTTTAGTCAATTTGCGGTTACTTCGGTCGTCTAAGAAAGTAGGACATTTATTTAACATTGCGTTACGTCTAACATATGAGATTAAAATATGATAATGGGGCTAAATATTCTAGAATTCATTACCAATTTCCCACACTTTACTCGAGAAAGCCAAACAGCATATTTCAGTCACCCCACTGCAATGCGAGGGGATACACGGACGAAAAACAGTTTGTGCCAAAAGAGTAAAGTGCCCTTCATTACTGACCGATTTTAATCTAACTTGCACTGCACGTAACGCATGCGCAGGGAGTGACATGTCTCATATAGGAGTTACCCCACTTTATTGCGAGGAGACATACAGACTTAAAACTGTTTCTGCCTCATGTGTAAAGTGCCCTTCGTTACAGACCTATTTCAACCTAACTTGCACTGCACGTAACGCATGCGCAGGGAGTTCCATGTGGCATATTTCAGTCACTCCACTGCAAAGATAGGGGAGATCCGGACGAAAGACTGTTACTGTCACTTGACTTCAGTGTCTTTCATTACTGACCGACTCCACCCTAACGTACACTTCTTTTAGCGTATCCGCACGGAGTGCCATGTTGCATATTTCAGTCATCCAACGGCAATGGAAGGGGAGATACGGACGGGAAAGTGTTTCGGCCTCAATAGTCAAGCGCCCTTCCTTAGTGACCGATTACAAAATAAAAATTGTTTCAGCTTCAAGAGCAAAGTGCCCATTTTTACTGACCGACTTCGACCTTACTTGCTCTGCTTGTAGAGTGTGCGCAGAGAGTACCGTGTGGTATTACACAGTGACCCCACTGCAATCCTAATGGAGATACAGATGAAAAACTGTTTCGACCTGGGGAGTAAGGTGCCCCACATTACTGACCGACTTCATCCTAACTTGCACTGGTTTTAGCGCATGGGCCGGGAGTAACATATTTTATTACTCAATGACCCCACTGCAATCCTAGGGGATGTATGACGAAAAATTGTTCCGACCTCTAGAGTAAAGTTCCCTTCATTTCTAACACACTTCAACGTAACTTGCACGGCCTGTTCGGCATGTGCAGGGAGTACCATGTGCTATTACTCTGTACCCCACTGCAATCGCATGGGAGATACGTACGAAAATCTGTTTCGACCTCAAGAGTAAAGTGCCGTTCATTACTGACTGACGTCAACCTAACTTGCATGGCTTGTAGTGCACGAGCCGGGAATACACTTTTGGATTAGTCAGTGACCCCACTGCAATCCCAGGGGAGATACAAACCAAAAACTCTTTCCAACTCAAGAGTAAAGTGCCATTCATTTCTGACCGCCTTCAACTTAACTGGCAATCCTTTAAGCGCATGCGCAGACGGTACCATGCTTTATTAGTCTGTGACACCACTGCAATCATAGGGGATATACGGACGAAAGAATATTTCGACCTCAAGAGTAAAGTGCCCTTCATTACTGGCCCACTTCAACGTAACTTGCACTTGTAGCGCATCAGCAGGGAGTACCATATGGTAATACTCAGTGACATGAGTGCAATCCTAGGGGAGACACGGACTAATAACTGTCTCCACCTCTTGAGTGAAGTGACTTATATTACTGACCGATTTCAGTCTAACTTCACTGCTTGTATCGTATGCGCATTACTCAGTAACCCCACTGCAATAGACATAGAGATACGGACAAAAGATTTTTCGGCCGCTAAGTATATTGCCCTACATTATTGCTCTAACAGACTTCAACGCAATTTGCACAGCTTGTAGCGCAAGCGCAGGGAGTACCACGTGATAATACTCTGTGACCCTACTGTAATCCCAGTGAAGATACGGACGAAAAACTGTTTCGGCTTCAAGAATCAAGTGCCCTTCATTACATACCGACTTCAACCTAAGTTGCAGTGCTTGTAGAACATGCGCAGGGTGTACCATGTGGTATTACTCAGGGAAGCCACTGCAATCCTAGGGGAAATACAGACGATAAAACTGTTTCGGCGTCAAGAGTAAAGTTCCCTTCATTTCGTACGGACTTCAACCTAACTTGCACTACTTGTAGCCCATGCGCAGAGACTACCATACAGTATTATTCAGTGACCCCACTGCAATACCAGTGGAGATACGGACAAAAAATGTTTCGGCCTCAAGAGCAAAGTGCCCTTCATTACTCACCGACTTCAACCTAACTTCCACTGCTTGCAGCGCAAGACCAGGGAGTACATTGTGGTATTACTCAGTGACACCACTGCAATACTACTGCACATACGGATGAAAAATTTTTTTCGACCGCTAGAGTAAAGTGCCCTTGGTTACTGACCAACTTCAAGATGACTTGCACTGCTTGTAGCACATGCGCAGGGAGTAACATGTGGTATTACTCAGTGACCCCACTGCAATCCTAGGGGAAATACTGACGAAGAACTGATTCGGCCTCAACTGTATAATGCCCTTCATTACTGACCGCCTTCAACCTAATTTTCACAGCTTGTATAACATATGCATAGAGGACCATGTGGTATTACTCAGTTACCACACTGCAATCCTAATGGAGATACTGACGAAAAACTCTTTGGACTTCTGGAGTAAAGTGCCCGTCATTACTGACCGACTCCAACCTAACTTGCACTGCCTGTGGCGCATGCGCAAGGAGTACCATGTGCTATTACTCAGTGACCCCACTGCAATGGTAGGGGAGATACGAACGTCAAACTTTTTCGACCTCAAGACTATAATGCCCTTCATTACTTACCGCCTTCAACCTAACTTGATCTGCAGTAGCGCATGCACAGTGCATTCCTCAGTGTCACCACTGCAATCCTAGCGGAGATACGAACGAAAAATAGTTTTGCCCTTCTGATTAAATTGCCCTTCATTAGTGACCTACGTCAACCTAACTTACCTTCCGTACAGCGCCTGCTCAGGGAGTACCATGTGCTATTACCCAGTCACCCCATTGTAATTCTAGTGGAGATACGGTTGAAAAACTGTTTCGACTTCTTGAGTTAAGTGCCCTTCGTTACTGATCGACTTCAACCTAACTTGCACTGATGTAGCGCAAGCGGAGGGAGTACCATGTGGTATTACTCAGTGACTCCACTGAAATCCTAGTCGAGATACGGACGAAAAACTGTTTCGACATCTGTTGTAAACTGACTTTATTACTGAACGACTTCAAGCTAACTTGCGCTGTTTGTAGCGCATTCGCAGGGAATACCATATGGAATTAGTCATTGACCCCACTGCAATCCTGGGGGAGATAGGGCGAAAAATTATTTCGACCTCAAGAGTAAAGTGCCCTTCATACTGATAGCCCTCAACCTAACTCCCACCGCTTGCAGCGCATGTGCAGAGAGTACAATGTGGTATTACTCAGTGGCCCCTCTGCAATGCTAGGGGACATACGGACGAAAAACTGTTTCGGCCTCGAAAGTAATGTGCCCTTCATTACTGACCGACTTCATCCTAAGTTGCACTGCAGGTAGCACATGCGCAGGGAGTACCATGTGGTATTACTGAGTGACCCCACTGCAATCCTAGGGGAGATACAGACGAAAAACTGTTACTACCTCATGAGTAAAGTACCCTTCATTACTGACCCACTTCAACATAACTTGCACTGCTTTTAGCACATGGGCAGGGAGTACCATGTGTTGTTACTCAGTGACCCCATTGCAATCCAGGGGGAAAAGGACGAAAAATTGTTTCGACCTCTAGAGTTAAGTGCACTTCATTACACACCGACTTGAACATAACTTGCCCTGCTTCTAGCGCATTCGGAGGGAGTACCATGTGGTATTACTCAGTGACCCCCTCCAATCCTAGGGGAGTTACGGAAGAAAAACTGTTTCGGCCTCAACACTAAAGTGTCTTTTTTTTACTGTCCGCTTTCAACCAAACTTGCTATGTTTGTAGAACTTGCGCAGGGATACTATGTGGTATTACTCAGTGACCCCACTGCAGTCCTAGGGGAGATACGGACGAAAAACTGTTTGGACCTCAAGCGTAATGTGCACTTCGTTACTGACAGACTTCAACACAATTTGGATTGTTTCTAGCACATGCACATTGAGTTAACCCACTGCAGTCCTAGGGGAGATACGGAAGAAAAACTGTTTCGGCCTCAAGAGTAAATTGCCCTTCATTAATGACGGCCTTCAAACTAACTTGCACAGCTTATAGCGCATGCGCAGGTAGTACCACGTGCTGTAACTTAGTGACGCCAATGCAATCCTAGGGAAGTTAACGACGAAAAAATTTCGACCTCTTGCGTAAAGTGCCCTTCATTGCTGACCGACTACAACCCAAATTGCACTGTTTGTAGCAAAAGCACAGGGAGTACCATGTGATATTACTCAGTGACACAACCGAAATCCTAGTGGAAATACGAACGTAAAACCGTTTCGACTTCCAGAGAAAAGCGCTCTTCCTACTGACCTACTTCCCTCTAACTTGCACTTATTTTAGGGCATGCGCAGGGAGTACCATGTGATATTATTCAGTGACCCCACTGCAATTCTAGGGGAGATATGGACAAGAAACTCTTTCGTCCTCAAGATTAAATTCCGCTTTATTACTGACCGACTTCAACATATCTTGAACTGCTTGCAGCCCAGGCACAGTGAGTACCATTTGGTATTGCTCAGTGACCCCACTCCAATCGTAGGGGAGATACGGACGGAAAACTGTTTCCACTTCAAGAGTAAAGTGCCCTTCATTACTGACGGCCTTCAAATAGACTTGCACTGATTTTACCGCATGCGCAGGGAGTACCATGTTGTAATACTCAGTGACCCCACTGCAATCCTACGGGAGATACGGACTAATAACTGTTCCGACCTCAAGAGTGAAGTGCCTTTCTTTACTGACCGTCTTCAACTTAACTTCCACTGTTTGTAGTGCTTGCACACGGAGTACCATGTTATATAACTCAGTGACCCCACTGCAATCCTGGGGACAATACAGACGAAGAACTGTTTCGACCTCAAGAGTAAAGTCGCCTTCGTTACTGATCGACTTCAACCTAACGTGCACTTTGTTTAGCGCATGCAAAGCGAGTACCATGAGGTACTACTCAGTGACCCCCTGCAGTCTTAGGGGAGATACGGACGAAAAACTGTTTCGGTCCCAAGAGTAAAATGCCATTCATTACTGACCAACTTGAAAACAACTTGGCCTGTTTGTAGTGCTTGCGCAGGGAGTAACATTTTGTAATACTCAGTGACCCCACTGCAATCCTAGGGGAGATACTGACGAAAAACTGCTTCGGCCTTAAGACTAAAATGCCGTTCATTACCGACCGACTTCAACCTAACTTGCACTGCTTTTAGCGCATGCGCAGGGAGTAACATGTTGTATTAGTCAATTACCCCACTGCAAACATAGCGGAGATACGGACGAAAAACTGTTTCGTCCTCGAAAGTAAAGTGCCCTTTATTACTGATGGACTTTATCCTAACTTGCATTGATTGTAGCTCTTGCGCTGGGAGTATCATATGGAATTACTCAGTGACCGACTGCAATCCTAGGGGAGATAATGACGAAAAACTCTTTGGACCTCAAGAGTAAAGTGCCGCTCATTACCGACCGACTTCGACCTAACTTGCTCTGTTTGTATCGCGTGCGCAAGGAGTAACATGTTGTAATACTCAGTGACCCCACTGCAAACGTAGGGGAGATGCGAGCGAGAAACTGTTTCGGCCTCAAGAGAAAAGTGCTCTTAGTCACCATACCGACTTCAACCGAACTTGCACTGCTGTAGCGCATGCGCAGGGAGTAGCATTTGGTATCTTTCAGTGACTCCACTGCAATCTTAGCGGAGAAACGGACGAAAAATTGTTTCGATTTCAAGAGTAAATTGCGCTTCATTACTGACCGACTTCAACCTATCTTAGACTGCTTGTACCGCATGCACAGTGGGTATCATTTGGTATTGGTCAGTTACCCCACTGCAATCCTAGGGGATATACGAACGGAAAACTGTTTCGGGCTCAAGAGTAAAGTGCCCTTCATTACGGACCGACTTCACTGTAACTTGCACTGCACGTAAAGCATACCGTGGAGGTCCAACTGGTATATTTGAGTCACCCCACTGCTATGAGAGGGGAGATAGGCACGAAAACGTTTCGGCCGCCAGAGTAAAGTGCCCTTCATTAACGAGCAATTTGAACCTAACTTGCACTGCACGTAGCGCATGCGCAGGGAGTGTCATGTGGTATATTTCAGTCACCCCACTGCATTGAGAGGGAGATACGGAAGAGAAACTTTTTCGGCCTCATGAGTAAAGTGCCCTTCATTACGGACCGACTTCAACCTAACTTACACTGTTTGTAGCGCATTCGCAGGGAGTGCAACGTGGCATATTACAGTCACCCCACTGCAATGCAAGGGGATACATGGACGAGAAACTGTTTCTGCCGTAAGAGTAACGTGCCCTTCATTACAGTCCGATTTCAATCTAACTTGCACAGCACGTAACGCACGCGCGGGGAGAGATATCTGCCACATTTGAGTTACACCACTTTATTGCGAGGTGACATACAGACGAAACCTTTTTCTGCCTCACTTGTAAACTGTCCTTCTTTACTGACCTATTTCAACCTAACTTCCACTGCACGTAACGCATGCGCAGGGAATGACATGTGTCATATGTGAGTTACCCCTCTGCAGTTCGAGGGGAGATACAGACGAAAAACTGCTTCGTCCTCAAAATTAAAGTGCCCTTCATTACTGACCTATTTTAATCGAAGATGCACTACAAGTTACGCATGCGCAGTGAGAGGTATGTGGCATATTTCAGTAACCCCACTGCAATGCCAGAGGAGATTCGAACGAAAGACAGTTTTTGGCCTCGAGAGTAAAGGACGAAAAACTTTTTTGGGCCTCAACAGTAAATTGCCCTTCAATGCTGACCGACATTAACCTAAATTCCACTGCCTGTAGCGCATGCGCAGGGAGTGCTATGTGTCATACTTCAGTCACCCCACTTCAATGGAAGGGGAGAGGTACGAAAAACTGTTTCGGCCTCAAGAGTAAGGTGCCCTTCATTACTGACCGATTTCAATCTAAATTGAACTGCTAGTAACGCATGCGCAGGGAGTACCATGTGTCATATTTCAGCTACCATACTGTAATGTGAGGGGAGGGAGGAAGGAGAAACTGATCCCCCTCAAGAGTAAAGCGTCCTTCATTACTGACCGATGTCAGTTTCAAAAATTCTTAGCTGATTTCAGGTGTCTGTGGGCCCCATAAGATGCTGCACGTGCAGGTTGTCTACCCGTGGCATAACTTATCAAAATATTTTATACACACCATGTTGGCGTGCTTTACTCTAATATTTCATTACCAATCATACTGAAAGACAAATATAGGTATCATATGTTTACTGCAGTGTAGGTTTATACAAGAGAAAAATAAATTTCCTATCAAAAGCCATAAATATTTATCCATGGTCTCTTACAGTCGCAGTAAGTGGCTTAATTACAGCACCAAACTGGAAGTGCTAAGGTCAGGTAGTCTCAAGTGGTACATACGAGTATTCAGCCATCTCACGGATACTAGTCAGTTGGTTTGAAAGCAGTTATGGGGAGACACATTGATGTAATGCTACCACAAGTACTATTAATCCCTATAAGAAAAGTGGGCTCGGATGCATTGGTGCCCCCAAGGGGTGGAGGGCTGCAGCCCTGCACCCCCCCCTCAAAGTAAAATTTAAAAAAACACAGTTTCTTTAGACATGATGGTGTCAAGGTTTTACACAATTTATGCTTCAGTCTAAAACAGCTGCTGAAACCGGCTGATGACTAGTATATTCGAATTTTGAAAAATGTAATATTAACTTACAAATATATATATATATTTTTTTTTCTTTTTCAGTTAGCTTTAATTTTCCCTGTAGCCTAACTAGGTGTCAAGTTGGAGATTTTCACGTGATCTCTGTAACAGTTTTTAAGATCAAACATAAATCATATACAGCCTCAGGGTCAGCCCCCTCCCCAAAAAAGACAATTCTGGGTGTGTCTGTGCTCAGAACTGTTTATTTTGTTTGATCAAAGACAGTTTTTTGGCTTCATCTGATATCACATGATTCATGTGAAGCAGATTCCTTTTTATATACAGATGAAAAACAAATTAAAGCTGTTTTCTGCGCTTAGACATTGTTCCAAGTGCAAACATACTTCCCTGTAGTATCAAATTAATGAACTCGGTTATGTTGTTTCAGCGAATTGAGCAGCCATTCCTAGAGGCAGTGCAGATGACTCTTGGTGACAGATATACAGAAAATGTAGAAAGTATCTACAAAGTGACCATCAAGTTCATTATTGAAACCCTGGTTCGCGGCTATGAAGAGAAAAAGCCGGACTCATGAAACAAGAAATGCTGAGACTAACATCTTAAAGAAAAATGTTTTGTATTAATCTGTAGTCAGTGTTGGATCCACAAAACAAAATATGTTCAATTATCAGCTATCCATGCAACCAAGCTGCAATGTTGTCCAATACAAATTTCAGTCAGATTATACTTCACTGACCTGTTTTGTACAGTACATGTATACATAAATGTATAACACAGCATAGGCCTCACTGCATAGATATTTACAAGACTTTAAAATGCAAGAAAGAATTGGGAATTTCAAATTTTTAAGATATGAATTCTTCCCATGGTTAGTTTTTTAAACCTTCTTTCGTTATTCGGCTGTTTGTGCATAGTAAAGTATAATTCCTGTTCACTATGAATGGCAGTAACAATAGTGTATCACCACCACCACCACTACCACCACCATCACCACCACTACCACCACCACCACCACCCTTTTACCAGAAACAATTTTTTTCTCCCCAAATGTTACACTGTACTTTAATTTGACAGAGGATAGTTTGGTTGGAATGCCATGATAACAATGATAATTTATGATGTTTGACTCAACTAAGTCTTGATAGAAGAGGTTTCGTTCACTGAATTTGTAAAGAAATACAAAACTCAGGGAAGGGCATAGCACGGAAAGGGTTACAGAGTGAGCTGGCAATAATGGTACACACGCACACACGTGCACACACACACACACAATATAGATCAAATACTGACTACTGTTCAGATTTTCACATGACACTGATTCCAAAACTTTCTGGGTATCTGTCAGGTATTCTGTATTTTAAAAACTGAACGTGTTATTCTTGAGATTGCCAAAAGTCTTAGCATTTGTTCACAGTGACGGCAAGAATGCTATATTGTGAAACTATGTGGCTGAAACCTTCAGTACGTGGGTTCATTAACCAGTGTACATCATAAATTGTCTTCACATTTCAGCCGCGGGCCGGCCACTTTTGTACAGTTACCTCGTACCTAATTCATCTGTGAGACTATCTTTTTAACCCACTGACATAGTTCAGTGGCTGACAAAAGTGTACTTACTGGAATAAAGACTTTTTTTACATACACAGAAGTGCTAAGATAAGTTTTGGGCATATGCTTTGAAAGTCAAAGAGCATTCTGATGCAATAAGCAAAAGACACCCATACCAAATTTCATTAGTTGCAGTTGTTCTGCACACTTCTGTGTTCCATGCCTTCTCATGCCATCACTGAGAATGAAGTTCCATTGACAGAACTTTATCTTGGCTCCTGTTTGCTTGGTTAAGAAATGCAGGGTCATTAGCATACAGTACCTTTGTTACAAGCACTACATGGAAGATACTTTTGTAAGTTGTTATAATTTGTGTAAAAAATTTAAGGGACCGAAAACCAAGGAATCTGCATCATCATTACATGAATGGTTGACCACAAGAATTGTTGCTGTTATATCTGAGCAGAATGTAGGAGAAACAACCAGTACAGATATCTCTGGTATTTTGCTACAACCAGACAATAGTGGTGCTGAAGTATGGGCCTGACTTTCGCTTTCTAGTTAAGTGTACTCTAGAAGTGCTTAGTTTGACAGTAATGTGATGCGTGTGGAATCCTATATATCTTCTGTGTACCTCAGTTAAGACACTTAAAGCAGACAGTTGTAGCCAACGACATGCTATGTTGTTAACAGACAATGGTCCTGTGCTTGTTGCTTATAAGTAACATTTATCTCCTTGACAGTGAAAAGGAGTGACAACTGTGTACATAATAAAAGAGGACTGTGGAGAATATTCGTTATGTAATGATACATGTAACTAAATGCTATGACTAGACTACTGCACTGACATTTAGCCAAATTCCTTCTTTTGTAAAGCCAGACTTACACTGTTATCATGTCCATGTGTCTGTGTTCCTTCATTATTGGTCAAACCAACTGGCATATGCTTGCGCAAGTGGGTCCACACATCATGCTACCACAGTCAACACACATTTGTGCTTATTTATTTACCTGGGTAACTGAGTCAGTAAAGTGATTGACTATTGCTGGACAACCACAGTTTTATTTCTGACAAGGAATGAAATTTTTCTCTTCACACCACATCCATACCAGCTGTGGAGGCATATGTAGCCTCCTATTTGATAGGTAATAGTGGTAAAGTGACCATTTACCTGTATCTACTACCACAGTTACGTATGTGCACAGCACCTACAAATTTCCCATATATTTGTATGGTATGGTACGTATGCAGAGAAGCAACCATGCTTTGTACCCTGTCATCAAAATCACAGAACAAGCTCTTTGCTTATTCAATTTCTGAGGATTAAAATCATCTCTCCCATCTACATATTGCTCAACTCTGGCATCCTGTTTGGTTTATAATGGCAGAAGAACTCCACGATTCAGTTTACAGAGATTTTTTAAAAGTCTTCCAATTCAGATGATAATATTCTTTTATTAATGTATGTACACGTCTTAAACCCAACTGTTGCTATTATTTTGTGATCTGCCAATTCCTACGGCCACGATCTGCTCCCATTCTTCCCATTTCCCTCTGAACTTTCATTAGCATTATTATGGCCAACAAAGCGGCTGTGAGCTCTTCTGAAGTGAAAGCACGCCTATATATGGGGTGCATGAACTGTTGTACAACTTCAAGACATACAGCAATTTAGTAACAGAATCCCAAAACAGAGGGAAGTTTCCTTTTAAATGCTGAACACTGGTAGTAAATATGTTTCCTTTAAGGATAATCTAATTTGCCATTTTTACATCGCTCGTAACTGAATTTTGAATGGCCACACATTTGGAAATGAACTGTGGCAGTTAGGAGCTTGTATTTCAACATACGTTTCACTTCATCACAGAAAATGCGCAGATGTGTCCTATAGAAACATCATTAAAGTTTGATTTAGTTATGTTTATTTCCCCCATCCCACACATTGAACCCTGATGATGGAGGTAACATGTTCCTCTGGAAGTCTGGTATCTACCAAAAAGAATATATGGTTTCACAATACAGAAAATGATAATCTGAACACATGCTGCCATGAGAACCTCACACCTGATGTAAGTTGGAGCAAGATCGATAACACATCTACACAAGCTGATAAATGACACCTGTTATCCAAGTTTCTTGAAGTTGGAACACAGACATACACTTATACCACGTATCTTATTCATTTTTATCTCTGGAAACCTCAGCATTTGAAGCTGCAGCAGGAAACGGGGGGGGGGGGGCTAATGTATTGTACATAACATGAATTCTCCTGGACTGCTACATGGGCCAGTTAAAACTGTGTCAACTACATGTATGTGATTCAACAAGTTGGCGAATTGCTTTGCTCAGCTGCTCATTGCTCTCCTCATTGTCCTTAGCCTGTTCAGGCAAATGTTGGTACAAAACTTTGAAATAAGCCATGGCCTGCATCATCATCATCATCATCATCATCATCATCATCTTCCAATCTCATTCACCACTGTTAAAGCATCACACACTACTCTGACAGCTAAGTAGTACAGAAGTATGCATGACAAAGATGAATACAAATGCAACAATGTATTGCCACATTTCCATGTCTGTCTCAGTCAGTAACATCTGAAGTTCTTACAACAGTGACCATGAAGCTTGCTGGCCCCATCATCAGGGTAGATGACTAGAGACCAGACTACACTGTCACACTCAAGAAGACAGTTTTCTTCATATTTAATACTCAACTCCAATTAATTTTAAATTCAGGTAGCAGCCCCTAGGGTCAATAATGCAAGGGAGAAGAGAAGGTGTCTCCCCGAACGGTATATACAGTCTCACACATCAGGCATGCATTCTTGGATGTGGCAATGTAGGCCCACACTGAAACAGTGTAAATGGGAATTCACATTACAACCTAATCTGCATCTGTATTTGTTTGTGAAAACATTATTAAACATGAATGGCATGAAAGGAATCAATTTAAATACAATGCAGTGGAAGAAAGCAAGCTGAAATGCTGTAAATGTGTGATTACTAACGACTGAACTGTTCAGGATACTATTATCATCTTTATGGACAAACAGCAGCCATAATCAGGAGCTTTTCAGAACTATTGGTCGGTAGACGTTACAAGTCAGCAGAAAAGCCAAAGGGAGTGACCAAACATATCACAAAGGAGATGATTATGTTGCAGGTGTGGATTACTACCTATGTATATGGTTCTTGGGAACAAACATTAATCTTGAGGCGCTGTAAATAGCATCCTTCATCAAAGTGCTCTGAAATTAAGTACATGTCATACACACATTTCCAGGCCTAGCCATAGTTCAAATGGCAAAGAAGGAAAAAATAATGCTGAAATTGCATACAGTATTATCTCAATCTGTCAGTTATGTCATTATACTATTTCTGTTTAAGAATCTTTGTGGTCAGCCATTCGTATTAGTTGGTGGAAGAGTCTGGGTTAAAATCTATGTGAATTTAAAATTGCTGGTGGTAGAACTATGATCTTTTGGTAGCTAGTTAACACACAAACTGTGAGAAGACTCTGCATAACAAGTTGTGCATAATGTTGTCAGTCATTAATTGTATTTAAATGGAATATGTTTTACTTTGGCAAAATATTGCCACCCACCCCCTCTCCTAAGTGTGTGAGTGAATGTAAGCAGCTGCAATTAAATAACAGAACATAATTTTGTGCCTTACTTCATTCTCTGCGGTTCCCAACCTTATATCCCAGGGTTCAAAGAATGATGAAAGCATTTACTTAAGCAACCGAACATCTACTATAGTTCATGCCCAGTGTACTGCTGAAAATGCCAGAGATCAGCTAAAGACAACATCAAGAACATGCCGATTATGGGACAGTCCTTTACAGCTCTGGGGGATATACACACCCCTGTAGCTGGTGTGCTGTGTCCACCCCAGTGGAAAGGGAGTTTGTTTAGTCAGTCTGTTCCCATTTCATTCTGGTGCCAAAGGGCTCACGAAGATATGTGTGTCATGATACGTCTCTGTGCAATCGATTCATCACTATGTTTGTTAGGATGTTACTCTGAAATGTTATGTAGCACACGAAAGCATACTGCACTGGTTTCAAAACATTATATTGAGGGATTTACTTGATACATATTTATATATTCATCCATCCCTTAATTTATCTGGAAGCAGTCCCTTTTCACTATATTGGACATGGGACTTAGCTAGTTTTCTTATCATCTTACATTAGCATGCATGGAACTTTAATACATATCCTACATAACTCCCTGTAAAAGTGATACACAGAGCTGCAGCCTGCAATCACATCAAACAAAACCCTAAATGATGTTCAGCTGATATATCTTGGTCTAATGTAAAATTATACTCATAGCAAAACAGCTCCCATTCTTTTCTGTAGTTGTTACGAAATGAATCTCAGCAGTTTTAAAACTCAGCAACCACCAGTTCCAGTACAGCACAATGTTGAATGTGACATAACTTGCTAACAATGTCTGTTGTGTGTAAACAGAAGTGTAATTTAATCATCACAATACAGGAAGGGTAGATTGCAGAAGGTGGTTGAGCTAACTAAAAACAGGTAGCAATGGTGGCCTGAAAGTAAGACTGTATGTAGATGACAGACATGACAACCAAATACACCATACAAGGACATTACAGACCCCTTCTCCATTCAGGGATATAGGTTAATCAACAATCTGCAACTGAACACATGAATCACGAATTAAACTTCTGGAAGCACACCTCTGTTCTTGTGGCTCTTAGCTTCAGCATATAAATAATTTGGACCTGACTTGGTGGTTTATGCCAACATGGCTAGATAAATGAAAGCTCAAAAAATATTTTAGGCATGTGTAACAGTGATGATAACAGTTCTCAGTCTTCTGATGACAGCATTTCACACCTTGCACCATTCTCATTATAATCAGACTCAAGGTTTGTGTCACCAGAGATGTCAGTCATTCACTGTCTGAGAGGGATAAGTCAGAAAGAATGCTGTTACACGAGATAACAGAAGTGACCAGCAGCAGATTACAAGCCAACTTAACGATATGACAGGTAATCACAACATGAATCCCTCATGAACATTCCAGCAATAACTTGTTTTTACCTGTTTATACCATCTTCTGAACACAAGAGTTACAGAAACAGCATGCACAAAGCTTCGTACTGAATCACACAATTTGAATTCTGGATCCAGCACAAGGGTGGAAAAAATGTACCCTTTGCCAAAACAAAAAGACCTCACTGGCATAATCAGGTGACCACGACTAAATCACTTCACTTTCACAGTTCCTACCCTGATTTCATTATATGTTTCTAAGAAACCATTTCCATTTGTCACTGAAATTTTTCCACTTGGCAGGTAACAAACAACTCACCAGGACAGGAAAACCAGGATATAATATGTGCAAACAGGAAAAAATGACTTAATTCAATTATATGGTGCTACACTACTACCAACACAACAAAGTAACTCCATGGAGCAGAGTCCTTCCTGAGAAGTCAAAAAATTCCCCACATTTTATGGAACCCAAAGGTTCATTATCACACTCACAAGCAGCCGCCACCTGTCCTGACCCTGAGACAGATCACTCACCAATACAACAACCAAAAACACTTAAATCTAATACAATCTAATCTAAGAATTTATCCTAGCATTTCCTTCACTACAGATGCACAGTGGAAACAGCCTGCTGCATTAAGGCAGAAGAGATTTTATAGTGCACATCCTGAGTGACTGACATAAATTAGGATCTTGTAATACAGCAGTGAAGCTAAACAAAACAACACCGTGTGAATACTCAAGCAGTCTTTAATACATCACCTACAATATATATATACATATATATCTAACAGCGATATAACAAGTTATTTTTATATATTTAATTACACACTTTAAGGAATGGTATATGTTTACACATGCTGAAATGAAGGAAGGTAGCGAAGTCTGAGACCTATAAACAAAGAAAATGTTCCACATATTATTCAATCAATTGCATTCCAATGCATTTCTGCCATGCATATTCACACATTAACAGAACTTTAAATTGAACAGATTTTGTCATCTTGCCCATATTTTTCAAAATGCACACCAATAAACAGATAAATATCATTATTAAAAATATGTAAGTGAAACGAATCATAAAAAATGTTCCTGTACCAAGAATCTCACAAATATGTTCACTTTAAGTACTCACTATTTAGAGGGAAGCAATGAGATCAGCAAACAGCGGTTGTGTTGCTGCCACCTGGAATGCAGACTGAAAGGATAGCTTCTGTTTCTCATCTCCCAGCTGCAAAACATATCAAACATTTGATCCACTGTACAGTGAACTTAAAAATGCACTTTGTTAGAGGTGACGCTCATGTTAATATGTGCCAACAGTAATTTCAACATACTGTGTGTGAGACATATCATCTCAACATCTTTCTTGGAATAAATTTGGAAAAAATTCTGCCATGTTAATGCCATTACAGCTTTACAGCTTCTCATCAGTAGTTACCAGAGAAGTGCACTAAGAAAAGTTGAAGATGTCTGTGTGCATGCCATGAAGGCATACTGGGGGGAGTGAAAGTATAGATGAACTCATTTTTAACCTCAGCACTAGATGGAGGTGAGTGGTCAACTTCATGCCCCAGCCACTTGACTGTAATTGATATTTTAGGTCTTATGTGACATCTCACAAAAATTTACATTTTTACCTTGAGTTTTTTTTAAGTTTTTGTATAAACTAACACCTGCTGATGATTGGCTTGATTGAAATATGTAGTGTTTCAGATAATAATAACACATAAGGATTGCAGAATATGTAGTGTTATTTACATAAAAGTATTCTTGTGCCATACTCAATATTTTTGTATAGTTGACAGTGATGTGTAGCTCAACAACACACACAGAATGCACTGTTGCGTTGCCACTTCAACAACAGTTACATGAATGTGCCACAATTTTACTTTACATGGACACTGCCTATCTCTTTTGGATAAACATGACCATTTCTTTACTAACTGCTGGCAGTTAACAAGTCCTTTCTGAGACCTTAATAACTCAATGACAAATCAAGAAATTCCCTGTCCTGTTTAGAATCTGAACGTACCGTACACCAAGTGAATTCAGTTCACATTACCACACCCTATTTTAAGGCCCATTCTAATATTATGTAATATGCATTCCATGTATCTCCAAACTGTGCTTCATGCCCCACCCATCTCTTCCTTCTTGATTTCATCACCCTGTTAGAGGTGCTAAGCACACACGGAATAACTGGCATGCAAGCACATGTGTACGCGCGTGCGCACACATGCACGCACGCACACGCACACACACACACGAAATAACTATTATTCCTCAGTTTTTCTTCTAAACATGAAAGAAAATGAATAATGTGCACAATGCAAATATACATTTTGTAACTGCCTTGATTACACACAATTACTTCATAATCTTTGTATTTATATTTTTGTGTATAAATTATGATTTTATAGTGCCAAAATAGCATAGTCAGTACAGTGATAAGGCTACAAGCTGGATGACCCAGGGTTAAATTCCCAGCATAAGAAAGAGATTTTTCTCTTTCCACTACGTCCCAACTGGCCCTGTGGCCCATCCAGACTCACATCCAGTGGGTACCAGGGGCTCTAACCCCAGTGAAGAAGTGGTAGGGGTGTGAGAGTGACAACTCATCTCCACACAGTGCCAAGGATAAGCAAGAATGGAGCCATACACTCCTTCCCCCCTATATGCCATACTGGTGTGTACCAGGACAACTTGAGGTTATGATTTTATGAATATATTATGGCTGGGTGGCAACAGTCCCAGAACGCAGTTTTACAACAGACTTATAAAATTTGGGCCTCTCTGTTTTACTGGCTTTACTGTACTTTTGAATAAAAATCTTTTGAACACAAACAGGTGAAAGAGTGGCTAGGATTTACAACAAAGGATAGATTCTTATGTAAATTATGCCTATTTTACAACTATGTAAATGGCACAGAACTAAATGTTTACCTGATGGTAGAAATCTGCAGCTGCTAGGCACAGGAGTTTACGATCTTCACACTCAGAGCGGCCGATACGGGACTGCACATGAGGAAATCTGAGAAGTAGTTAAGAACCTTGCAACACTTTCTCAGGTTCTCTTTAAATTCTATATAGTAAAAAGTAATGTTATGTGAAACATCAAGAGGTGCTGAACACTTCTCAGCTATCAGTAGAAGTTTACAATTGTGTCAAACAATGCTCTTTGACTTTTCACTGCATTTTTGCATATTTGGTTCTTAAAACAATAAAAGGTTTGAAGTTCCCCATAATGTAATTTTATAAAAATTGACACACTTTACAATGTACAGAAGAATGAAAAGCATCTACTCTATAAGGTAGTGCACACTTTACCAAGGCATTCTTTACTTTCAAAATGCCAATCAGAAGAATACGGCCTTCCTCTGCAATGACTTTCATGAAACAAATTATCAACAGCAATATGTGGACACCTATTATACTGAATTTCACCTAAGTCAGAAATTCTGGGACAGAAGGATCAGAGACAATTCTGGGAAAAGATGCTAAGAAGCCACAGCTGCAAAATATAAGCTTTCTGTTTTCTGCACAAAACTGAAGAATGCAACAGTGTAAGTATGGGGAAACTTTACCTTTGGTTCCTAAATCAGTTCACTTGTATGGAGAAAAATACATGTGTCCATAAACGTTTTTCCCACTGTTGATATTTTATTACTCACAGCTACTTACATATCTGAAAAATATACCAACTGAAGGACCAATCAAAAAGTTTTATAAACAGTAGTTAATCATTAATAAAGTTCAATGTGAGTGCCATGAGTGGCTCTAGCTACATCAAACTGATATTAACCTCCTGCCACATGTTACAGGGAATTCTGTGATCAGTTTTTGCACACAGCTCTCTGATGCATGTCTTTGAGTTTGTGTAATGTCATCCACAGTGGGGGTACATAGACACAAAATCCCACAAAAAGAAATATATTGATGTCAGATCAGGCAATCTCAGAGGCCATTACTGAGGGCATCCATGTCTGACCCAATGATTAGGAAAACATCTGCCCTGATAATACATCACTTGGTTACAGAAGTGTGGTAGGGCGCCATCTTGTTGACAAATTAGGTTTGGAATGTCCTCCTGTAGCTGCTGCATTTACCATTCCATAGAATGCTGAGGTAGATGATCCCCATCACTGTGGACTTCAAAGAGAAAACTGGCCAGTACAGCTTCCCTTGTGACACTCCTGCAGAAACATTAACCTTGGGACTGTCCCTTTCATATTCAAATGACTCATGAGTATTTTCAAGGCCACAGATTCATAGATTGTCAATTCACTTGTCCCAACACATGTGACATCACCTCTTCACAGAAGACCAACCTGTTCGCAATAGTGTCATCATCATCATCATCCAGTTTTGACAGACGTTGCAACACGAGTTGTACCGCTTCACTGTGTCCATGGGTTTCATTTGTTGCAGAATGTGTAATCAATATGCAAGGATATGTAGGCAGTTCTGAAGAACTTGCCAAACAGTTGCTTTTGGTATGTCAATTTCCTCACTGGCACGATACACAGATTTTCATGGCCGCAACACAAATGCCTGGGGAATGGTTTCAACAGACTCTGTACTCACAGACAGTCTGCTATTACTTTTACCTTCACACACACAACCATTGTTAACAAAATGCCCATACAAAGCACAAATTTGTAGTTTAGTTGGGGAAATCCTCCTGTACCTCTGTTGAAACCACCACTGCACTTTAACAACAGATTCCATCTCATGAATTACTGACACAAAGAATGCCTTTTCCAGTCTGGATGCCATTTTATGGTACTGATGAATGTAACTATGACTAGTGGGCAGAATGCATAGGTGGCTCCAATCTCATGCCAAATAAAAACTTTTTGAGTTCAAATTTCACACACTTTGTATTTCAAAACAGTAACTTAAACAAGCTCCTTGTAATAAAATGTGAAAATCAGAAAAAACCACTTACAGGTACCTTGTACATATGGGACACACAAAGGACCCACCACGTAAAATTTCATTAACATGTGTTCAGTACATCTGGGAGACAAAAGACATGCATAGAAAATGGAACTAAATTATAAACACTGGTAAAAATTCTATATGAAATACTGTCTACATGTCACATATCAATGACACAAAATGTTACTAGTATATATGACAAACCTGATGTACACCGAATTTGCATTAAGGATACCATGCATAGAAATGTGTCACTGAACAGTATGATAATTACTGTGACTGAAATTATGGACACTTTCTATATCGCCTCTGGCTAAAGAAACCCAAAATATTTCACAGGCTGGATCAGCCTCTGTGTACTGGAGGAGGCTCCACCACTACACTTGTCATCTATCAGCACTTACCTTGATTACAATAGCTCAAAATCTACTGACTGCTCAGAGAAAAATTCTCGTAACTACTTTCCATCAAAGACGACAATATAACCGATATCTATATACATCCTAAATTACCCTTCAATATAAAATGGTTAATTGTAAAATTAGCTCATTAAATTCTAACAGCTAATAGTGCAGTAATTCTTCTCAGTATATTTGGATATTATGTATTACCTGAAGGCCCATTTTGGCCAAAACATGTTGGAAGCAAAAGTTTCTGATATGTATAAAAAACATTCTTAGTTGTGATTAGCAGTATTTTCTACATTTTTGTCTGTATTAGTTGATAGATTTGAAAGAAAGCAGGCATTGCATGCCCTTCCTGGAACTTCTTGTTAGGAACTACTTATAACAAGACATGCACATACCACATCCGAATGTTGGGGTTTATATCACTGTATTTTATGGAGGCCCTAGGATATTCAGCTGTTTCCCAGTGTGTTTGCATCAAAAGGATACAGACCCCGTAGCCATGGATTGATAGATGCACTGATGAAAAAGCATGTGAGACACCATGATGCCATACCAATTGGATAACAATGTGTAAAGTTGGCAACATTGAGCACAACCCAATCCTGTAGGAGTGGCAGCTGAGACTGTTGACAGGCACACTCAAAAACCTACAAAACAGTAGCATTAACTGCGTTATAGTTCATCACTTTCAACCACTTTAGTACAAAGTTAAACTTTATGTATGAAGCAGCCTCACGAAAAACTTCCCAGAAAAGAACAACTTTATTACAATAACTTAAAGTACCCGTTCCCTGCCACAATTCTTAATACCAGCTGTACCAAAATAATGATACTGCTTATTTCTTGTATCACACTTCTTTAATACACTCATACTTAATGTTAGGAACAAAGTGAATGCAAATCCACTACAAGCTCCTTAATAAGTTTCATAAACAATGTAAGCAGCAACAGGATATTTTATCCTGTTAACTGACAAGTGGAAGTTAGCGCAATGTAAGATACAAACAATGAATTACTGTTACTTGCATTCAATTCAGATTCAAATAATTAAAAGATGACATGTCACATAGCTTTCCAATTATTACTTCTATCGCACTGCATGTTGGCTAAGTGACTATACACCAATATTAAAAAGAGAAAATACTGTACATTACTTTGTGCATTATACCATATACAGCCAAACAGGAAAACAGTGGGCATGGACGGAAACTGGAAGACAGAAAAACTTTCTTTATGTTACAGATGTATGTGTATGTAACATAATATCATCTTTTCATCCCTCACTGATAGGGTCATTAAATTAAAACAAGTTGATAAGCATACATATATTGTACACTAAACAGGTGTGTTAAAAAGAAGCAATTAATGGCATGTTAATATTGTCACTCTACTCCATCACTTAACTGTGGTCCAATATTGCATGTGCCAACAAAAGGATGCTCCACATAGTTTCCATTTCTCCTATACTACAGCACATGTGCCAGTCTTGCTTTTCCCCAGGTGATGGGATTTCCCCCTAGTATGATTGAAACTACCTAAAATGGTTTTCCTTGATTGTTGGATTCAATTTTTTTCAAAACTCTTAGACTTAAGGAAAAAATGTGTTCAACATAAAACATAATTATCATTCAACTCTACAACTTTTGTTCAAAACATTTCCTCTTAGATAATTATTTAATGAGTTATGCGTGACATATACACAGAAGCACATCAATGGTCATACAAAGTAGTCAGTAAGATTGCCAGATTTGCACAAAAGATTGATAACAGCTGAAATGCAGGAGTCACTATGGTGCGTGCCCTTCTGTATTCTATTCTAAGATTGCCAGATTTAAATGAAAATAGAAAATGCTTTAAAATTTTTCACAAAACTCTCCAAAATCCAATTTCATAAAAATTTGTTCAGCAGTTATCAAGTTGTGACCTGTGTGCAGATTGACAGATGGTGAT
The DNA here is from genome assembly GCA_013340265.1 of Coptotermes formosanus. Taxonomy (NCBI): domain Eukaryota; kingdom Metazoa; phylum Arthropoda; class Insecta; order Blattodea; family Rhinotermitidae; genus Coptotermes; species Coptotermes formosanus. The sequence goes on from BLKM01000200.1 coordinate 1,408,783, forward strand.
TTTCATAGGTGCCCAACAGGAATGTAAACATATGTATAAAAGGATGAGATAGGCAGGATGCACCGATATGGTAAAATGAAGACATCAAGACATGGAACATGGGGATATCCCTGCTACACACCATTCAATTTCTGGTTACATGTTATCAAAAACATTCTTTCATAATACCAAACCAGTTGCATTCAGTACCACATACAACCTACAACTGAAGATGGAATATCTAACAACTGCATACAGAGTAATGAAATCATAAATAATGCACCGAATTTAATTTGCATATGCACAGTGACATACATACCTGCACACTACAAAATACCCCAAAATACACTCTTGTTACATTTAGTTTAGACGTTATTCTGTACAGAATGACATGGTATAATAAATATATAATTAAGAGAAGCTCATTTCACTCTGGTCTGTTTGTTACAAAAATTAACGTATTAATGCATTAATACTACACTGACCTACCTGGTTACTTGGTTTGTTTCTGTCACTAAAACTTTCTGATAATTCTCAGCACCATGCCCAAGTATTCAATTATTCACCATTATAAAATGTTATGAAATTTCATGCAAGGCCGTGGGCTTGAACAGATTCTTTGGCATGTCTTAAGCAATGGAGAAAGAGAATATTGATGATGCCATATAACCTAAACTCAGTTCTCTGGTTCCATAGTAGGTAAAATTGTTTGACCACCTAAGCAACTAAAAGTTCCCAAGCAGGACACACTTCCAAGGGGATATTTAGTAATTTTTGTAAAAGTGTAATTTCAAATGAACTGAAGACACAAGCATTTACCTGCCCTTGTGGTCGCAGCAAAAAAGGAAGATGAGCAACTGCAATGAACATTACAACTAAGTTACCTGGAAAACAACTGCAGCCAGGAGACGAGGGTGTGGCTGTTGTGTTGATAGAAATTCCCCTATTACCTTGGTCATAATTTCTGATGGGGGGAAAAAGTCTGTAAGCAGATTTGGTAGCACACCACAGATCAACTCCACTTCAGATGGATAACCTTTCTTGATCCTATTAATTAAGAAATTATGTATGGCATTAGACTTTAAACCAAGGAATGTTAAGCAGTTAGTGTTAAGGTACCATAGTCAGATTCTGACTTGAAATCAACATTTACATCTAAGATACACTATTTTTCTCTATTTTCTATATTTAACATGGTCATTAAATCTTCTGATATATTTGTGTGTGTTCTTACTAATAGCTGGCAAATCTTCATGAAACTTTGTGTGAACATCATGACAACAGACACTACTCATACATGTGCAATCTAATTTATATCAGCCGACACAGATATTCTGGGAATATACTTGAGAATCCGTCTAACAGGGGTTTATAAACATATCAGTTAACCTAAAAACACATGCATCTGAACAGAATGCTTTGCTCATAGAATGGTACTGCATCAATCTACATTACAGGATGTTTCTGGCCACCTAACCAGGCACATTCAAAAACAAATCTGACATGACCTTTGAACCTCAACATATATATCTGGATGAATGTATAATCCACATGGCAGACTGCATGAAAACTGGAACTGAGGAATTAAGCTGTAAAATATTCCCTTATGCAAGTCTGAATTTTAATACAGTAACAGACATAAATCTGCACCTCAATATGAAATATCTGAAATTCCATCTGGCAATGGCTTATATTTGCTGCCTTTGTGCCACGTAAACAAGAAATGTAACAGAGAACTATTTATCGCTTATAGTGTCCAAACCTTGCTCCCTACAATACAGACAAGGGGCATCCAAACCTTTTCTGACAAAGGGCCACAAACCAACCATTACTATGGGCTGGTTCATGAGACAGATGTGTAAAAATCACAGTAAGTGGTATACCTAACTACACAAATTACTGCGCAATTTTTATAGCCTACACATTATTTACAAATTTGCTCGTGGGCCACATGACACAACCAGATGGGCCATGCAACACAACCAGGTTGCCACAGATTGGATACCTCTGATTTATAACTTCTTTCACCTGTCAAACAGAGAGTAAGTGGAAGCTATTTTGAAAACACTGATTCTTTGAAGAAAGATAAAAATGATGACACTATGAGGATCGCAGTTCATCAATCATAGAACAACAAAGACTGGTCATTCTTCTGCGACAACAAGTGCTATGATGATGACAACAAAGCCAAGACCTATGGTAGATGAAATAAAACATTTGCCTTGAAATATAATTGTCTCTGTCAGTCACAATAATGTAACACAAACAGGATGAATATCCTTCAAGCAACAGCTAAATAGCCACATAAACAGTAATGAGTGTACAAAAACATTTTACAGTTGAAGACAGATTTTCAGCTGCATGGGAAGCTGCATCACTGTTCAAGCTGCACATACTTCAGGCAATGAAACAACGTGACACTGTGTCTTAAATATGAACTATTAAACTGACCACTTTCCAACATAATGGTGCATTAGGGTTACCTTGTTACACAGCCAGTCTGTATATAAAAAGGTTACATTAGCTCTTCAGTTTTGAGTAGAATGCAAGTGGTATGGATAAGCCATTTACGTTTTTGTCAATACACACTAGGCACACACCTGTCAAAAATAGCAGATGTTTTTTCCATGGCTTGTATTAACAGTTCAGGATCATGGTCCTTCCTGTTCAGTTTGTCTCCACTTTGCTTCAGATCTTCTGATCTTTCTGTAAAACATAATATCCAAGTTGTGTGGTCTTTAATATACATCAAAGCTCAGAAATGGTCACACGTGCATTAAAAATGAACAACCAGACACAAGTTTAAGGAATTTAAGCTGTGTTGCACCATACCAGAAACATGGCGGTTAGGAAAACAGGGTATTTCTCATCTTGCCCAAGTTAAATAGAAACCAATCTTGAATGCTAAATTTTATACATAATTCTAACACTCCCCACGCTTCTAGCACTTATCTTCATTTTACGGAATCATCTGTCACTAAAAAGTTAGTAATATAAACATCTAACAATATATATTAGATGTGTACATATATAGTTAAACACCAAGCAGTGGAGTACTTCTTAAAAAGGCAAACATTTTTTCAGATTCTTGAGACATTCTGCACCTTTTACAAAACCTGAAGGTTTACTAACATCTTTACAACAATCCAGCACTGAGTTTTCGTAACTCAGCTACTGATTTCCTACCTGTATACATACAAGACAGAAGCAGCTGCAGTGCAGGAACTGCCATGGTTGGGTTTGGATGTCGCATCCGTTCTACAGCCAGCTTCATCACCTGCTCAGCTACTTTCCCTCCTACAGTGCCAGTCACCACCAACCTCTCAAGGCCCTGTGATGCAACATCAATACGACTTGTAAAATCAGTGTCTGTATGTTTGTGGACAAAAGGCATCAACACTCAGGTACCATGACCCATAGTTCAACACTACCAATATCAAATCCTGACAATCGACATGGTGCCAAGTCAGTTCCATCCACCTCCCACTTCACAGTTGATCTTCCATTTGTTTCTTAATTGGTCAAACAGTTCTCTCAACAACATCCTCCATGTGATCTGTACTCTTCTGGGATATTATGCAACATAGAGCGGTAACTGTCTACTGACATTTCGGGACAATGTATCAGTCCCATCTTCAAGGGCCTTGGACTTCCTGACCCTTGAAGATGGGACCATTACATTGTCCCTAAACATCAGTAAACAATTACCGCTCGACGCTGCATAATATGCCAGAAGAGCACAGCTCTCATAAGCATCACGGCAGAAGCCTGAAATCAGGTTTAATATCCAACATGTCTACTCCTTCCAGCTACATTCCCAGCCCACTGCAGCCACTTATATTTCAGTTTTCTAAAACAAGGTGACAGGTATTAATCACTGAGCTCCTACCTAGGTAATTTCCCGCTGAATTTGTCTCTCTTAGTTTCACATGTTACCTTGAGCAATTTACTTAAAAACACATGCCACTTATGACTCTTATCTTTTCAGATTTTGTCTAGTCTGTTATATGTAGAAGAACATAACATTTGTGGAGGCAGATCTGTTTCCCTTGACAGATGAAAGGGTGGGGAAGCACCCACTCCACTGGGTGCTACAGAAGCAGCCCCTGCCCCCACCATCTGCCCCCTACATTCATGTTTTGTCAGCAGGAGATAGCAGAAACAAAAAAATTGTTGGAATACCTGTTAAGGCCCAAAACTGAGACAGAAAAAAACATCAAAATTAACGACTCCACACCAAACTAACAACCTAAATCACAAATACTGACTGAGAAGAAAGCAAAAATTAATCTCAGATATGTGTATTATCTCCCTGTTGCTACAGAAGAAAACTTGACCTGACAAGAGAAATTAAGAAAGACGAAAATGAAGAATGTACTGGAACTGGGACAGAGCAGTTGGTACAGTGACTAGGCTATGTGCTGGACAACCAAAGAATTGTGGCTTAACTCCTGGTAGGGGCAAAAGATTTTCCCATGGGGCCCACCCAGCCAATGGTCCTACCCAATGGGTAAAAGGGGCTGTCATCTTGGGGGTGAAGAGGTATGAAGGGAACCCCTCACCTCCACCTAGTGCTATGGTAAAGAATGAATGCAGTTACATTTCCACACCCCCATACGCCCTCATGGCATGTACAGGGACAAATGTACCTTTACATTCTGAGGAACTTACAAGATTCTACTGGCCTTTGCCATTATTTGCTAACTTCCGTGTTCATCAAGGGCAAAAGATGATGCCTCAGAATGAAAGCTCTGAAATTCAATAAGGACTGAAGATTCTGCAGGCAGATAAAGGCAAGTGACAGATGACTCCAAGTACAAGGACAAGTTTGCTGGAGTCTTGGTCCTACAGCTACAGTTGAAAAGAAAGTGTAAAACATTCTTCTAAAATATGAAACTGTTCCTCCTACTGATATTAAAAGTAAGGTGAACACATATCACAGCAGACACCCACATTCATATGGCCTTGTTAAGATACACAAATTGAATGCTCCTTTGAGGCCAGCAGTGAGCTCCATTGGCTCCCCATATTAAACCCTGGCTAGATTCCTCCAGAAGATACTCAGTCCATCAGTCTATAAATCAGAACCCTTCATGCAAAATTCGCACCACTTTATCGAGCTGTTAAAATATGTCAATCCTCACAGTCTAGATATCATACTCAGTTTTCATGTTGTTTGTCTTTGCACCAGTTGACAAAGTCCTGTAAAACACTGCACATAAAGCATACTTGAATGATATCCTCTGCCAGCCTTATAGTAATGTCTTGTATTGGCAGTTTATTTGTGAATGTTTCAATGTAGGAACAACATGATCTTGCCAGTTGGATTTTTGATGTAGCAAACTTTACAATTGTAAACTCCATTATTACTAGTTTCATGTAAACTCTAGCTGCAAATTGTTGGTTTGAAAAGTTCTTCTGTCCCTACTTTTGCACTGTCCAACTAAACAAAATAAGACAGCCTAAAAATATCCTGAAAGGAAAATAAAATAATAACTGATTACTGCCCTTTAGAAAAGTTTGAACATTTTAACACTCTGCCTTATAAAGGCCTTCTTACATACATTATCATTTTTAGCATAAGTTACACAGGTTGAAATGATATTGTAAATGACAAAGTTTTCAGACTGCAAAATACATACTGCAATATGAGGTGGAATTTAAAAAGGAAAACAAAGGAACACTACCACAATTCTGTATGACAATGGCAGTTCCTTTAATATTACATGGGTTGCAGAAAGAAAGACACCACAAGTTTCAGTTCACAGACAACATTTTTAAGATACATTAAGGAATTTCTAAGAACAAATATGATAAAAACAATCAACACAAAAATAGTAAGAACCATAATTAACAGGAAATAAAGCACAGGAACATAGAACCTGGCAACTAGGACATCTGCAAAGATATGATTATGAAACAAGCCTGTTATTATACACCACAATAAAGAAAAAGTCAAAAGTGATGAAGATGATAATAAAAATTATTTACCTGCCACTTGTAGTCATGAAGTGCTGTGTAACAGAATCCCTTACAAGGCCAAACAGTTGAATGCCAAAGAGTAGCTAGTACTGTTTATCAGTTACTGTTACTGGCAATCAAAATTTCAGACTTTTGGTGAAACAGCAAGCTCAAGACACAAAACCACAATCCTATCTTCACAGATTTAACCTGGCAGACAATAATCATGGAACATATATTTGTCAAGATGCAACTACACTAGACTTTTTTCAGGACACCTCTGAACAAAATGTTAAATTCCAATTATGCAAGTTTAGCACAGATTATATGGGGACATTCAAAAGAAATGGCACATGATCCTACCTGGAGAAGTGCTAAATGTACACTTGGAGACAAATTATTGGCAGCGACCAAAGTCAGCGCCAACTGCAACACTGCAGGCGCAACCTCAGTGTCCATCATTTGTTCCTCTACATTCTCTAGCAGGAAAAATACCAAACCCCACATCACCAGCTGATGCTCCTCACTGTGGCTATTCGGACTACAACAAAAGTAAATTCAGTACTTATAGTGATGACTGTCATTAACACCTTAGAGAAGTAATCATGTCAGTGGATGCGAGGGAACTGGTAACATCAACGTTATGTGTAGCAACCATGTTGCATGACACAGCAATTGAAACCTGATCATCTAAAATTGTGAGGGTGACTCAATAAATATAACCTCCAGCCAAAAAATCTAATGTAAATTTAAAAAAGTACTTTTTCTACATAATCCAAAGCCTTTGCAAAGCACTTGATCCACCTGCCCTCCCCAGCTTGTAAATTTCCACCACAGAAAAAAAAAGTCTGCTTTCTGCATAAATTTCTATGATCGATGTACACATCTCAGGGATAGGAACACATGCATAGAGCACTGGTGGCATGCTAAGTGACAGGAAACATTTAAGTACTCACAGAAAAACCAGCCACAGCACCACACTGCACTCTGTTCACTATAAATCACTTTGCTGTAAATTTAAAACTCTTCTATCACACAGTAATTTGACAAAGCTCTACATTATTTTTGTAGCATCCACGCTACTCACAAATTAATGTAATCCAAGTTAAAGACAGTACCTCTACTTGTGTCCCAAGCTTAGGAAAATATGATGCTGCCTTGCTTAAGGAAGCCAGTTCCCATGGTTTTCATCTTATCGATGCTGGTGCGTGAGACAGGTGGCCAGTCACACTTTTTTTTAAGCATGTCATTTAATGATGCAGTCAATTGCTAAGAGTATACAGTGTATGTGTGATCGTAAAGCCTTGATAATGAGAAGGCCCTGGCCGACTAGGGGCTGTTGTGCCATTGGCTGGGGGATATACTGTTAGTGACAGATGAAGGAATGAGCACAGAGCAGAGGAAAACCAAAGTATTCAGATAAAAACCTGTCCCAGTGCCACTCTGACCACAAATTCCAGTGGACTGGCCTGGGGTCTAATCCAGGACCAATGGTGACAGGCCCCCAGTTGTGTTATGAATCAGGCGCAAATGGTGACTGTGCATGTGCGCATGTGAACGTGTGCACGCATATGCCCATGTGCACAAGAAATGTAACCTGCAGAGCAAAGAGTGTTCATTTGCAATACTTTTGGAATGTAAGCATTATGAATAGACTGTTGCCCAAACTTTTGTAAAAAATATCCAATTTCAGCAGTGCTGTGTAAAAAAAATACACAAAATGGAGGACAAACACGAAATCAACAGGTTTCTTGCTGGACAAGAAGAAAATCAGCTTACACAGCAAAAAAAACTTTCTGCTACAGCACATAAAATTAGTCACACAGCAAATCTTTCCTCTAGATTGGAAAGCAAGCCAATACTGTGGGTGGTTTCAAGAACTGGTAGTCTATTTCTTGATCTGGGAATCATGCTTTTCTCAGATCAGGCGTGGTTAACATCAAACCGAAAAGTGAACAACCAGAATAACACACATTAATGTTTTATACGTCCTCATGCAATTCAGGCAGTTCCTCTGCATCACCTTGAAAGTCAAGAGTTTTGTGTGCAAAGAGTACATGTAATACCATAAGGCCCATATTTTTCAAAGAAACAATAATTCACAGATTATGGCTTCCTACATCTCCATACTTGCATCCATGGAATTGTTATTTGTGAGGAACACAGAAAGATATGAGTTTATGGGAACAATGAACATTCTTTGCAAGATGTAAAAGATAATATTGAAAGAGAAATTCCTAAAGTCCAAGAGAAAAGTCCTGTCACGTGTCCAGAAATATTTCTGGAAGATAGACAACCTGTTTAAAGTTGGAGGTCAGCACTTAAAACTCTTCCACGAAATATGGTAACTTGAAGGTTGGCAAAAAACAGTCTCTAAACTTCTGGAAGATGCAATTTCCAATTCAATAAAGCTTCTGTGACAGATGCTGTGCTCAGGAACATGGCTAGAAGTACGTGGTGTACTATTTAATATTTTTCTTTACCATAATCAAAATTAATTTTCTGAAATTTCTTCTTGCATAAATTATGACTCATGATTGGTGAGTTTCAAAGTGATTCCTATGGACAAGGTATGGAGATTTCCACCCAACAGTGTGAGATGCTACTGAATAAACACTGAAAATTTAATATGAGAGACAACAGCTGGCAGGAGTTGACATAAGAATAAAAATCATATCTGTACCAAGCATAGGGACTGCCTCAATAGAAATAAAAAAAGGATTTGAAAAAAAATACGCCGACTTCACAACAAGATTAGACTAAGAAGTCCTAATATACATACACTCACCTACTGCCCATGTTGATATGCTTCTGTATATATTCAATAGCTACTGGCTGGATATGATAAATCTCATCTGAAGCAGATCCACCACTGATTTGAACATGCTGTGTTGCAGTTCTTGTAGGAGCTGCTTGCAGCAAGTATAGAACACCATGCAGGCCAGCAATTCGTGCTGGCAGGAAACCAGATCGCAAACTGTTCTCCACCAACTTCCTCACATGATCATACACCTCTGCATCCTTCATAACATGCAAACAAAAAAACACATTACTGGAAAGACCAAAAGGATAAACTGATGAATACTTAAAAGTATGAAAATGAAATGATAACAATAAGCATTCAATGAAGCATGGTCTCCTATGAACAGTTGATAGTTTTTTCAAATGAGCAAGAAATTCTACGCTTTTGCTGAACCCACAGGAATGTCATAATTTTTGAGAAGCCCATAATTTGAGTCAGTTAAATCTTTCAAAATAAATTTCTTTAAGTTCCGTCTGGTATTACTGTCCCACCTATGCCTATAAGGCAAGACAGCTTAGTCGGTAACTCAATCCACATGGGCTTACCATGCAGTTTTCAATACCTAGCAGCAGCAACACCAGCTCTACAGCCCACTCACTCTCCTACCAACATACAAGGGGGACTCTTGTCCTGGTGGTAAAGTAGCCAGAATATGAAGATGATCAGTCGGCTCCATCTAGCAGTGACGTTAAATATGCCAGGCATTTTACCTCCACTTCCTCATAAACATTCATGGCCTGGTGTTAGGCATCCTAACCAGTCCCTGTTTTTAAAATACTCCAATCTGCCAAGTGAATGGCACTCTTGCTTCATATTTGGAAAGCCATACATTCACCTCTCAGTCCAGACACTGGCTGTATTTGTTAAGAAGTTCTGAAGATTTCCTCAGTCACTCAAAGCAAATGTCATGGTAGTACCTTAAATTAGACCATGACCACTTTGACACACACAATTTCCAATTCAGTATTCACCAACCACATTCTCATTTGCCACTATAAAATCAGATCCGCTGAAAGCATTGTACCATAAATAGACTTAAAATATAGTTCTGGGTTTCCTCACTCATACTTCATTCTCTGTCCACCTTACTCTTTTTGGCTTAATCGCCCTAATAATGTAAGACAAAATAATGTGGTGCTCCTCATTATGTGACTTTTGCACTCCTCTGCAAATTTCATCTGACTGAGACCCAGCGTTTTTTCTCAAACATAACAACTGCACAGAGAAACTTACAGGCCCCAGCACAGCAGCTGCTTTGCAGGCACCAAATACAAGGTACTGATGTAATATTTCATCCTCTAAAGGATGATGCTTTCCAAGTTCCAAGCAAGTTGCTAGCATCCACTGGAACTGTGCCTTTTCAGTGAAGAGATCTGATATAGCCAATATGGACCGCACTGCTTCACTCACAAGTTGAAGTGGTGTCCCAGACTGAAATACCAAATACAGTTACAGTCACAGTCACGGTTAAATATGCACATTGCTACAGTTTTCATAGTTTCACTGGACTGTAGTTATTTAACATGGACATAAATTTATGCAAGATCTGAGTTTTGGACAGTGGCAACTACAAAAAATAGTATCTTGTGGGTTCTGATGCCATGTGGTCTGGTATAAATTTACCAACATTCTTTTGAAACGTCGGGTAATTCTACCAGATTAACCTTTTAAAGCCTAGCGGTAACTTTACGTACGACCAGGTTTAACATTAAAAAATTCTACGTGGTGCCCACATTGCATTTATGTGTTTTGTACGGATCTCAGAACAAACAGCAACGTTTGCCTTATAAAACATTAAGAGATTGGTTTTTATAACCGAAGTGGAGAGTGTTTACAGCGCGGTATGCACTGGGTCCTTATATAAAGCAGATACGCTTCGTCTTTAAAGGGTTAAACATCCCAATATCATAGAAGATGGTATCCTTTTAAATAAATTTAAATGAACAGTGTTCCTGCCCACAGTAATGTAACAATGGGCAAAGAAGTGCAGTACAGGACCACATACTTTCCTACTTACATTGCCCGCCCACGCTTGCACACGCGCATGCACACACACGCACACGCACACACATACTGCATCTAGTACTGGGGACTACCTGCTTACTCTCTCACACACACAAGCTCACTGCTTCATGATCTAATTCATATCATGATGTGCTACTGGAAACTGAGCTGAAATTTATAAGAAAGATTTTTCTGGAACATAAAAAGACCCAGGCAAATGTGTGGATGACTATCTCACATGCAGTTACAAAAATTAACCACAGACACAGAAAAAGGGAGCAAGGTTATGGACCAACTGGCAAGGTGTATAGAAGGCAACAAAACAAAGTGGTCTACAGTATGAACGGTGGAACACACAATGGCAGCCAAGACTCTAAACATACAGATTTATATAACAAACATAAAGAAAAAATGAACTGACACCTTTAAGAATGATACACACATACACATATGTGTGCGCGTGTGCACACACGTGTGCATGCATGCACGCACGCACACACACACAGATATGGGGGGGGGGGGGAGGGGGGGAGGGAGGAAGTTGTTTACAGACAGGATGACAGAAACACCCTAGAACCCACAATCATCACCAGAAATTCTGTGGTATTTCCAACTGACTCTTGAACTTGACACTTTGGGTGACAGTTACCTGGTAACAAACATTTAAATAACAGCTGAAAAAACGTATATCTCTGCCGTACTTGTAGATATGAACATGACATTTTCACAGCACATGGCAAAATTCATACCCATGTCAAGAAAAAGGACTGTATTACTCACACTTAGTTATGGAAGGACATGAAGCTACAAACCTTGACACCTCTGCCAGAATTCCACAGTTCAGTTTTATAACAGTTGATAGGTACAGACCACAGTGAGTCATTATCAATGACTGTGTTAGTGAACAGGTTTACGCCATTTCTTGTTAATTCCAGCTATTCACCTTCGTGTGATAAATGTCAAAACCGCTGCCAAGAAAGAACCCTAGCTGCATTTGTGACAGTATACTACAGTGAGTTTCTTTAGGGACTTCCTGATTTGTCCGTGCAAACCTTACACGTATGTCAGAATCCAACAACTAGACCCTGAAAGCAAATTGGTCTTTAAAGATTCAAGTCTCCTCAATTATGATGCTGCGTTGATAAGTAACTATTTATCAGTTGATATGGTGCAACATCACACAAGATTTGAATCTTACACACCACTGTGAGAACCTCAAAATGGCCTTTGCCCACAAGTCTTCCTGTAAAACTTCCCTGCGACTGTGTTGTGATATCCACTCCCACACCAATCACAAGCCCTTCAGCCACCCTTTAGTAAACGTTTATAGACCTGGAGCTTCTGGCTACCCCTCTTTTGGTGCAAAATATTCATACTATCCAGGGCAAGACAAAACTCATGAGATAAACTTCTTTGTTCACCCTTTCACTGTGTTCCAGCAACTGAACATGATTATCACTAATAGTCTTTTATTTCTTACATAACATTACTGACAGTTGTTTCCTTTTCTCTTGGGCACACCTTGATCCAGATGCATCAATCATACCATTACCATACGCTGTACTTAGCACACATACACCACAGCTCACCATTTGACTGACACACGGTATTTTTGTACTGAAAGTTTCTGCCGTCTTTCAGCCTTTTTGATAAAGTTTGTTACAAGACTTTTTAGTTGCAAAGGTTGTAATTATTAAAGTTAAAATGGCTTCCATTTTATTTCTGTCACTGTGTGTGTAGGCACGTAAATGCATTTATAACAAATATCATGCAAAGCAGATGCTGAAATATTTTATTTTTTGTCACAAAATTATTACCTGTGGCAAAGTCCACTGAGAGTATAAATCAAGTAGGAAGTGCAGGCAGGAATGGAGGTCAAGTCCACTGGCAGCCAAGCACTGTTCATGCTCCAAGCAACAAGCAGACACTGTAACATATCAGTCTGACTAGTAACATGGAAGTGAGAAAGAAGCTAAACATTCAAACATATAAACCAGAATTTAACATATTTATCTGAATATATGATGACACTTATTTTATTAACTTATCATCTGAAAAACTGGGAAGGTGGGGGGGGGGGGGGGGGGTGGTTGCAACTGCACACTTAGTCAAAACCTCTTCTATTCAGGAACTTTCCTTAAAATAAAAGACTGTGACTGGGGATCATATTATATGCAAGGCCACATTTGTGTTCAGACAAATATGGTAACATGTTTTATATGAGTCTCATTAAAGGCGGTGAAGCAAATGTTAAGGGTGTTAGAGAACAAGCCGAGTGGTTCTGTTCCAGCTAACATATGTGAGACATGTGATAGACATGGGGTTATGAATGTGCTACAAAATTTTAGTCAGAAAATTGACTAACATTATTTCAGGTCAGAATCTTTAACACCCAGTCCTTTACTTAAAAAGCTAAAGATTAAATTACACAGTGCTACCTGTATAATTTCACCTTTTGCTTTGTATGGGTATATAACTCCACCTCCCACCCTAAGACAGAAACATAAACTTGCTGAAGTTTGAGGATCAAGTGCTGAGGAGAATATCTGGATCTGAGACGGAGGAATTAACAGGAGACGGGAACAATTAAATAATTCTCACTCTTCATCTAATACCATTAGGGTGGTCACAGCAAGATTCACAGAACAAGACAAGTGGTTCATATGTAAATCTGGAGGTTTAAACATCTCTAAAACAATATTTTCAATCTATACAAACACAAAACAGGTTGGGTGATCCAAAAAAAAATCGCTTAAACATTTACACTCATACACATACTGATCCAGTGAATCATTCTTGGGTCATGTAATGATGTCCTTTCAACTGCACAGGTTACACAGTGTTGAATCACAGAATGACTGTGAATAATAAACTGGGAATTATATGGAAGGAAGAGGACATGTTGCATTTATTTTGCATAATCCCAGACTTGGACTGTCAGGACTGATGAAGAACAGAGATGTGCAACTGTTCAAATTTTAAACTTATCATGAAAACTAAGCACACATGGTTCAACTAGACTTCCAATTTTCAAGTTCAATAACACAGTACTAACTCTACCACGAAAACAAACTTGTAGTGTGAAGCTGCAAAATCATGTCTCATGTGCCTCCTCATACAAATGCTCCTGTACCGTTGCGATGTCTATCCATATGTAAATTTCACAGTGGAGTGTTTTACTAAAATGTGTAGGGATGTTTCCATTTTGGTTAAAGTGGAAAATTACATATATTTAACATGAAGACCTACCATATTTCCTTCATTATAAGCTACCATAAATTGTAAGATATACCCTTAACTTAGTGAAGGATACTAAGGAACAGACACACAGTCAACTGTATGATGCACTCTACAATCTCCAGTAGGTTTCCAGGAAAGAATATGTGCATTACAATAGGAAGTATCACTATGCAAATATAAAACTTCTTTCCATTAATACACATAAATCAACATGAAAATAAAACTTAAATTAGGCACAATACCTATGCACACTCTTCTTCACTTGCACATCCCATCTCACATTCCATGTTTACAGATTCTTTTAAGTCACTTCTTAAGGTCAGAATTGTCCCACAAGACATCATCTTGTGTTGGATCAAGTGCATTTGTAATGCAGGATTTCTTGAACGATATATGCAGGCAGATTTGTGCCTTCTTAATTAACATTACCCGGATTAACTGCAAAAATATCCAGTTCATGGTCCCATCTCTGAAAAGCTCTGCCTGAAGACTGAACTGCAGACCATGACTGGGTATCGACAGTTCACTAAACTTTTATCCTTAGATCCCACTACTAGCCATGATAAAAGTAAGTATTCAGTACAATATGAGAAAATGTGGTTCAAGAATAAGAAAATGTATCTTGTTCATTTTGCATTATATCTATTCACAATGTTTGGACATATATACAAGTAATAAAGCATCCTTTAGCGTCCAGAGCATTGGTACAGCAGAAATCAGTCATTCCACCTGTTTTGGCAGTGTATAACATGGTTACATTTGCTGCTTACAGCAAATTAGAAAAATGTGGTATTAATTATGTCACAGTATGTGATTTAGATCCCATAAAATAACTATGACAAGTACTAAATTTTGAATTACATGTATTTGCACTGTTTTCTTATGCTAATAATAATAATAATAATAATAATAATAATAATAATAATAATAATATATGCTTCAGTCTCAGTATGATACCTTTAATGCAGGCCATGCCATGGCTCAGGCGTTTAGTCACCAGCCTCTCACCATGGAGGCCAAGATTTGATCACGGGTCGCCCAGCCCACGCAGGATTTGTGATGGACGAAGTGTCAATGAGATAGATTTTTCTCTCAGTGCTTCAGTTCTCCCTGTCAGTATTATTCCATCCACACTTCATACTCATTCAGTCATATTTCACCAATGCTATGTAGTCTTACAAACTGACAATGTCATTAAATAGCACACTTTCATGCTGTTTTCTGGCATTATATGTACAAACCACTAACACTACAATTCAATTTAACATATTATAAGATAAAAATAAAACAACACAACCTTGAATAACATATGACCATGTTTCAGATGCATTAATTTTGTTACTTTATCACAGGTTAAACTCAACTGCACGGCTAGTTGTTTGTAGAAATAATGTCTGAAGATGGCCCGATCATGCCAAAATAGGTAGCATGTATGAGTACTACAATGTAAAATATTCACTAAAGAAATTGTTTTATTGAGAATGAAACATACAGTACTATTAGTATCACCCCACACAGCATTACAAGAATTAAATACACAGTTCAGACATTAACAGACAAAGCAACATCACTTTTCAACACACCCATTCTAAACTGCTTACATACCTGTGGCTTTGCAGGCTTCACCCTCCCCAGGATTACTATTTCTATCCAGTATTCGAGTGGCAGTCCAAAGATATTCTAAGGACACTTGGCTGTATCCATACCTGCAATTATTTTCAAGAAAATTTAAATCAACATCATCAACTTCATGCACTGAAAAATGTAATATTAACATAAATATTAATATGTCAAACATGCATCATTTTATAAAATCTGAAGTTTACATACTGACTAATGCAATAAATTCTTCTTGTGCAAAGAGATACATTGATGTAGAATAAAAATCCAACATTATAGAGACTTTTTTTATACTGTTCATACTGTGCACTGTCTCTAATCAAATCACATACTATTTAGTCCAGCACGCACGCACGCACGCACGCGCGCACGCGCGCGCGCGCGCGCGCACACACACACACACATATATATATATTGCTGGTTCTGCTTTTGTGAAATCTTACTTTCATATGAATATCTGATGATGATCCCATGAGGGATCAAAACATGTTGGACTGATTTACAATATTTTATAACACAGAATATCTGAAAACAATAGAGTGCCTTTTGTTGGACTGAACCTTGTGAAATTTGATTACAGAGACTGTCTTTGTGTCAATCATCATGGACTGATGCGACGAAGGGTCAAAACTGTTCAGTATACTGTATTTACTCAAATATAAAATGAAAATTTCTTCCTAACTCACCATCTGAAAAACTGTGGAGGCAGGAGGGTTCACCTTGTAATCACACACAAAGTTAAACATGACCTCTGTATGTATTTTCCTGAAAACTGATGACTGTGAAGGGGGTCATCTTATATGTAGTGTTGCCTCATATTCAGGTAAATACAGTATGTACATATGTGTGCACCTTTCACAGGCAAGTCTTTATTGTCCAGGGACTGATCGTCCAAACAGCAGTCAGCAGTCACACACAACCCCATACCACAAGAGACTGCTCAACACTGCTCGTACCCTGGAAACAGCCTGCAGTGGACCACTAAACTGGTCACAGAATCCAGTACTTAGCATGCTTTAACAATCCAAATCCATTTCACGCACAAGTTAAACAACATTCCACATGATGCACTGCAAGGCGACCACTTATTGCCAGTCACAGAGACTTTGGGTTCAGGAACACTCAGCATGGTCTGCTATTCCACAGTAGCTTCCTTCACATGTGGAAACTCAGTACTATGTGACCTGCCAGCACAGACATCTACTTATATGACATGCACTTCCAGGTGTACTGCAGTGTAATTCTGAGCAACAAATAGCAAGCAACCTGAGCTACTTGAAATTTGGCTGGAATTTAACCATCAGCAGTGTTGACTGCATTTAGCTCTCATTCATGGTTCTGACACACTTTGAAACTCCCTTGAAATGAAACTGTCTACATTTAGAATGTAAAAAGGCTTCCTTTTATTTATAGACATAAGGTAATTAAACATGAACATTATGGCAACTGTATTAAGATAATATGCAATAACAAGTGTAGCTCAATAATCAGAAACACACTACAAGAGAGTGTGGTCCTTAAGCCAAACATACAGCAACAGGAATCTGTGATGTTCAGCAATAAGCATCACTGAATAATGAGAAACATGCTGCTGCCAGTGATTAAGTATCATGTTACTCATTAAGGCCAGAAAACATACACATCCAGAAAATCTGCTTTGCCCACAGATGTAAGGGACCTAACAGCAATGAGCAACTGAAATTCTTCAGCTTTCCTATGACTCCATGAGAGTACTTATATGCATCTCAATGACCTTGCTTCTTGGTGTTCCTACTTCGGAACTTCATGCTATGCTGGAGTTATGTATCAGTCTTCACAACCACCTCCTACCTCAATGTAAACTTTAATAATGGCAGTGCTAGGTGGTTTAGTTGTTAAAGGACCTCCTGTTTTATACGACAATTATAAAAGGAATTAATCTCTTGTTCTTGAAACATTTCTTACAGGTTACAAAGAAAGAAGATGCCTGGCTACAGCCATGTTTGTCAGTGAGGCTAATGATCTCTTGAATAACTTCAGTTGGTGTCTCATGCTACCCTGATAATGGGATGTTTTTGCACTGTCAACTTAGCAAAACCAGTAGGCACTCTACAGTGGAAATATGCTGCCTGTTAGGTAAAGAAACTGACCTCTCTCAACAAGGAATCTGAATTGATCCATCCCCATCCTTCTCAAACTCAGTGGCTAATTACAAGAGCAACTGTTTAATGTGCATTAATGAAAGCAAAGGAGAAGCAGTAGTCTACAGGCTGTAAGACACAAAACTTGAGTCAGGATCCCCTTAAGAACACATTCAGTTGTATTCATTTGCACTATGGTTCAAACAGTAACCTATCTGAAGATGCAAGTCTTCTGGTATGTTAAGCTATGTTGACTGGTAAAGAGTCACCAACATTTCAGGGAAGCAAATTTCCTCCATCTTCAGGATCTAGCAGTCCACAAATCCACTCTTTTCGGACAGCTTGACCTTGAAGATGGAGGCACCATGCTCCTCTCAAATATTGCTGTTGACTAGTAGACACTGTGTAACATCCAAGAAGACTTGAATCTTCATTAACACTGCTGCAAGAACTTAATAACACAACAGACTATCTGTCAGACAGTCTGTTAATGCTCTAAAGATTATCATCAACAGCCTTCCTTGCACTAACTGGAGGGACAATGGTTCTTCTAGAAAAACTACAGTGAAACTCATTTAGGACATCTCCAGTTAAGATGTTTTCCCTCCTAAGAAGTCAGGATAAAAAAGCACCAAAATTCTCCCATCTGATTAACATTACACGTTGCCCTTTTAATACATCCTCGCATAAGAAAATTTCCCACCTAAGAAGTAACAAATTTGACAATTAAACAATTTTTTTACCCATTTAATACATTTTCAGTATCAAAATCTTAAACAATTTCCCCGAGTTTTCATTCCTTCTGCTTCCAAAATACAGCATTCAAATGGTCCCATCAGTTCATATAGGTTAATCTCCAAGGTCATTTCTGCAAGTTTCACACAGCAGAATGACGCAACCTCATGGCTCGGGGATGTTGAATTTCTCCTGTGATGCAGAGACTGCAGTCAGTCAGTCCCCACTACTCAGTCTCTGTCACGATGACTGGAAGATTGAATCGGGGGCTGGAAGCCTATCCTAGCTGTTTCGCAACATACATGAGCCTGCATTTGGCAATGCTGACACGTGGAAGTTTCAATTGGCTGGTCACTAGGAGGGAATTTAGGCAGCCAATAACATTTGAAGAAGTTAGGTGCGCTAGCTGACAACACCCAGGGCATAAGCCGTGTGGAGGTGGAAGCCACCCCGCTGAAGGGACAGCAGTCTGACGCCATATGCGTGGGTGCTCCCACGCAACAACTGGATTAAATGTAATTTATGGGCGGTAATACAAATGCATCATGGTGTAGCGGGATTGTGAAACATCTGTGGTGACTGTGTGCAGATAAGTTACATCAGCAGTTCCAGAAAATAAATTCAAGACACGCCAGAGAAAGTGAAAGTGACTGCAACAACTAACCACCCCTTATGGTCTACTTAATAGCGAACCTATGGCATCTGAAGATGTACACTGCAACTGTTTTTGAAAAAGAGAGCAAGACAACCCATGCTTGAGAAATATTTCAAGGAAAAGTAAACATCTGGAATGAAATGTGAACTTGTGAATGAAAAATCAGTGACAGTATAGTTAAAGGTGTAAATAAAACTGTGAATGAAAGGTTACAGACAAATTGGTTAGATGGTCTGATACAGGTGAAAATGTGTTAAGACAGCTGCAAATTATACATATTCAGCATACATATGTAATAAGTTCACAAAAAATTAAAAAAATAGAATTTTTCAGTCCTACCCTTTTAAGACATTTCCCGCTTAAGAAGTCAAATTTTTTTTGGAATTTTCAAAAACATCTTAACAGGGTTTTACCGTATATGGCACTAACTGTAAGGATGATGGTTCTTTTGGATAACTCACGTCATTTACTGCTGCAAGGATGATTGTTCTTTCGGATAACCTACGTCATTGACTGCAACAATGATGGTTCTTTTCGATAACCCACACATCACTAACTGCAAGGATGATGGGGCCACTGTTCTGAACTACCTACACTGCCTTCTTATGCCATCTGATACTTCCACACCTAGTTCAGGCACAAACCATGAAGGTATACTGCTCACAATGTTCCATACATTGCTCACTTTGTGAAACATACACAACAGGGAGTGTGTGCTACCATAAGCATGGGTGATATACCAGCATTTTCAACACCATATGTAGACGGTTCTAATGCCATGCTTTCGCCTCATGCTGGCAATGTGATGCATGTCAGGGAGCGTATGGTGACTAGGTCATCTTACCAACCAACCATCTTCTGACCCACTCACAACTCATCACATTAAAATTTCCACTACGTGTAAGATTCTCTTTCTGATGGTACTTTATTACAGCTTTCAAATTCATAATTTTCTTGTTGGATCTCAAATATACTTTATAACTACTGTGTATGTTCTCACGAAATTATGTAGTGTTTAATATAAACACAGGCCTTAGAGCTGCATGTCACTCTGTTCTGTGGTGACAGCCACATATACCCAGAGCACAACAACAGACTACAAAACAACTGACGTGCCCAGACCCGCAGTACTCAATGTTTCCAGTATGTACACTTTTTTTAAATCACACTTCAACTCAGTTTTTAAATTAAATAATGGTGGGAGCATTTAATACATGCAAGAGAGAAAATACAAGCACAAAGGGTTTTGTGAGAGAACCTGAGGGAAGGATATCTCTTGGAAGCCACAGATATAGATGACAGGATACTAATAAAATAGATCCTAAAGAAATAGGATGGGGAAGTGTGGACTAGGCTCATCTGGCACAGAACAGGAACCAGTGGAGACTGACAGGGTAAAGCTAACAGGTGCAATCCAATACATTTTACTGTTAAGATACAAACAATGTCCACACATACAGACCTGTCTGGACTGAGAATTCTCTCAATGTTGCTTCTCTTCAAGACATGTTTCAACTCCAGCCACTGTCCAGTCAGCTCCTGGTCTCGTACTTTCCAGCAAAGCAATTCATGAATTGCCCGCAACTTCTGACTGCATCTGAAATACACAAAGCCCAATTACCTGTACGGAAATGGAAATCTGAAATTAAAGTAAACATATTTTTTAATGTTAAAAAGCCAAATTAAAGAATTTTATGGAACCACAATTTTACATTTTTCTGAGAACTGGCCAATACAATACAGCATAAACTGCAGAAAGTAGTAAACAGAAAGAAGTGAATAAATTATCATACACTGTGCTCAATATAACAGTAGAAAATGTACATGTAATAACACAGTATGTCATTAACACTTTGGTAACAGAAAGAGAAGGTTCAATACCACTAAAACCAAAGCCCAGCATTGTTCACAATCCACCTTAATGATACCTTCTACATGGACATTTCCTAACAAGCTTCCCCACCAAAATTCTATATGCATTCACCCCATATCTCCCCACCCTACATTTAGGCCCAGTAAAATTCACCACTTTGACCTTACCAACCTCACATACTATGTGAGCTGGCCAAATCCCAATAGCCCTTGTTATGTAACATCCTGAACTACTCACTTATTTCATTGTTCCTAGATACTCAGCATTTTGTTTTCAAACTCTTGTGTGTCCCTTGTCAAGTGTCTGTAACCAGAAGGTGACAGCTTGCCTCATGCTAGCATTTGTTGCAAAAGGCTTCCCAGCCAAGACCGTCTTTAAGTGGTCCAAAGAGGGTGAAATCACTGAGCAAGAGTGTAGGAAAGGTGACCCACAACCTCCCAGCTATAGCACTGTAACAAGTCACAAGTCCAGATGGCACTATGGGACGCAAGAATTTCCATCTCTCTGGACCCTTAAACACCACCTGGCTGGCAAGCAACTTCCAGCACACACTGATGTGATGCAAGCTGTCATATCGTAACTACAGACAACTGATACTGATTTCTTCTACACCAGAACACATGTGTTGGGGGAGACATGATGTGTACCATGTGCTGCCTCTAAGTAAGAACAAAGTTCTCAGCACGACAGTGGCACTTTTTTTAAAGTTCCTTACTTTCTCGCATGTACAATACAAACATGCCAATATAACTCCAACGGAGTATATTCATCTTCCAACTGCCACGTGAATCTCCACTATGGTCTTTCTAGTCACTTACAGCATGTACAAATTAAATACTTCACTCTTCTGTCTTATTCACCTCGTGCTGAACTTCTGTGACACAAATGAACAATTAAAATTCTAATACAACCCATTAAGTTTACTGTAAACATGGCTAATTAAAAAATGAAGAACAGTTGATCATATTCTTACATTTCATTACATAATCCAGCAGGCAAGACATCAAGAACACGTACATTTTTACATACTCAAAAAGGACAAAAAATATTAAAAATTTGTTACTTCGTCCAAATTGCTCAAGAAGCAATGAATGACAACATCCAACAACATTTACGTCACTGAAGATTCATATCTGTTTCATTGTATTCTACTCACAATAAACTATACACAACAAAAATGTTTAAAATTAGAGAGATATTACTGAGATTTATTATTTTTTTGTATGGCAAGTCATGGCTAAGAAAACTGATAATGTCCAATATCAGCTTCTCATCCAATACAGGACTGACAGGAACACAAATAAAATTTTCCCAGCATCAATCCCTGTAGACCTTATATGCAAAGATTTCATAGAATCCATTCAATAGTTTTTGAGGTGAAACAGGCACAGAAATGGAGATTACTGTTTTATCAAGGGTTCCTACACCTTGGATGAATAATTTTATACATGGAAAAATCATCAGACACTTACTATACTTATTTTTTACTACAGAAAATAAGCAAAGGCAAATCACAATGCTTATTTTGTGCAAAGATTTCCTAAAGCACAAAATGGACCGCACATTTTAGTGAACTTCTAACAGCAAATTTAATACAGATGTAATGTACCTACTTGGACTGCAGCAGTGCCTTTTCACGAGGCTGGTGTACCAGCTGACTTGCATTGGGGTTTCCTGGCATTGGCAACATCAACGTCTGCACCAGAAGAGCTGTTATGGCCTGCACTGCCAAGCTGCTAGCATGCACCATAAGGGTGACTTCTTCGGGCGCACAGTTTTCAGTAGGATGTGAGCTCAGAACACTGAGAAAAGCCATCCACGTCTCTTCAAACTGCTGACGACTTGTCCACCCAAGAAGGGTTATCCTGCAGTAAGAGCTCATTATACAAATATTAACAGAACTCTACGTGGTGCACTGTGCATTTCCTAAAGTTTAAGCATTATATCTTTGTAAAGTGTTATACAAAGAAACCTACCTAAAATGAAACCTACGTGAAACAGAAACATGTCTTAACTGGAATGCTTCTTGCAACCAAATAATAAGAATCTCAGTGTCAAATTAATTCTGTAATCCGCAAAATGCCTAACGTGGAAACAGAATGGAAAAGCAAAGAAACTTCCACAACATTTTGTTATACATTGCAATTGTGGGAATTTAAGATACACATTGAAAAACTGAATATTATTTTTGTACTCTTGCTCCTGCACTCTACCAGCACTGGAATTCTAGCAAGGCTTTTTTTCCAACAATTACGCACATTCCTCATAATGGGACATTTTAAACAGCAACCTGTCAGTTGTCTAGACATAGTATGTGACAAGCATTGTGTCATGGCTTATAAACCTGCAGACATTCATGTGAATGAGAAACACATTTTACACTTGAGTACAAAGTGATATCATCAAAACAAATTAAAATAAATTGGACATGCACGCAATAAAAAAGCTCAGCGTCCTTAAAGATCATGTTTGTGAGATATCAGAGACAAAAATTACTATAAAAACAAAACATATGGCTCAGTGTGGATGAATATGCAAAGAAAAACTGAAAAATGCAGACATTAATGATGATGAAATGGATGGTTGAAAAGTTTAAAAAACAGATAGAAACAGATGGGTTTCAAACCCATGTCATAAAGCATGGAATGCAATGAAGAAACAGTGACTCATCAGGCAGGTGAATTGTCATCCCTTACTGAAATACACCAACCCAAACTTGGGTTCCTGAGCACCAGTACATCACAAGAATCTGTGTATGCCTTGGAGCACCCACTAGTGAAAGGAAGGGCACCTGGGTGTGCCTCAGAACACCAATTACATGTAAAAGTAAACAGTAATGGTAAAGATGAAGTTATCCCCACGCACACCATGAAGGCACATAGGGGGCTGGAGGTGTAACACTACCAATTAACCCCTGGATACAAATCTGTGTGGGCCCCACAAGTTACCCAATAAATATGAAGCTCAGTGGACCAAAGAACACCCCAAACTCCACCTAACCACCGGACTTTAATTTGTGTGGGCTACGGCACTGACCCAGTGGATAAGAATACAAGTGAGCTCTTGCACACCAATGACCTGAACAGAAGTGCGGGTGGCAGGGGCAGCTCATCCATAATGGTTGCCGGGCTGCAGCCATCCCACAGATTTTGATAAAAAGTAAACTAAATATCTGAATAAAAGTTTTCGTTGGGAGATAAGTACATTAGTTAAAAGAATATGAACGAAATCGTTTTTAATTCAAATATTTATGATGGACTCCGAGCACTGCAGAGATCACAGCAGGCTGTGCCCTACCAAGGCCTTGCGCACTAACTTCAGCACAGCTAGGTCAAGTGGTGGGAGACTCGGTCAATTACGTTGGTGGGTCGGCTGCAGTCACCACAGCCCAGAGAGGCTGCAGTCACTGCATCCCAGATGGCATTTCAAGGAGAACTTCTTATACCTGCTTACCTTTCTTAACTTTTCAAATGCTGGTATTTTGATAACCACTTTTACCTAGCTGTTTTCAAAGCCATACTTGTGAACGTTTTAATTACAGTAGTTGCAATTTTAAGATAAACACAATCAACAACAATGTGAAGTATTTACTGGGCATCAACTTTTTGCAATTAACTCTTGCCGAGAAGGCTGAGATTAAGAATTTAGGTCATGCAACCCCTAATTTAGTTATTTCTCAGTCATTATCAAGCAGAATACAAACTTATATGCTAAAATATAACCCTGCTGTATATGCTAAACATAAGTGGTCAAGTGGCTGTGCTGAAAAAAAAAAAGACTTTATTAGGCCTTCTCATTAATCACATAGCAATCTCAGCCCCAGCTGACTATAACAAAGTCCCACAAGCCACCACTGGTGGTACACCCTGTAGCATCAGTCATGCTTGGAGAGGAATCTGAGTGGGCCCCAGGTGGACAGTTATCCATTAGTCTGGAGGTGGTTGGGTCCTTGGGCAGTGGAAAAGCGAACATTTCATCCTTCTGACAGCAACAGAACTCCAG
Source organism: Coptotermes formosanus (assembly GCA_013340265.1). NCBI lineage: Eukaryota > Metazoa > Arthropoda > Insecta > Blattodea > Rhinotermitidae > Coptotermes > Coptotermes formosanus. Next base: position 1,433,775 of record BLKM01000200.1, read on the forward strand.
TCATCTAGGCCATTCTGACAGAGTTCTTAGTGTGTATAACCTTTACTGTAAAGGACAAAAAATTTACAGTGCAGTTCTTGATATAAATTGTTATCATACCTGAATATAAGTTGTTGGAGCACATCAATGTCTTGAAGGTAAGCTACTGGAAGAGGCGGCACAACTGTGCTTGATGGACCACTCAACTCCGCTGCCCAGCCTTGCTGCCATACAATAGGCGGTGTGGTGACATATGAGTTTACCAATGGTAAACGAGATAAACTCACAATAAGACTCCTGAGAACAGATAGGATATATTATTTCTTCTAAACAGACAGATCCCTGTGCAATGTTGAGTTGCATGAAAAAACAAGTCAATTACAAAGGGAAAAAATTAATTTGAGGTATGACAAGTGCACTACCACACCTGCTGTTTGTGTGTAACATAAGCAGATTGCTGTTAACCCTTCAACATTATCAGACATAGACAGCACACCTCCCATTTTACAATTTTGCTGTCTAACATGTGCAGCATGCCCAGTACAGTTGTATTTCCATCTGATGTAAACAGCACACCAACCATACTATTATTTTACTGTCTGATATAATCAGCATGCCCAGTATGCATATATTTCCATGTACCATCTCAGAAGTTGACGCTCTTTACACGTGAACTCAAATACAAAACCATTCACTTTTCATTCCTGTCTGGCCAGATGCACTTTACCAATTTCCATAGCACAGAAATACTGCAACAATGTTAAATTCCAGGTTTTCACAACACATGTTACTCACATCATTGTCTTCTGGGTTACTACACTATGTCCCAGTGTTTTGGAAGAACGTGCTGCCTCCAACTTCAGCATGACTGAATTATGTTCAGGTGACTGCTAAAGTGATTAGAAGGAGGAAGTGTGCCTATTATATAGGATGATTACGAGGACTAGCCAATCAGAGCTAATGGGGAAGAGGGGGAAGATCTTGTACCGAGCCAATGGGAACTGAGATTACAGTAATAATTGGTAAAGTTTTCCCTGTCCACAGAATGAAGGCATGTATACAGGGGAATAGAATTATATCTCCACTCATTCTTAACCTTGGCACTAGATGGTGAGTGGTTAACATCAGGCCCTGGCTGCTTCACCCCCAGGTAAGAACCCGGTACCCACTGAACAGACGGCTGGGTGGGACCAGAGCCAGTCTCTATGTGTAAGAGGAGAAAAATGTACTAAAGATTCAGTGTAGCTAACCTACCAGAGCAGACGTTAAAGTCTGGCGCACTATGACTAGCGATAAATTCCGGTGTAGTACAGTGCTACTTTCATGAAGGCATTTTGAAATTACTAAACAGGAAGGTATCTCCAACTGTCCAGAAGACTTGAGATCTCCTGTTAGAGGCTAATCCGCATGTCCAAAACATTATGAAACAATAACCTGACCCACACAGGAAAGACTAACAACTCTCTTAAGAATGTCTCTATTGTAATGACTGAAATCAAGCTAAACTAACTGACCATTTGTGCAACAAAGCTACAGCATCTAACATACAGAAACCAACTGGCTGCTCTGTCTGCTAAGCAACTGGAAAGGAAGTTTGTGGCAAGTAATTCTGAAGGAAGTTTGAGATATTCAGAGTCTAACAGCAATACTCAACTTGATTAAAATGTCCTTTATAATGCTGATTTAAACAATGATAGATATGGAGATGATGAGACTGTTCAACTTTGTTTGGGAAAATATAGAAAACTAAGGATGTTGGAAATAAAATTTCATTGACAGTTTTTCAACAAAGAAACTGTTCAAATAACTGCTGAAAGACAAATGTATAATGTTAAACCGTGCTGGCTCAAACAAATGAGTAGCAATGAATAACAAAGAAAATGTACGCTGCTTGTCTCAAGCAAAGAAAGAGGAAAGACACAGTTTAGAGATATAAGAAATATGATACTGGCAATTGCAATGATATTTTAGAGATTACCACACTGACCTGAGTTAATATCATGTTTAAGGACACTCAGCTATTTCAGTATGTTTAAAATTTTCAATAACCACCATCAATCTTAGCCCTTCAATAGGAGCCTTGGTGCACCACAAAATCATAAATGCATTTGTGGATACTGTAAATTGAAAACTGTGTAATGAGGCACTTTATGATCTGTACTCCTCACCACATATTATGCATGTGATCAATCAAGAAGAATAAGATGGATGGGGCATGTGGCATGTAGGGGGAGAGGAGAGGTGCATACAGGTTTTGGGTGGGGAAACCTGATGGAAAGAGGCCACTTGGATGACCTAGGCATAGAAGAAAGGATATTATTACACCAGATCTTCAATAAATGGGTGGTACAGCATGGACTGGATTGATGTGTCTCGTGACAGGTGGTGGGCTCTTGTGAATACAGTAATGAACCTACAGGTTCCGCAAAATGTGGGCAATTTCTCAACTAGCTGAGGACTTGCAACCTTCTCAAGAAGGACTCTGCTCCATGGAGTTGGTGAGTTCATTAGTTAGTTATAAATTTAAAAACCCTCCGTACTAGGCAGCAGCTAGAAAATGAACCCCCACGTCACTCAGACATAAAGTGTGTGCAAAACAGAAAGCAGACAGTGTTCTGACGTAGGAACTTATTTAATTTATCTGACTGAACTTTAAAACAGCCACAGCCCAGCTACTTATAAAACTTCCTCAAGAACTGACAGCCACCACCTGGGAGCTGAGTACCCCTGTCACGTCCGGCCACCCTAAAAAAGACACTTTCTTGTTCACTGTTGTTACTTTCAAGATTCAACTACCTACATATTTGTTTATATGGGTACAACACGATGCTTTTTAAATGTCAATATTTCCACGGTGTTTGTTCAATACATGTGATATGATAGGGGAATGTCACAGCAAGCACTGATGATAATCCAACAGTTCTCAAATACATCTGCTTTACAGCATAGTAAAAGAATTATGGGAAATGGCCAGTGGAACAATTACACTACATTTTACACAGCAACATCCGTTTTGCATCTGCCAAATGTGTGGCAACTTGCTACATGGTTTATGTAATAAAATTCTGTTAACTACATGAGTTATATGGAAAGGTAGATTTATCACGTTGCTGAGCTTTGGAAAATACAGCTTCAGCTTGCGTATAAGCACCAACCAACATGACCATTGTTATCATTGCTACAATTTGAGCCAAGCTATGGACACTTAAGTCACCTTTATTAGTACCAAATGTGGGTGGTCTTAGCGTGCTTGTGGAATATTCATTTGCAATAGTTTTGCAAAGTAAGTGTCATGGAGACAATGTTGCCAACAGCTTTGTAACAAATACCCTGCAGCAATACTGCTGTGTAACAGAACAATATATATTAGCAGAAACATATGAAATAATAAAGTCACTGCTGGACAAAAATAAAACACAATAACCTGTGTTTTTCTTCGATAATGAATGATGTACATTAATTTAGAATGCAAACAGCCACAGAAATGATTTTTTTTTCAATTATGCAACAGCCCCTAATGGGCCAGGGCCTCCTCATTATCGAGGCTTCACGATCACACTCAGTTACACACACCACTCTTAGTAGGACTCCTCTGAAAGAGTGATCAGCCCGACACAGTGACCTCTACCTGACAACACACAACACTCACAACAGACAGACATTCACATCCGTGGCAGGAGTTGAACCCACAGTCCCAACAAGTGAATGGCTGCAGAACCATGCCTTAGACCATGTGGCCACTGGCATTGGCCAGCAACAGATATTAGGGTTCAAAAAGTTCCAGCGCTGTTCATAAAGCTCCTCTGTATGACTTTAAAGTCAGAAGCTGGTGCACAGTAAATGCACACAAAATCACAGGGCCTATGACCTTCAAGAGACAATAACTCTCAACCATTCTGTTTAATTAATTCTGACACAATTCTTCAGGGAATTAAAACACGAAGTACGGATACTTAATGCAGGACAATGCTGTGGCCCGAACTTCAAATTTCTCAGTGACTCCAACAGCAGAGGTGTTCAGCAAGTGGTTATTAATTCATGCACTGTGGCCTGATGCATGACTGTTGATTGGGGAAATGGAAAAAAAGCATTTACATGAAAAATTCACACTCTTTGCATGAACTGAAAGACCATATTTGAAAGGACCTTGATAATATTTCAAGATAAAAGCCTGTAATGTGTTGAGAAATATTTTTAGAAGGTTCAAAGCCTGCTTAAAAGCAGGAGGTCAGAATGTCAGGACTTTTCGCACAAATTAAAGTAGGGAAAATGTATGGGAAAATACAGACTCTAAATTCCCTGCTGATAGAGGCTTCCTGTTACTTTGGAGGTTAAATTCTTACTTAACCTTTTAAAGCCTAGCGCTAACTTTACATACGATCAGGTTTAACATTAAAAAATCCTACGTGGTGCCCACATTGTGTTTATGTGTTTTGTACGGATCTCAGAACAAACAGCAATTTTTGCCTTATAAAATATTAAGAGACTGGTTTTTATAACCGAAGTGGAGAATGTTTACAGCGCGGTACGCACTGAGTCCTTATATAAAACAGATACGCTTCGTCTTTAAAGGGTTAATGTGAACTATACCCTACCTGAGAAAAGCACATTTTGGTATTAGTTTCTGTCCAGCACTGAACCTGTCATTCAAAATTTTTCTGCTATAATGTATACTATTCTTTTGCACAGCACTCCTGATTCAGGGTATTTTTTACCAAACTGTCGATGGAATTTTTTCCATGACACATATGTACTCTGTGTATGTACTGAAAATGAACACTTTCTTCAAAAGAAAACACTTCTCAAATGCACTGACCACCTACTTCACATTAGATAAACACTACTTGTCAACTGTCTCATGCTCCAGTGCAGATAACAAGAGAAAAAATTTGGCAGATCCTTGGCTAAGTGAGTTTGTACTTACCGGTGCTTGGGGGACACTTGGTGCAGTGGTCTATATGTATGGAATATCTGCAGTACTCAAGAGACAAAGAAAATGCTCCCTGTATAATGTGAAAGGTCATCATAATGATGAAATGGAAAAAAGGAGCTGTCTATTTTAAACTAGTAGCCAACACTGGCCTGATGAGACTGAGAAACCACAGTCAGAATAACTGGTCATAAGACTTAGATACAAATCCAGGATTTCCCAACACAGACACAAGGGCTAACTACTATACCATCATACTTGGTGAATGATGTATGGTACTTAGGCACAAGAGCATCATTACCTGTACAATAAAACATACTCACTTGATTGGTTTGGCAAGGAACTTAGGAATGTCGTTCATTTTTAGTCTTGTTTTCTCCAGCCAAAGAACTAAGACTGCCATATGATGACAAGCATGGGCTACACACATAGTGTCAGGATCATTCAGTACAGCATTAAATCCTGATCAAAACAAAAAACATATTTCATGACATTTGAGAACTTGGTATGTTACATATGACATGGAAAGAAGAAGACCTTGCACAGATCATATCCTCTCACTTAAAAGTGCAAAATACTTGTATGAACTCTGCACTCTTACAAAACCCAATGTAAAGCTCCACTGCCAAAACACAACACACAGAATACCAGTATCATGACTGATCATGGGAACCTGGTGATCAATGAATGAGGCACTGTACTTTGAAGTCAAAGGTCTTAGGTTCAAGATCAGGTACATTCAGTGTTACATTCCTTATATCCAAGAAAAGAAAGACATTATATTATAGCATTTCTTCATCTCCTACTCAATTATTCCTGTATAATCTGTTTAAAATCTCTATTTCTTGCAGCAAAATGCCATATCAATTTGGTGAAGTAACTATATTTTTAAGTCAAATTTTTTTCCTGTAAATATGCTACTGTTACTGGTAGATAATAAAGTTACGGTCACTTTTATAAACCTACATCAGCTGTCCCTGAACATATTTCTAGAGTTTACCGTCATCTAACAGAGTAAACTGCAACGAGTGAATACTAACAGACACTGAATGAAGAAAATCACGATGACAACAGGCCTGATTACACCCATGTCTTACAATGTGTTTCCCAATGAATGTGTTAAAGATCCCTTAAAAACTGGACCACCCACACAAATACAGAGCTTACAACTGATTCACTCACACTGAGGGTGTTTTAATGACACAAAGAAGGTAAGTCTTGGATGAAATAGGTAAATGTGAGATCTGGAGTTCTCGCAGTGGTGCTGATTAAGATTCAAGTTTTCTGGGATATTACACTGTTAATCAGTGGTTACTAACATAAAGATTCAATTCTCCTGCAGTGTTATGCCCTGTTGCTGGGTGACTAGATGCCAATGTTTCAAACGATTTTAGTGCCTTTACCTTAACATTTAAAGCCTAGCGGTAAATTTACATACCACCAGGTTTAACATTCACAAATTCTAGGTGGTGCCCACATTGTGTTTGTGTGTTTTGTACGGATCTCGGAACAAACAGCAACTTTTGCCTTATAAAACATTAAGAGACTGGTTTTTATAACCGATGTGGAGAGTGTTTACAGCGCGGTACGCACTGAGTCCTTATATAAAACAGATACACTTTGTCTTTAAACGGTTAACGGCTGAATGGTCCAAGAACAGTAGCAATGCAGGAAAAGAGCACATAAAAACACGTGTTAGTAATAAGCAAGGTCAGCCAGTAGGAATAATAGTGATATTCACTGGGTGGGATGTAGGTGTACTGGCTGGGAGGGCTGTACAGTTAAGCTACACAGTTCAGAGGAGTCTGCTGCCTCCATCTTCAGGTTCGTGGTGCTGTGCAGTGAGCAGGATGACAGATGAAAAAGGCACACAAGATCCGTCAAAATGTAAGTTAACTACTAGCTGATCAATACAGTGTCATATTCCAAGCAACAAAGAGGTGAGGATTTGGAAGTGATAATTACATTTCTGAAGGTATCAACTTAGCCTTTACCTGTAGAGACTAAGCTAAATCACAAAAAACTTCAGCCATCATAACTGACAACCCGTGTGAGAAATGAACCAAGTACCTCCAGAACACAAGTCTGGGATGTTACTGTTACACCAGTGTGTTATGTATGAAGACAAACTATACTCACAGTGAGTCAAAGAAGTCAAATACAATGAAAGGTACATTTATTTGCAGATGACACAAAACAATAACATTAAAATGGTTCTTAAAACACTAGGTATGCATGTGTGAATTGACTTCAAACTGGCTCAGGTTAGGGTACATACAGCCTTGTAAATGCTGCAATGACTCTGGGTTCCAGAAAAGGAGTAGAATTCCTTGACCAGCTGAGAGAGTGTGTGTCAGCATCATAAGCATGACTCTGCTCCAGAGATTAGGCTACATATAATATGCTGCTAAAAGCATGATTGCATCTTCATTATTCATTCTATAATAACAAAGCTCAAGTGTTACCTGATACTGTGATAGCAGGCAGTAACTCTCCCTGAATCAGAAACTTGATAATTGCACTAAGTGCACCAGCAGCTGAAGCCACCCATGATGCATGATTAGCTTGGCCAATAACACCCCCTAAGTTTGGCTCACAAAGAACCATTTCAGCACAGCACAGGCCAACATGCAAATACCATGGTTTAATCTTAACAGCTCCTAAAACATTAGCTCGAAGAAGTGAATGAACAGCCTGAAACAGAAAAGCAGACTGTGAGAAGGCAGTTACAAACATAAAATCTTACATTACTTCATAATTTTCCAGAAATGAGGTCTTATTACTCATATACTGTTGTAGGACAAACTTGACTGTTGAATCTGAGACAATATGGGTCAAAGCAGTCATGGTCTACTTTAATACAATAATCCCTGGAATTTACCTGAAAGTACTGAGAAGAATCCTAAAATCCACAAGATGTGGTTTTCACCTGGTTTTCAAACTATTTCGTCAAGATGCCTAAAACACCACCTTTATGTATCCAGTGAGATCTATCATGAAATAAATCAATGGACTTGGAGATCCACTGGCCACAAATGACAGTGTCAGATCTGATGGCCATAAGTGTCACTTTCAGAACTGGTGGTCAAAAACGTCACTTTCAAAGCTGGTGGTCACATTTGTCACTTTCACATCTGATGGCCACAAATGACACTTTTAGATATGGCGGCCATACGTCACTTACAAAGCCGGTGGTCACAAATATCAGTGTGAGATCTGCCGGTCACAAGTGTCACTCTCATATATGGTGGTCATAAATGTCACGTTCTGACACTCCTATTCAATATGGGCTGCCTTCTTGCTTTCAGTGTGTTATGATGAGGAACAGTTACAAAGACAACTGAAAGAACTACGCCCTTCTGTATTTTAGAAGAAAAGAAGTATGTGACAGAACATAATTATTAAAGAAAATTAAATGTTGTGTTTACCTCCAACGATTAACCACACATTTTTGGTAGATATAAGTGTACATGGGGGCATCAGAAAGTACCTGGAACTCAGGCATAATTTGTTATACAAACAATATGCATCCAACCGAACCTAGTCACCCTCAAAGTAATTGCCCTTCTGCTTACACATATTTGGATTAAAATGTAAGTAATACTCACCATGTTTCTGACCATGCAAGATTTAATTCACCATCATTTTTCTGTACTCTGAAACACTGTTAAAACTGACACATGACAAGAATACTGAATTTATATGATGACCAGGATGGACCAAGGCCATGCAATGAGCCGCCAGCATTCCTGGATATGCAGTAGTATAGCAGGGTATGTCCATCACAGCCGCACTTTTGCACGGTATGATTTTTAAAACATAAATTCAGTCTTGATAAAACATAATGAAATGAGAAAAGTCTTGGTACCTCCAGACAGAGGACTCCAAACTTCCCAATATCATCCCACGACTCTTGAGGCACACCAGGCCTCACTCCACCATACGCAAGAAGAGGCAGTGATTCCAAGTAGCAGGTGACAGCAGGAGCTATTCTGAACACAGCACCCAAAAATATGGGATCAACAAGCAGCTGATCTAAGCGAGATGAATACTTGGCTTCCCTGGCACTAACTGCACGTCCCTGGGGTTGATAAACCTGAAAATCAAAATTGATAAACTGAATCTTCACATGATTTTAACCCATTAATAGCAAGTACAGAGACAGACTGACAGCCACACATTTTGACCCCACAGCTGCATTAGAAGGATTTATTGTTACATCAGAAAATGAATTTTCAGCATAACTGGTTCCTGTTTAAATTTCAGAAACATATATATGTATACAATATTTTTGCATTTTATCAAAACCACATACAGCAGTATGTCTTACAAACCCTTCAACAACAAATACACCCATACAGGTTAAGGGGGGGAGGAGAGGGTGGGGTTCACTCAAGTACAGTGCTGTATGCTATTTTTTCTAAACTCCACAATAACTGGACCTCAGAGAGGAAAAGTAACAGAACCAAGAATGTCATATAACATTAAAGTTCAAGATTTGTACTCTTTTCACCCAATTACTGTTAGCTGGTCAACCCTTGTAATACCAAGACTGATCAAGGCACGACATGCCAGCAATTAACTGCCCCCTGACAGCACAGACAAAAAACTATACCAGTAATGGTAACGAATAAAAACATTACCTTCTTAAACACCTGCAATTCAAGAAATTGAACATAATCAACCGTCTTTCAAAAGGACATCAACAAGCGGACAGTACGAGGGTGACACATGTGAGAAAGGCAGACATGTAACATGCATCAGGGAAACAAGACAGGGTGCAAAATTTTGGTCATAGAAACCTCCTGGGAAAACATCTTCTGGGAGATATAGGTATAGACAGGAGTAAAAATATAGTTAAAGCTGTCCCTGTGTTTCATTAAGCACCATGCCGTGAAGATATATGAAGGAATGGAGGTAAAGCTACATGTATTGTTCACATTGGCACACGATGGATGTAAGCAGTAAGCTTCATGCCCTGGCCACTTTAAGTCCCAAGGAAACAGCCCCAATACAAACTGAACAGCAGGCTTGGTGATTCCCACAGCTAGTGTAAAAATTTTGGGAGAAAAGGAAAATCTCTTTCTCCACTGGGAATTGAACCACTGATTCCTCAGCCGTCCCACAAATAGCCAGTCACTTCAATACTAACATCAAAATGGTTCTTGGGGAAGTAGACTGTACAAAAAACAACAATGTTGAAGTCGTTCAGAATAGAGTCCAATGGTACTTGTAGGTTTGTCACAGAGGAGCTGAGTATTGTAATTCTCTGACAGATTGAAGAGTCTGTACATGGATGTAGTTTTAAAAATTAACCTACATAACTTGAATATCCTGTCAATTAAAAGCCAAAATTTTGAGCCAACTAAATCACACTCTACACAGGCGCCTGTAAAATGTCAAACCATATACTGGCATAATACCCTGCCTCTATGATAACAGAACACCAATTATACAAATGCTTAGCATCAAAAGTGATCCTGAGCCGGTTGCATCCATCCTTCATTCTTACAACTGACGTCCTGTTTATCCCTCCATGTTATCACTCCATCTCCTTCACAGTCTTCTAAAGCACAAACAGTTTACTTACTGCACACATGTAATATCCTTATAAGAGTTCTGAGATAATATCAAGGCATGACATGACAATCCAACTCTTTGGGGGCTATATGCCATGTCAGCTGCTAAACAGTTACCCACGTTCTGAATGATCATACTGCCCTCATCGTTGGAGTTAAGCATACATGGACTGCTTAACCCCAAAGATGAAGGCAGTATGAGTCTTGAAAATGCCAAGACCCTGTAGCTGAAAGCAGTATGTTTCTTTGAAATGTTGTTAAGTCATGGTGCAACATCCTAGCAGACTTGAATTTTCAGCAACTCAAATGTGAAAACACCACATCCCACATGCAAAAAATTTAGAGTTTATTTCATGCAGGCATGATGAGTCACTCAACCATTATAATAAATTCTCTTCATTACAACATTAAAAATTTACCATTTATTTGCTGCTTTATTTAAAACGTTGAAGAAGCATTAAATTACCTGATGTGGTTTTGGCATTAAAGCCCTAATGCTGGCAACATGCTGTAATGTTGATAACCTGGCAGCTCTGTACAATGGCGACTCGAATAAAGACAATGATGCGTCAGCAGCAACATACCTTGCTACATCATTATAGGCAACCTGTGGTGATGCTGGTAAGTTCTGATAAGCCTGTCATAAAAAAAACAGTTCAGTGAAAAGTACTGAAGTGGTGAGTAACTTACGTTATACCAAGTCAACAAGTTTACTATCTCAACATTTTGATTTGAACAAATCCAAAAATCTATCAAATAAGAAATTGGGCTTACGGGCTTTATTTGTCAAATGTTTAAAATATGTTACAGATCTGTCAGAATTTGCATAATAAGAAATGTGAATTGAATCGGAACCCGCATTTCTTGGAAAATTTTGCTAGTCCGTGAAGAGTGCAAAAACCACGGAAAAATTTTCTCCAATAAATAAAAACAGACAATGGTATGCATGGATATTCGTAGTTTTTCATTTCACGTTACTTTTGCCCAGTGTCATGCTTTCTGGACTTATTGATTTCCACTCATGGTACTGGTGGAAAACAAAGCAAGACTACTTACAAGCTATATACAAAATACTTTGATGAAACACTGGAAGAATAACAAGATTGCAAATGGTGTACTCCATGATGTGGTACACAGACTTTACCACGGCATTCTTTACTATCTAAATATCATACGGTTTCACAGTACATGCATACAGCAATTTTATTTCTGCCCACATGAGAAGTATGGCCTTCCCTGTGCCAATTTTCATGAAACTCACAAATTCTAAACAGCATAATAATCTGATCTCTTATGCTCAGCTTTACCCATAATGAGACAATAATTGTGAGAAGTATATACAGACATTAATTTATTTCCCTAATAAAAGTATGGCTTTCACGGCACTGATTTTCATAAAACTCAAAATCACTCAAATTTTTGTGGACATCTCCTGCACCTAATTTTATCTACATGAGATGAAAAATGTAGGAAGTACAAGCAAAATTTCATTTATGCCATTCATCAAAGTACGGCTTTTCCACTAAACTTGTAACTGGTTAACAGCATTATGTGCTGAGCATTCATACCAAATTACTCAAAATTTGTCAAGAAACATGAAAAGCAAGGTAGACAGTTACTGCAATAATACCTACTCTAAAATGTAACTGCATAAACATTGATTATCAATACGGTATGTACACAAAACACTAAACTGGAATTGGAATGGAATGTATAGAAATACAATTACTATTAGTTTCAGGTATACTTGTAACATACGACATGGAGAAATTCTGATTTAAACAATGTCATTTGGACACCTACCAGGCAAATGAAATAAGGAAATAACACATAATTTACTATATAACAAGTAAGTAAGTTCTAAAGCCATGAGCCTAAAATTACAGTGCATCTAACCAGTGGTCAATAATGAATTAATGAAAGTATTTCATGAACTAATTTATTGCAGCATTAAACGTAGTTGCCAATGGATACATCTAATAACTGGCCACATATAACATGATAAAACAAGGAGAATATTGATGAAACATCAGGCAATAAAATACAGAAACATTTCCAGGGAAGAAAAATGAAAGAAATCAAATTGCCTCAATCTTGACAAATCTTGATATTTCACTTAAGCACCACACATTCCAATCATTTTAGGATTTTGTACTGATAAGCAACATATTTTGCAATATGTTGCCCTGTAATTTGATCTGATAGAAGTACCAATAAATAGCTGTGCTGATGGTAATTAAGTACTACTGCTGATGAACAAGCAGTTTCTCAAGAAAGACTAAGCTTCATGAAGTTATTTAGTTAGCTATCACAATAAAAAACTGGTGCCCCCCCTCCGCCCACACGCACACTCACGCATGCACGCACACACAGAGAGACACTGTACTGTTACACCTACTGACCAGTGCACATTCCTGGTTTCTAGCTCCGCGTGCATGGTGACAATGCTCATGTCATTGACTGAATTCTGTCTCATACAACCTGCTTTCATTTCATGCTGTACATATTTGCCGGTTTTCAACCTCTAGAGCGACTAATTACTAAACACATGATCAGTGTGGCTACTACTACTTATCAAAAACTGGTGTTGTGCTAGCATGACATTTTTGTGATCTGGGTATAACAACAGTTGTTGGATACATATAAATCATCAAAATCTGTGGACACAACCCTGTAAGGTGTAAGGAAAATTACGCAATAAAGTAGCATGATATTTAATCTGGAACTTGTGTGTGCTTCATTTCAGTGCTAACAGTGAATTGAATGCTTCAGTGAATTGAGTTTAACATTGAATTAATTTCGTCATTAAATTTTTTCTTTGATTTTATAAAACATCTCCTTGAACAAAGATACACCAGTAACGGGCATTAAAAGCAAAACACTCTCAATATCTGACAAGCTGAACATAATAAACAAAGTAGATGGTGTTTTGAGTGTCCCTCACACCAAAATCATTGAAGAACTTGGCATTCCTTTGAACAAAGTTAATGACAAAATGTTTTGACAGTCAGATACAGCTCAGAATGTGTTAAGACTACTGCAGGTTAAACAAATTTAGCATTTATTTCATCCATTACCAGCTGAATTATACTTTTAGACTGACTATGAGTTGAAATTCATGTAATTTGGTGCGTCATCTCCAGATACAAGTTTCTTATTCTATAAAAGAGACTTAAAGAAAATCACCTTGAGAGTAAGTTGGGTTCCCAATTTCAGACATTCTTTAAGGTTGAGGGAGTTGAACTCTTTGCAGCTGAGAATGGACAGAATTTCTTCATACTCCAGCTTGCTCAGCAGCTGGGCTGTTTCAGCTCCAGACTGATTACATTGACAGCACCTGAATATACAAAGATACACACTCGTAACTTTCACTACAACCGAACACAAAGAAAAATGATAATCCTGTCCAGAGAGATAAACACAAAGAACACTTGCCACGTCATTAGATTTGATTTCAAACAAAAAAGGCCTGAACAAAGTTCTACAGTTTAAAGAAGCTTATTTTCATATACATCTTCAGAACCTTCAATAAACATGTGGTAAATTTTCCTCTCTGAAACCAACAAGGGAATGGATACGACATGTTTCAGCATATTTCACACACATGCATTGTTGTTAGCAAACAGCAACAAACATACACAAAGGTTTCAGACACTAATCGTACACAAAAATATGTACGTATATAATTCTTGAGTTTTCACAAGCAACCAATTCATCTACACAAGGTACAGAGTACAGGAAATTCTGTTACTCCAAAAACAATATATTATGGGCATGTTATTGAAGAACTAATTTTCTGCAAAATACTATTAATTTCTCCTAGTTTCCATATTTATTTGGTAATAAATAAATGTGTAACAGCTATCATCATTTAATACTTCTCTTGCCATTATCCCCGCAACCAACTTCAGATACCGGCGTGTGGTTACGCTGATGTAATTTAACCTAAGAAACATTCTCTTGAAGTGTGGCAGATTCTCCCTGAAACACCCTGTATTCTCTATAAATTTGGTGTTGTCTGCAGTCCCTGAACTAAAAAACCCTTTGGCATGAGAATTAAAATCCTGATGCAATTTGCAAAACTGTGAATTGAAATTACAAGATTTAATTTTTTATGCAAACTCTTACAATACCCCTCCCCCCAGAAAACATAAAAGGACAAAACCCAAACAGGGTTGTACAAGAATGGCCATAAGTGGCTGACACATATGCGGCCTCATTGAAGAACTGAACCCAACACCCTGTGATGCAGCTTATGCATCATTCAGCACCAAAGGGTTAATCAGATTAAGCTCAGTCCAATTCAGATAATTCTGATTACCATTATAAAAGACACCCAACTCTAGGCTTCAAAATATGCTCACATTTACAAACTTTGACAAAATGTAACACTGCAAATTAACTAAGTTCATGGAACAAAGACTTCCTTCAAGAGCTGATAACTCCTCACCAGGTCAAGAAGTTTCCTGCCTTTTATGGAAACCAAACATTCATTTGGATGTTCAAAAGGGCTTGCCACTAAAGCCTCAGCCAGGTCAATCCAGGCAACATCGTCACATCCCAGTTCTCTACCTCCATTTGCTGACAGTTTAATGTTTGCTGAGCATGCTGTTTTGTGTTGACTGTGTTTCGCTAACATGCTGTCAGTAAATATTCTAAATGCAGTATAGTCCCATTTATGACAAATGAGTCTAAGCTTCAAAATATGACACCCACAACTAATTTACGAACCTGGCTGTCACTTGTGCTAGAAACCAAGCCTTGTCGATGGTAACAGAACGAACATCAGCTGGATCAAATGTCCTTCCAAGGTCTAATTCCAATGCAGGAATATTGTAGAATTGTGCTCCTAGTTTATTGAGAAGGCTTACTAACCCACTATGTCTGAAAAGTACAATTACATAAAACTCAGTCAAATATGACTTATATTACACAAAAAAAATGTTTGGTTATATATATATAGCATAATAATTCTGGTATGTTAAGTAATGGCTATAGCAACACCTTTAATTACATTTTAATTAAATATACATTTATAGACAAGTAAATACATAATTAATGTGGAAAAGGCTTCATTTAATTATTACAAATAATAAGAGATGAGACAATCTTCAGGTGTGCTCAGAAATCCAATTCTGACTTTTGAAAAATTCTGGAATGCATGAACAATATAACAGTTTTGGGGTGTTCAAGCTCTTTTGTGCAATTACCTTAAAAACTATAATAAGACTACAGAAAAAATGTACTGAACATGAAATTCATGCTTCATTTCTCTAAAACTTCTGCTTAAAACATCTTTCACTGTGACAAATATATTGCAAATCATGCTCAACATGAGTGCAGAAGCAGATGTTGCTCTTTAACATCAGGTGTTTTTTATTTTAATATACTTTTAACCAAAACTGGCATCTGATAAAAACATTTTAGCAAACATCTTCAGCATCAAATTTAATGAAAATATTTTCAACAGCTCTTGAGCTGCCTTATGTGTATAAAGAGAGAGAGAGATGAAACAATTTTAACAGGCATTCCACCAGGATGCAAATGAGCCTAAAGCTGCTCTTCTTACAGATATCGGCCCTTTTACGTCTATATGTGAACACCTGTCTCAGTACAGAAACACACACTGATGACTGAAGAATTGCAGCTTTTGTTTCATAACTCCAATGATATTGGGCAAACTTTTGACAGCTCATGGCCTCTGACCTTAAAACACATTTCTGTCTCTTGCTTTTTACTTGTTACTGTAATACATGATATGGTGTAAGCTTTGGCACCAGCTTGATAAAACCTCAGAAATACAAAAAATGGTGACCTGCATATATACAGCATTTAACAATCCAAGTGCATGTATTATTATGCTGCCCACCCTTCTGTATTCTATTCTATATAGCACTTAACTTTCTGACATCCCATTAATGTTGCAAAGGTTACAATACGAAATATCATCATCCTCAGTTCAGATATCATGGTAAATCTTTTCAACATGTAGCAAAACTTAAAAACAAAATCATTTTCTTCTGGTTACTTGCAGTTACTCACTTCCTAGCTAGAGACATGGAGCGTAAAATGTCCATAAGTTTTCTTAGGTCAGCCTCAGTGAGCTGAGCTGCCACCTCATCTGCAGGAAATGTGAGAAGTAGTTCTGCTCGGCGACATGCCAGCGTACCAGCCAGACGTGCAGGTGCAAGAAGAGGATGGCCCAAAAATCTTGGAATCAGCAGAATGAGGAGCGCACCACTCTGAGAAGGATGTACACCTTCCAAACAGCGCAAAACCCGACAAACAAAACTAGGCTAAAAAACATTTCAAGAAAGAAAATATAAATTACTGAGTTATATAATTCAATATAACATCAAACTTTCCCACTTACTTTCCATAACAGATATTATTACATTACCATACCTTCATTGAAAATTCAATAATTGCAATAAAATGCAGAATATCCAAATATCCAGAAAGTGACTCTGGGCTTTCAAGAGATTGTACTTTCTGAATCATTGTACATACAAAAAAAAATAGAGAAGTGAAAATTTCAAAAATTTTGTGCCACTTTTAACGCAGTATCTTCCTGTGTTAAAACTGAATGTGTGGTGCAGAATACTCCATAAAAAGGTTACAGTACATCTATGGTGACATCAGGCGCACTGTAAAATTTATCTTGATATTTTGGAAAATTCTTCATTAAGTTTATTCTTTTTGTAACAATGATGCACTGCCTCACTATAACAGCACTGTTTGTAAAGCACTCAATGACAGGTTACCAGAGCACTGAATGGGGAGCGTAAGCCTAAAAAATTAAGACTCCAACACTACAAGACCTGACATCTCAACAACCTTCTTTTGTGAGGTCATGTCAAAGTGCTGCACATGGATGTATTGGGCAAGTGGCCAACTTAGATCCTATCACACAATAATCACTGCAGGCGTTTACACAAAACTCAGAGATGCTGATGCCACCCTTATCAATAATGACCTGTGGAAGCATCCCAGAAATCAAAAAAAAAAATACACAGACGCATGAGAGTTTAAATGTAAGAAATTTAGTATTTAACAAAAATAGATGTATTAATAAAACATAACATCAATTTACTTACAGTACACCCCACTGACCAGCTCATTGTCTTTTCCAAACACATAAGACAAAACAAACACAACTTGCCTGGCATCATGGTACAAGCAAAGCATGATCAAAATATTAGACTCCCACAAACCCAAAATATAATCTTACACACAACACCAGAACAGGGGCCCTGCTATGTCTCCCTCTTGCTGCAAAACCAAGTTTGAGACATAGACTGAGAAAGAATTTTAAATGGTGTTGACAATTGGGAAGATCATGCAGAAGTGATGCAAGGACTTACAACATACAGTGAAACGCTGTTAAGACGTTTTTGAAAATTCCAAGAAAATCCTACCTCTTAAGCAGGAAATTTCTTAAAAGGGTAGGACTGAAAAGTTCTATTTTTTAAATTTTTTTGTGAACTTGTTACATATGTATGCTGAATTTGTACAATTTGCAGCTGTCTTAACACGTTCTCACTCGTATCTGACCATTTAACCATTCTGTCTGTAACCTTTCATTTACAGTTTTGTTTACACCTTTACCTATACTGTTACTAACTTTTCATTCACAAGTTCACATTTCATTCCAGATGTGTACTTTTCCTTGAAATATTTTTCAAGCAAGGGTTGTTGCTCTTTTTCCAAAAACAGTAGCAGTACACATTTTCAGATTCCATAGGTTCGCTTTTAGGTAGACCATAATGGGTTGTCAGTAGTTCCAGTTACTTTCACTAAATCTGTGCAGTGTCTTGAATTTATTTTCTGGAATTGCTGATGTAACGTATCTGCACACAGTCACCACAAATGTTCCACAATCACACAACACAACAATGCATTTATATTACCGCTGATAAATTACGTTTAAACAAGTTGTCGCAATTGAGCACCCACTTATCTCGTGTCAAACTGCTGTCCCCCAGTAACATGAGACTCCCACCAGTGCGCACCTAAACTTCTTCAAATGTTACTGGCTGCCTTAGTTTCCACCAAGTCCCAGGCTTTTGAAGTGGCAAAACGTTGACAAACGCAGGCTCATGCAGGTCATGAAAGAGCTAGGTCAGCTTCCGGCCACCCGATATAGTTTTTCGGTTGTCATGACAAGAGACTGAGTAGTGGAGAGTGACTCACTGCAGTCTCTGCATCGTGGAAGAAATACGAGACCTCCGCGACGGCCGTGAGGTTGCATCATTCTGCTGTGTGAAACGTGGTGGAAGAGACCTTGACCGCACGCCATTTGAACACTGCATTTTGCAAGCAGAACAAATGGAAACTTGGGGAAATTCCTTAAGATTTTGAAGCAGAAAATGTATTAAACGGGTAAAAAAATTGTTTTGTCGTGAAATTTGTTACTTTCTAGGCGGGAAATTTTGTTATGTGGGGATGTACTAAAAGGGTAACCTGTAATGTTAATCAAATGGGACAATTTTGGTGCTTTTTTTATCCTGACTTCTTAGGCCAGAAATTTTCTTAACAGGGGACGTCTTAAGCAAGTTTCACTGTATATGTAGCAAGGGAGGGGGGAGAGGAAGTTAGAGAGGGGAAGACGGAATGACACTGCACTAGTCAGTTCAGAAGTAATCACAATGCGTACCAGAATCTTTTCCAGTTAATCTTCATATCAGTGCTTTTTAATTTATCTAATAGTTAAGAAAATACTGCCATTTAAAACCTCACAGAGATCATCTGGACAGCTTGCATTTGATACAACTTCAAATTGTAAGACACTTTGCTTTTTACCTGTACCATCAAAGAGCTATGCAGTATACAAATTAAAAGGGCCACACAGCATCAGGAAACTACAGCATGTATTCATCCAAGCTACATGTTTGTATAATGACTGGCTGCAGTATCGGCTATCAGTCTTGCGACAGAGGGAACTTCAAAACGTGTGGGAATCTTTAAAGGATAAATTTTACATACTCTTATGGTAGGAGACTTAGTGACGTTGAATGCAATATTGTTGGTTCCCTTTTATTAATTTACAAATTGTTATTTTTAAAGTAAAATCAATGTTGAAGAGTCCCTTTGTGCACCACAGTTCTGAACACAACACGACAGTATTTGGATCCAGGCCATAAGTAAACATCAAATGCTGGAGGACACCTCAAACCAACTAATTTGCATGGCTGCTTCACCATTTTAGGCTACAACTGTAATTCAGAAGGTATAAAAAACACTCTCCCACCTCCCTGTTCTAATTATGCAATTCAGAATCATCTCTTATCATAGGATCCTAAATGCATGAACTCTCTGCATCAGAACCCAAGCCTACTAACATAACCAGTAAGTCCACATATTTTGGGCAGTGCAAGAATTCCTAATGGCCACTTTAACCTTTTAGCGACCTCAATTTGTGCATGCAAAGGCACACAGGAAAACACCCCAAGAAATTCACTTTATTTCATATATGTAAGTAAAAATGAAATTTAATGCCTTTTTAAGACACGCTGCATAAGCAATGTTTTATTTTCCACATAATGCTGTTTATTTCATAATGTTATCTTTTTTGGTTTAAATAATACCCATGTTTTTAATAAACCATACACTAAACACCCATCCCAGCAGGAAAAATATTTAATATGGGTCTGAACAATAAAATAGTTTCAAACCTGTCTGAGATTCTGGCAGCGTGCACCTACAGCTTGAACTAGTAATCCACTTGCTACTGGGTTTCTATGCACAGCAGCAATAAGTTCCTGTACAGGGGGCTCAGCTGACAAACTGACCACTTCCTCAATATGATTCACAAGCAACCACGTCAGCTGCTCAGCATCATTCATATTTTCACACTGGAAAACAGAAGTATACACAGTGCCAAGGTTTAACTTGATGCACCCCTCCCCCCCACACACACACACAAAATATGCATACTGAATTATAAAGTGACTGTTTAAAAAAATTTCAATTTAATCCCCAACCTTTAATGTATGGAAATATAATATTTAATTTTACATTTAAAATTAATCACAAACAAAACTAAATAAATAAAATTCTCTGAAACATTTTCAAAACCAAATTCAACGCTTTTTTTTTCTATCTGTTCTCAGAATTTTGAATACTAGAAACTCTTACGAAATTTGAAATACATGTCACATACACAGCATGGAGAAGCATCCACTCATCATTTTGATTTACATGGTACTTGGGCTGCCCCAGAGAAAGCATGAAACTATGTGCACTATTGCGTTCTGAAGAAATAAATGCACTCTCTGCAGCAAGCAGTATGACTAACACCATTTTGTGTTCTGTAGCAAGCATACCAAATCACACACTAATCTCGCCAAAGAAAAATAGTGCAGTGCTTTCCTCTTATTATAATCATCATTATGCAGACAGCACATCTTGGGGGGGGGGGGGGGGGGG